>CM030325.1:938791471-938826105 GCA_002915635.3 Ambystoma mexicanum
AAGCTAGTTGGCGGCGTTACGCTTGAAATAAGTCTTTCTTTTTATTCCCATGTTTTTTATCATATGTATTGAAATATCTGTGCACCAATTCTGATTTTGCTTTTTAAAGAACCCACAGTGAATCTTGCAGGGGACACTCAAAACAATGGATGTTGGCTGACTCTAAAAGGAGAGGTGCTGGAAAGGTGCCAGGCTTTATTCAGGTGTTGTCATGATCACTAAGGGGTTACCACTTTTAAAGCCCCCCTCACATGGCATGAAGTGTACTACCCACATGGGGGCTAGATGGGTACTTGCCTGGTGCTCCAGGCAGCATTCACAATTGCTTGTGCCTAATGCCACACATAATGCCATTAGATCACTGAAGAGGAACAGGACTTCCTGGTTCTTCCAACATGGCCGCACAGTGGGCCATGGCTCTCATGCAGGAGAAGTCTAGCATGTGGGTGTGGCTGCTTACTTAAGCCACGCCCAGAATTTAACTCCCAGAATTTTGCAAGTCGCAGCAGTACTGGACTTTGTGCCAGTGATGTAACTGGCAGCAGCCTGTATCAAGAACATAGCGCCCCTACAAGACAGCAGGATGGAGAGCTTCCTCTTCTAGACATTCGGGGGAGCAGAGGTCTGGTTACATCTTGTGGGGAAGTGGGAACCACAGAGGGAGTTGAAGGAAGGGACATGATATTGGGTTCCATAGGGTAGTGATTCTTATCTCCTATTTTGGTCCCCTCCAAGTCATCCAGTGAGGCTGACAACAGTGCCTTGTGATCCGAGGTTCTCAACACTCCCACAGAGGTCAGGTAAGCGTTACATGTGTTGTGTTTTTCTTCAGCCACCATGAAAAGGTGAGCCTGGAAACTGCAGAGAAGGACTTTCCCGCCTTATAGACAACACCAGACAAATGATGCTGATTTCCCCACAAATGTTGATTCGATACTGGAGCTGCACAGACAAAACCATGAAAAACCCCAATAACTAAATCCTGTTACGTTTTAACATCCCAAAACGAATGCTAAAATCTACTTTGCTAAAAATAAAACTTTCTAGTTTCACCTGAAAAACAGTAAATGAATACATGGAAATAACGTATGTCACCGATCCTTCCAAACAAGATATATGTAGTTTGTGAAATTCGGAACAATTCTTTGGAGAAATCAATATTAAGACCATTCCGTGCAAATAATGGAGAGAAAACATGTAAAAAAGCCGAAAGGACTGGAATTTGACCAAATGTATAGATATCCGAAAAATGCTGAAAGCCACTTTTCTAAATTATGTTTAGTGCCCTGATTCATGTTAATTCGCGCAGAAATCCTGCAAGGGCTGCACGCCGAGAAGGACACTGTGCGAGCCTGCTCGATTAAGTGAATCAGCATATTCATGGATCCAAACACGCAATTCCAGCAGACACGTAATGGGAATGTAGCTGCGCGAGGAACGCCCACAGCACACTCCTATGCAAACCCAACCCAAGCCGTACCCCAAGCCAAGCGCAAACCTTCACATCCATGCCTGAGCCACCATCCAGCACCACGGCGAAAAAAGATGCGGGCCTCCTCATAAGCATTCAGCACCCCTGCAAAAACACGGGAGCATCCTCGTAAGTCGAGGCTGCATCCCCAACAAAAATTAGCGGGATCCCCAGTAAGCTAAGGTGACACCCCAATGAAAATGTGCAGGCTCCCTCGAAAGCTAAGGGTGCACCCCCAACAAAAACACGTGGGCTCCCTCGCAAGTCCAAACCCCCTACACCCTAGGCACCCAATCTGCTGACATATACCCCTACTGCACATCAACCCCTCAAGACCAGACACCACCCACCATCCCCTTTCACCTCCAACACTACCCCAGGCAGCCCCCCGATAGTACACAAACCTCCCTACACTGCCCTCACCTCTGTCACCACCACAGACAGCCCTGTAAAGTCCAGACACCACCCACCATCCTCTTTCACCTCCAACACTACCCCAGGCAGCCCCGCGATAGTACACTACCCTCCCTACACTGCCCTCACCTCTGTCACCACCACAGACAGCCCTGTCAAGTCCAGACACCACCCACCAGTCCCCTTCACCTCTGACACTACCCCAGGCAGCCCCCGATAGTACACTCCCCTCCCGACACTGCCCTCACCTCCGACACCACCACAGACAGCCCTGTCAAGTCCAGACACCACCCACCAGTCCCCTTCACCTCTGACACTACCCCAGGCAGCCCCCGATAGTACACTCCCCTCCCGACACTGCCCTCACCTCCGACACCACCACCTCAGGCAGCCCTCTCAAGTCCAGACACCACCCACCAGCCCCCTTGACCCCCAACACCAGCCCAGGCAGCCCCCTTAAGTCCAGATATCACCCACCAGCCCCCTTCACATCTGACACTACCACAGGAATCTCCCGATAGTACACTCCTGAACTGGAGGTTTCCAGCCCTTTAAGATGAGGTAACAATACCCTTGAGATGGTTTGGGATGTAACAATTATTCAAACATCAATAATTGAAACGACTAAGGTAGTTGGCAAAAGGATAACTGTTTTAATATCAATTATCTAAAACAGGGAGTACAACGGACATCAACGGACGTCTCAGCGCATAGTCTCTCAATTAATTATTTTAAAAACATTCTTTTATAGCAAAAAATTGTCATTGATGACATCAATCTACATATTGCTAACATCATCCTATGTGGCAAACTACAAAAACCTAGCAGCAAGTGTGATAGGGTCTAAAATGATGATCTAAGTATACAATCCATATTCATCTAGGGCAGTGGAATAACGTGATTCTCTTCTTAACATCAAGTGGGGCAACTAAGCCCTCCCTTCAAAATGTCCACTATGGACGTCACTAAATACACAATGTCCCATTGGTTCTACAAACTATAGGACCCTTAATTACATGATCCTCTACAAGTGGTTGGCACTCTAATCTCTGTCAGTACTTTTCCACCTGCGTCTAGCAGCACACAGACTGGACTTCCAGGTGCTGGTGAGCTCGTCTTAAACAGAGCTTCCCACCAATTAGCATATACATCTATCATCACCTCAGTGGTCTAATGTCAAATAAGGCTTTGAACTTGTCCTTGGGAGTGTTCCTTGCTCTGGAGAATTCAGGGAGTGAAGGCACGCTCTGCCCTCGTGCGCAGGTGTGACCATTATGCTCGTCCAACTTCTTCTCCCCACGTGACTGAATACCACAAAATCAAGCTTCTAGTGTATCAAAATATTATTTTTCTAATAGACCTCTGACGTCTTCTTGTTTTTGTCCATACCTCCTGAACAGAAGCTACATTCTTTCACACAATTTGTATCCAATGTTTGCTCACCCCAGCCTGATATGGCCTTGGCTTCTTGGCTCATCCAGCCTTGCCTTTCTGAGATTTGCCTGTAATTCACTTGTTTTCTAACCACACTATAATGGAAAAGAGGTCTTCCTTTCTTAGCCCAGCTCTGCTATTGTGCATAGTGGAAACATTCATTCTTTACTGACTCCAATATATATGTACATGTTAGCGCATGCTGCAATCTATTCACTATAAAGCTAGCCTCAAGAATACATTGTCTGCTTGCATTTCATTACATCTGTACACATGTAAATCACCTTGATATCTTCATCCGTTCTGTAGCATAATTTTCTTCATCTTGATCCCAAGATGTCACTTATCTTTGATACTTTCATGATGCTTTATAGGATGTCTGCATTCTCTAGTCTCTGCATCTGTTCTATGTACATCAGTTCTGCTCTGCATGATGTCACCATTCTTCTTCGTCATTTAACCGTCCTGTTTCTTCCAGAATTTCATTAAAATGACCATTGTACTGACTCCTATGCAGGTATGATTTTCTCAATGGGAACCTTGCTTCCCAGATTCTCCTAGGTATCGGTATTTTCACATGTGTCTCACACTCTGGTTCCCAACATATAGGCAATATCGGCAAGGTTATTGAGGTGGGGGTACTTAGCTCCTACTGTACACTCCCCTCCTGACACTGTCCTCACCTTTGACCCCACCCCATGCAGCCCCAACAAGTCCAGACACCAACCACCAGCCCCCTTCACCTCCAACACTACCCCAGGCAGCCCCCTCAAATCCAGACACCATCCACCAGTCCCCTTCACCTCTGACACCACCCCAGGGAGCCCCCTCAAGTCCAGACGCCACCAACCAGCCCCTTTCACCTCTGATACTACCCCAGGCAGCCCCCAATAGTACACTCCCCTTCCGACACTGCCCTCACCTCTGACACCACCCCAGACAGCCCCTCAAGTCTAGACAACACCCACCAGCCCCCTTGACTTACATCAACACTAGCCTAGGCATCCCCCTGATAGTACACTCCCCTCCCAACACTGCTCTCACCTATGACACCATGCCAGGCAGCCCCCTCAAGTCTAGACACCACCCAAGATCCCCTTCACCTCTGACACCACCCCAGGCACTCCCCTCAAGTCCAGACACCACACACCAGCCCCATTCACCTCCAACACTACCCCAGGGAGCCACCCGATAGTACACTCCCCTCCCGACATTGCACTCACCTCCAACACCACCCCAGGAAGCCCACTCTATTCCAGATACGACCCCCCATTCCCCTCAACCCCCAACAGCACCACAGGCAGCCCCCTCAAGTCCAGATACCACCCACCATCCCCCTTCATTTCTGATATTACCCAATACAGCCCCTTCAAGTCCTGACACAACCAACCAGGGTCCTTCACCTCTTACACCAGCCCAGGCAGCCCCCCTCAAGTCCAGACAACACCCACCAGCCCCCTAACCTACAACACTACCCAGGTAGCCCCCGATAGTACACTCCTCTCCCTACACTGCCCTCACCTCTGACACCACCCCAGACAGCCCCATCAAGTCCAAACACCACCCACCAGCCCCCTTCACCTTCGACACTACCCCAGGCAGCCCCCCGCTAGTACACTCCCCTCTCAACATTGCCCCAGCCCCAAAACCACCCCAGGAAGCCCCCTCAAGTCCAGACATTACCCATTCGCCCCCTTAACCTCCAACACCAACACAGGCAGCACCATTAAGTCCAGACACCACCCACCAGCCCCCTTCACCTCCGACACTACCCCAGGCAGCCCCCCGATAGTACACTCCCCTCGCAACACTGCCCCAGCCTCAAAACCACCCCAGGCAGCCTCATCATGTCCAGACACAACCAACCAACCCCCTTCCCCTCGACCCTAGCCCAGGCAGCCCCATGATAGTACACTCCCCTCCAAACACTGACCTTACCTCTGACACCACCCCAGGCAGCCCCCTCAAGTCCAAACACCACCCACCAGCCCCCTTCACCTCTGACACTATTGCTTGGGCTCTAGACTTACAGGCATAGTGGCTTCTCCCTGAGATAAGCTGTACCTCTTCAAGGATCGAAAAACTTCAAGGAAGAAGAGAAGACCCCCTCCACTGCTGGAAGAGACCACTTCACACTCAGGTTCAGATGAATCAGGTGAGGAGGAGGTTGGATTAGACATTATTGCACATGGTGTTTTGGCTTGCACTGGTAAAACATTTAGGGCCTCATTATAACCCTGGCTCTCCCGGATTGAAGGGGGCCATTACGGGACCGGCCCCCATCAATCCGGGAGTGCCGATTACAAGCTGACCATCGCGGGATCCGGATTGCACGCCTGGTCAAACCAGGCGTGCTTTCCGGGTCCCGCTAGAGGAAGAGGGAGGCAATAATGGGCAAGTTGTACTCTGCCCGTTATTACCTCCCTCCCCATTCCCATTGAGCCCTATGGGGGCTCAAATGGGAATGGGGATGGGTTCCTGCATGGAGGACTTACCGGGTCCTCCTATCTCGGAGTAACCCGTAAGTCCCCATTGCAGGTAATGGAGCCCGGAATGGAGGCAGCCATGGAGCTAATAGCTCTTATCATTAGGATATTTTTACTACACTCATGAGAGTTAGCCTTTAGGACAGAAATTTGGGAGGACCGTACAGCACAACAATCCCGATACATTTTCAGAGAGGATAATTTTGAGATGTGCTTCTGGGTGTTAATCCATTTATCCTGATCTAGATGCACCTTAATTAACTTTCTCCATTGTCCTTTGGACATTTTGCGCAGTTATTCCAGCCCCCATTTGTCCTATAGGTTCACTCCCACCGAGAGCCATTGACATTTGCCCTGTACCGGGCAACTTAACATTTGTGCTAGGGCATTCCCAATATAAGGGTTCATCAATGAGTCCAACTGCACTTTCATAAAACATTGTACAAATGTAAAACAAGCTTGTCATCCTATACTTAAAATGCCCAGCTCATGTCGTTATGCGTCCCTTGGTGTTGCTGGGGAAAACCCCACTATCTTCCTCAGAAAAATATTTTGCATGAATTCAAGATTGCTAAATGAGGAGAAGCTGCACAACTCGCGACCATACAAGGTAGCCGAGCTTACCTTGGGATCCAGTACTTCAAGGCATTTTTAAGCCTTTTTCCTCCATGCAGGTAATACAACTTTTGAACACCCCCTTAGGCTTGCTTCCGTCTGCTTAACCAAAGATTGTACATGGGTGTTCCATGTCTCAGTTCTCAAATAAATAACTCCAAGGTATCAATAGGTGTCCACATCTACTTGGTCAATGCACAAACTTCAAAAACAACAATCTTCATCTTAGATAAATTCAAGGAGAGATTGTGTTTTTAAAAATCATTTGCATACTGAAGGCTCTGCTGTAACGCCCTTCTAGTAAGATCAAATACCTTCTTCAAAGACGTCACTGAGACAGAAGTAACCAATCTTCTCAAAAATATTAAAACTTCCACAGGTAAAGGGGATATCTGTCCCCCTACCATAATCAAAGAATGCACAGACTCACTCACCCCCATCATCACAGCATTCATTAATGCATCTTTCGCCTCAGGATCATACCACAAAGCCTAAAAGAAGCCTGGGCTCACCCACTCATAAAAAAAACACCCTAGACCATGCTTGCCCCAACAACTACCGCCCCATAAAAATACTGGATAAAGCCGCCCACATCCAAATCCAACAATATCTGGAATTCAATGCTATCCAAGGCAGAAGACAATCAGGCTTCAGGATAGGCCATGGCACAGAAACTGCCCTCCTAGATTTGAAAAATCAAATCACCAAAATAACGGATACTGGCAAACCTGCCCTCCTGCTCCGCCGTGTTTGATCTTGTTGACCACAAGATCCTCACCTCCCACCTATCCAACGCCGCCCATTTGTCTGACAAAGCCACCTCTTGGATAACCTCCTTCCAAGAAGGAAGGGCAAAGAAGGTCTACTCCGACCAAGCCAATGTAGCCCCCACTACCATCAACTGTGGAGTCCCACAGGGATCATGTACAGCACCTATCCTCTACAATCTGTTCACTAAACCTCTATTTGACATGTTGGATTCGCTCGGCATAGCTTACGCAAACTATGCCGACGACACCCAAGCTGCCCACCCCCTCACTGGAGACTATGACCACGACTCAGAAGCTCTCCTACAGATATATGCCACCATCCAAACATGGATGGCAATCAATGGGCTCTGCCTAAATGGGGACAAAATGGAGATTATCATCGTGGGCCCCAAGGAAATCCTGTCCAAACTCAATACTAAATACACTCACTTTACCATTGACCACATTAATATTCCAGTCTCTTCATCTGTAAAAACCCTTGGAGTCTACTTATACTCTACACTTTCAATGACAAGAGAGGTCAGCACCATCTCTTCTGGCTCCGCCCACACCACTAAACTCATAAGTGCCATAAAACCCTTTCTCACTGCTCAAAACTGCCTATCCATAGACAGAGCCACAATAGGTGCCACACTTGATTACTGCAATGCCCTGCTGGCAGGCACCTCTACAAAAAACATCAATAGACTGCAAATAACACAAAACAACACACTCCGCGCAGCTCTTCACATTCCTAGAAGTGACCACATATCCCAGACCAGACGCAAAGCCCACTGGCTCCCAATCATGGAAAGGATCAACTTCAAAATCCTTACCCTTACACACAAATGCATCAATCTCACTGCCCCATCCTATCTATCTGAAACGATATCCTAAAAACCTCTGCCCACCCTACTAGAAGCCACTATGCCAACCAACTCTGCGTACCCTCCATAAAATGAGCCAACGCTGGCGGCATTGGCTTCCAACACATTGCGCCGAAACTGTGGAATGCCCTCCCCAATGCACTAAGAGCGGAACCCTCACTACTCGCCTTTCACAAATCCCTCAAAACCACACTATTCACATAACCCTCTCTACACCTGATCATCCTCTGCTCTGCAGTCCATCCATCTGCAATGTATAGGCTTTCTGCTATTTTTTGCTGTGCTCTTTGTACCCCTTGATTAACTTAAATGCAAATACATACTACATGTCTGACTTATGTATCTCCAAGTCGCACCGCAAATGCAAATATCTATGTAACTACTAAACCCTTCCTATATATATATATATATATATATATATATATATATATATATATATATATATATATATATATGTAACAGTGCCACGATGCCCCTGGGCTGTTGTTCGCTATAAAAATATGAATAAATAAATAAATAAATACATACATAAATACATAAATAAATAAATCAGCAACATATCATTGTAGACCCCATTCAGTTTTTCTGGCATCACCTTGAAATGTGAGTTATGTGGATATAAATATCTTAAAAACAGAAAATAAAAGAGGGGCCAATGCACATCTCTATCTGATACCCCTATTTGTACTGATATACCCAGCCTATTTATACCCCTCTGCACCACAATGAATCGCAATTAAAGTATTACTATAAACCATCTGAATTATCTGCAACAGATCCGCCAGGACACCTATCATATTCATCTTTCCACATAGTAAATTTCTGCCAATGGATTTGAATTCTTTAGATAAGTCTAGGAAGAATACATTTACTTTGTTGCCTCTGACCTTCACGTACGTTTCTATAATAGTTTGTAATACAAAACAGTGGTTTAAGGCAGCAAAGCCTTTCTTGAATGCCTGCTTGCATTTCTGGTAATGTATTATCCACCATTGCCTAGGCCACACACTGAGATGCAGGCCATGCTGTAAATATTCTGCTTGAGATGTCTAACAGGAAAATTGAGCAATATCAGTATTCAGAACCTTTTCAGTGGGATTTCCTAAACATGGATCATGTCCTAGGAGGAATCTAGATCATTGCAGTGAGCAGATCACAAACTCACAAGGAAAGTAAACATCCAGTTGATCAATGAAGTAGGTATGCTCTGGATTGAGAATTGATCACTGCTCAAGGGAGGATTGCATTAATGAAACATTAGGAAGAATATATATATATATATATATATATATATATATATATATATATATATATATATATATATAAAAAGAAAAGTGTAATCAAAATTTGATTAAATAGAGAAGTGATGCCTGTTAAGAATGATATGAATGAAAGGATGAATGGAAAGGACTTAAAAGTGATATAACCTATTGATAATAATTAGAATGTAGGAGAAATACTAAAAACATGACTTCTTCTGTCTTAATTAGGCGACTTAACCACCCTTTCTACCCTTCTACCCAAAACAAATAATACAAACTTGCTTCCAGACCGATACCAAACGATTCATGGGAGGTTATTTCACTAAAACGAAACAGGACCAATCAGAAGGAAAATTAATATATGAAGAAGAAACAATGAGGATTTAGGATGAAGAAACACCTGCCTAGTAAGAGGATTGCATCCAATAGGTTTACACCCATTTGATAGTTTAGAAAGGGAACTTAAAGCTATTTTATTGATTAAAAGAGTTGAATCAATTGCATGATTTGTTTTGAATTTGGTAGAATAGGTACACATGCTAGAGAAAGTAGAATTTCGTAAGATTCACCTTTAGCGATAGATTCTCCATGCATTCTATATGTTTTTCTTTACTCTCACTGGGTTCAATATTCTATAGTTGTTTTTGTTGAGGGCACAAAGTCTGGATTTTCCGGGCTATCTAAAGTGTTGTGTTGATAAGCAGGCAGCACTAGTGCAGCAATATATTTTGAAATGGGAAGTGATAGGAAATGATATGGCATTTTTTCCCTTTTTTTATTTTAGAATGTCTCATCAGTCCATGGTAATACTGAGGAAGACAAGGGAGGGATATTAGGAATTCAGGATTATACCGCAACCTGTGAAACAGCTGCTCACTGTTTCATATACATGCCCACTATCACCTCCCACACATTGAAACACATGTCATGGATGGACTTTATTTTTGACTTGACCATTTCTGTCTATGGGATTTTTATATTGTGTTTGCTGATACGAATACAGTGTGAGTCGATGTAAACTATACTGCAAACTCTGATGAGCCTAATATACATGGTTTGTCAAATAAAATAAACACGGGGCCTCATTACACGGTAGGAGGTAACCATGCCGCTATAAGCTGCATGACTACTCCGTTACCGCATACCGGGTCCGGGTAGGCGGTATGGGGACTTACCAGACTTACCGGGTCATTCTGACCCTGGAGGACCCGGTAAGTCCCCATTCCAAATACCATTCCCCATTCCAAATACCATTCCCCATAGGGCTCAATGGGAATGGGGAAGGAGGTAATAACGGTACCGCAATTAGCTCTGAAGTCCCTCAGCGTGTCCCGTCCTTAACGCCTGGTCAAACCAGGCGTTAAGGAAGGGACCCGCTGAGGGACCTCGTAGTAGGGCGCTAAGGGATTACCGGCACCAGTGACCTTACCGGTGCCGGTAATCCCTTAGCGCCTATCGTGTAATAAGGCCCACTGTTTTTGATGCCCCGCGTTTGTAAATAAATATTAATTCAAAGTATTTGTAAACAATTCTGTTTGGATATGAATTGCACACTGTGGATCTATTTTGACTTTCTTGTTAGAAGGACAATTTCATTAGTATTTACACAAAATGTAAACCATAGTAATATTAAGCATGAATAGTGCCACAATAAAAAAAAAACAAAAAAAAAAAACATGGGCAATAAAGAATTAATAAAATACAATCCGAATTCCAAAACTGAGACTGAAGGGGAATTCCTCATCCCTATCCTTCCCAGTCTTTCCAGGCAAAAGGAAGGAGTAGTGGGGGTGGGGCCGTAGGATATTTGTTCACAGAAGATAAAATGCATTACAATCTTTGGAATGAAAAGAAATGTAAAGATGGGTTCTCAAAAATATAAATAACTTAATTTGTATAATAAGTGTACACATGTGTACATATGCTGCAATCAGCATCCCAAAGTCCTACTACAACAATACATATTTGTGTCTTATTGTGGCCTCATGCTGCATCCATACATATGCGGATTACTGCCATTAGGTGATGTGTTGCAACTAAAATATTAGAATTGTCACTGTACAATGACAATCAAGACACAGTTAAGACAGGTAGCACACAAAATGAGTATCATAAGTATCATATTTCGTGTATCAGAGTTCTTATATACCTTTTCAATAATTGGCAACTCAAGACATTTTTTATTGATTGGTATTTTTAGATATGTCCCTGAGTTTGGATTTTGTAAATCAGAAATGCATTGGACAATTAATAATGCTTGTGTCTGCCATTATAGACCCTACATTTTAACTCTGTGAATTATAGTTTTATTGTAAATACATGATTAAAGTGAAAGCATTAATGAAGCAGTGGTTTTCCGCATGGGTACACACAGTGTTCTGACAGGATTGTGTCATAGAATTATTTTACATTCCATAGAGGGCGAACAAATTAGAATACAATTTATCCATATGGGTACAATTATGGAATGGTTCTGTCTAAAGTCTATGGGCCTCACTCCGAGTATGGAGGTAGTCATGGCGCTATTTGCGCCATGAGTACCTCCCATACCGGTACTGTGTCTGGTTTGGTAAGATGGGGACTTATTGGTCCAGTCGGACCTTGGCGGGACCGGTAAGTCCCCATTCACCAAACCATTCCCCATTCCTATTTGAGCCCCCATAGGGCTCAATGGGAAGGGGGAAGTAGCTAATAACGGTACCGCAATTTGCAGTACCATTATTGGCTCTGATTTCCTTTAACGGGTCCCGTCCTTAACGCCTGGTTACACCAGGCGTTAAGGAAGGGACCCGCTAAGGGAACTCATAGTAGGGCACAAAGAGATTACCGGCACCAATGTCCTTAATGGTGCCCGGTATCCCTTTGTGCCCACCTCGGAAAGAGGCCCAATGAGTCAGTGATGTCGGTTTCTAAGAGGAGGGGCTATTAGGAAACGAAACCACAATTTAAGACAGGCATTCTGATATCTATCTCTTTTTATATGAAAGAGAAAATAGGAAAGAAGTGGGTGTGATCAGTGGCGCTGCCAGGAATCCATTTTAGGGACGGCACGCAAGGAGCTACAGGCAAAAGTATGGGGGGCATCTACAAATGGACAATGTGAATGTTTTTTTCTAAATTGACATGGGAGAAGTAGTCCAAAATGAACCTGGGGAAGTTAAAATGGTGCATTTATGTAGCACAATGTTTAGAGAAAGTTGCATACAAATACATTTACAAGAAATGTTGTAGGACAGCTTAAATATTATAACACTTCTGATGCCAGGGCGTTAATTGAAAGCACAACGCTAGTCATGCATTATAGGGCAGTAAAAATGACACAATTTTTAATATCGTGCCAGGAGGACATGAAGTGCACAGCATTAGGTTTGGAAGTGCCGGAATATACCAAAATGCCAGGTTATTTCAAAGTATACTTTAGTGTTGCTTAAATGCTGTCAATTCATGCTGACTCGTGTTGCCCTACTACAAGGAGTTGCAAATAAAAATGGCCTACCTGGGGTATGTTTAAATACACCATGGTTCTCTTAAAAGACTGCAGTGTTCAGTACAATGGACCTCGTTATAACTGCGCATGTCTGGTAATAAAGTGCCGATATTAACACATACCGGCACTTTACTGGACCGGCAGAGTACAAGTATGCCGGCCGGGATAACCAGACTTACCTCTAGCCAAGAGCTGGAGGTAACTCAGGCCCTCAACGGCGTGAGACAGCTGGTATTTTCGGCACCGGTATTGTTGGTGCCAAAATACTGGGGATTTTCTGCCCTTTCTGCCACTTGTAACATCCCGGTAAAACCGGGATATCAGGCAGCAAAAACAGTACGTTTGTTTGCCGGTTTGCCAGGATACCGGCAAACTTATAATGAGGCCCAATGTGCCATCCTGCCAGTTAAGCCTAGCCTTGCGAGTTTCATGCAATACTACTTAATCACAGTGATCATTAGGCCAAGTCCAATAGTGCCACACCATCCTTGCCCAATCCTGCCATCTGTATGACTTGTTCTGATGTAAGTGCAGCCTGAAATCCACCAGTTTCATTGTATGGCTGGTGAGTAACCCTATCTAATGTAAAGCCTTGCAGGGGTTGCTATAGTATGCAACGTGCAGCTCTAAATGCCCCAATAAAGCCATTGCATGGTTGGTAGTCTCTCCATATGTAAGGTACAGCCCCGCAAGTCCAAACCCAAATGACCCAACACCACCCCCAATGATAGTGCAAGCCCCATACCTGGCATTCTGACCCTCCACCACCCAGAGCACATGCCCCATACTCAGCATCCTCTCCAGATCCACCCAGAGCACACGCCCCATACCTTGAAACCTGCCCCCACCACCTACAACACAAGCCCTATAACTGGCATCCTGCTCCATCACAACCAAGACCACAAACACCATAGCTGACAATCTGCACCCTACAACCAAGACTGCAAGACTCATATCTTGATCATGTCCCCTATAATCCAGAGTACAGCCCCATACCTGGAATCCTGCCTGCTCACCACCCAGAATACAGGCTCTATACATGGCATCCTGCCCTCACTACCATCTTTGAAAGCCTTATAACTGGCATTCACCCCTCCCACTGCACAGAGCACTAGCCCCATACCTTGGATCCTGTCCCCCCGCTATGCAGAGCACAAGCACCATAACCTGAATCCTGCTACCCCAACACTGAGAACACAAGTTCCATACATGGCATCCTGGCCCCCAACACCCAGTGGCCTTGTGCCCCCACTACCCAGAGCATAAGGTCCATACCTTCCACCCTGCCTCCCACCACTGGATTGCAAGCCCCATGCCTGCATCCTGGTCCCCCAACACCGAGAACACAAGTTCCATACATGGCATCCTGTCCTCCCCTCCCAACACCCAGAGATCATGCACAATTTCCTGGCATTATACCCCTGGCACTAGCCCCATAATTGGCATTGTGCCCCCACTACCCAGAGCACAGGATCCATACCTTCCATCCTGCCTCCCACCACTGGGAATGCACGCCCCATGCCTGGCATCATGTCCCCCACTACCCAGAGCACAAGCCCAATACCAGGCAACCTGCCACCAACACCAAGGTTGGAAGCCCCCTGTCTGGCATCCTGCCCCCCACCACCCAGTGCACAAGACATATACCTGGCTTCCTGCCCCCTATTAACAAGATAGCAGCCCCATCAATGCCATTCTGCCACTCAAAAGACAGAACAGGAGGCCCATACATGAATCCTGATGGGCCCAAGGTGTTAGCCCGGAGAACACGGCTCTTCTGCTCTATGCTGGCTGTCTCCATGGAGAGGCAGCAAGCACAGCAACCCGAGCCCAGACCTGCCTCCCAGGGGGAGGATAATGGGGGAACACCATTTTGTATGGGGGGTAATTGCCCCCCCCCCTAGCCTCACCCTAGATATGCCACTGGGTGTAAGATGTGTCCGTTTCTCTTGGGTCTAGTGAGCAATCAAAAACACTGACCAATCAGAATCAGGTTTACTCATATTTTCTTTTGTGTGGATTTATTTTGGTATTTAACCTCAAACACATTTGGGAAAACAGAGAAGTGGGAGAACCCTTTCACCAGGATTCAGCAATGAATACATACAGATTGGATTACAACTGGATGTAGAGGATGGTGAAATATCTTTAAAGGCTCTGACCCAAATTAAACCGAATACAGAAGTCTTTTCACAAGCATGACCAGTTTACCTCAGAGGGATTTTGCAGAAGGTGAACAACCCATGTCCCAAGACCATTTAGACATTTGCATACATAATTAATACAATCTGGGATAGAATTTAACAGAATGTTGGGAGTCCTCATTAAAATGTATAGCACACAAAATGGGAACATAGCGCAAGTATGTGTGTGTGTGTGCTTTGTGATTAATAATTAAAACGTAATCCCTCAAGCGTATCATCATAATACGACTTTCAGCTGCAATTTGTTATCTCTGGAATCTTTAGACATCTGAAATTGAATGCAGAATAACAGTATTGATGACTGGTATCTTCTGTAGTCAATAAAGTAACTGATGTCAAATCCTTAGTGGACACTTTGAACTGGGGTGTTAAGAGGACAAACCTGACTCCTTGCAAATAGTGAACTAGGCCCCACCAGCATTCAAAAAAACAACACAAATCCTGAAAAGCCCAAGCCTTTACCATTGTTTTTCACAAGTCTGACATCATAGAAAAAGCAGACAAGTAGCTGTTTTGCCCCAGCTTGCAACCAATCATTTGTTCTAATTAGTGTCCAGCATTTTAGATTTACTCATCCTGAGAATTTGAGAACCATACTTTATGAGCTATAACTGCATTACATTTTATTTTGTTTTAAGCCTTACTCTGAATACTGCTTCACCTTTTGATGTCAGCAGTGATGTGAGATTAAAGTAAAAATAATTGTCCAATTTAGATTGTTTTACTTAATTTCCCATTAGACCATCAATGTCAAGGTGTGTGCCTGCATATAACACATTAGAACATGTTTTGATTGAGGTCCAATCCCCAATGCAATTCAAGTGTGAATCACCTGTCACAATATTTTGATAGTATCCTGTTTAATAAAATAAATTGTTATAGCAAACTATTTTGGTTCTTTTTTCAGAGCATGACGTTGGGATGGTAACATGCTAAATTGTTAAACTGAGGGTGGTCCAATACCAGAAATTGAAACCTATATCATAAATAGTAATTGTGCTTGTTCAGGATTGGTTTTTAAGCTTCCTTGGATAAATGATAACATATTTAACAGTATGGACTTCAAGCTGCTGGCACAAGCAGAGGGTGTCCCTCAATTAAGAGTCTTCAGCAAGCAGCATACCTTCAAGAAGCAGTTAAGATGGCAACCAGGGTGATATTGATCATAAAACTTGTCAAGTCCATACGTTACAAACAAAAACTCTTGGAAACTTGGTGCATGATCGAAAAGGCAGCACAAGAGAGTGATTCAAGGCATCAGCATCCATAACACATCAATAGGAGTGAAGATTGCTGAAGACTATTGGATAAATACTTTTTCCAACATCCTCAATGAGGCCAAAGTGCACATGGATCATTCTACAATGGA
This sequence comes from Ambystoma mexicanum, assembly GCA_002915635.3. Lineage (NCBI taxonomy): Eukaryota > Metazoa > Chordata > Amphibia > Caudata > Ambystomatidae > Ambystoma > Ambystoma mexicanum. Next base: position 938,807,850 of record CM030325.1, read on the forward strand.
GCATTGTTTGAATGGAGTAGCACACAGAACCAATGAAGGTTCAGCATGGACAGCAAGTATGATGTCACTGTAAGGCTCTCATGTACCCTCTGTAAGTACTCATTTGTGGATCGGGGTCCTTTTTTCTATTGATAAAATATATGAAAATATCATCTGCTAATTTGAGGACGCGGCCCTTGGGCTATGGTATTTTGGGCTTTAAATTTAATGTCATCAATTACATCAAAATGTCCCACACTGGTGAGACCCATTACTGAGGGTTTATTTTCTCTATTATGCAGCTAGAAACCCTGTTTCCTCCCTTATTCCACAACATTATCACTGTGCGACTTTACAAAAAAAAGGTCTTCCCATTTTGGTGGTGGTTTACAATCCAGTTAGTTTAATTGACATTGATTGCAGAATGTGTTGTTCCATAAATGTGGGACAGTTAATTATAAGCTTATGGTGCATCCCTCTTAGGGTGGCTTTTACAAATGATATATCATTTTTGCATTGCAAAATAAATGGCAACGTATACGACCGTTATGTAATTTTTTGAGCATTTGATCTTGTTGAAAGAATTTAGCTGTGGTTAATACTAAGATTGATGGGTATGGATGAGACCCAAGTGAAACATATTTGTATTATTCATTGAAACACTTCCTCAAAATCAGGTGTGTTTGTGCAGTTACAATCTTTAAGTAGGGCTTTCTTTTTTCTTACACACTTAAAAACTAGCAGCAGAGGAATAATATGTTTTGGGCAAACATTATATTAATACATCCAAGTCTAACACAATGGTATTTGGGTGCCAATGACCTGTCAAAAGACATAGATCCATATCTAGATTAATGGTGTTATTAAATTCAAACTTGAATCCTAATATTTTCTCAGCCTTATTATTAGACAGAAGCTAGAACGGCAATCAAGAGATTGGCCTCAAGACTCAGGACATCATATCCTACAAAGTGATTAAAGCCTTCCCTGCCAGATAGGGCACCACCATAGCTAATGATACTGAGTTATAGGGCCTGAATAGGTAATGTGTTACGTTTGGAATCCATAAAAGAGCCTTAAGGAAAATACTTTGCTTCTCCCACATCGCTTTCCAGGTGACAAATTGGAAGCAGACACTGGCTCAGTTTCTACCTTGCATAGGGTTCATAATAGTCCAGCAAGATACGCCATTAAACACAGATTCTGTAACAATAAACTGGTCGCTATGGCTTGTGAAGAATGTTTTTCCAATGCCCAAAGCACCCAATACGTTGATGACCAAAATAGATACCTACAAAGCCGGGAGTTGGAGGAAATGTTAGATCCTCAAAATGCCATGCTGGTTTTAATACAGTGTAAACAAATACAACATCTGGAGACTGTTCTAAAGAAGACTACCAACCTCACATTGATAGATATATTACAGCTAACTTATTTCAACCACCTCATCATAGAGTGTCATCAAGGTTACAGCAAAGGTGTCCATCACCATTGGCCAGAAGTGATCAAATCTCTCTGGCAAGTACCTTGAAGAGATGCAATATGAGTGAGACCAATCAATGTAACAATTACGCCAGCGAGGATTAAGATATCACATGTTCTAGTATTCTGCACTCAGTACTGTTTAAAAAGAGACGAATGAATAGGAGGTCCCTGTGGAAGGAAGGAATAGCTAACCATCAGGAAGTTATGCCTTATCCTCAATGGTCAGGAAGATGGTTGCCTCTTCTTTAGTTGTTGCCTGGAATATAAGGTCTTGAACTCTGACTTTAGATTGTCCTTTAATGATTGATACTGGCTCAAGTTTGGCCAGCGTGAGCTAGGTGTTAGTTTAATGTATGGAGCACATGAAGGTGTCCCCTCCCTCCATACTCTAGCCTCTGTCTAAGGGTGATCCACCAAAGGCTCTGCTTTTTTTCAACAGGATAAAGAACTGCTACGATAGGTCATGGCTTAATTGTCTGGTGAGAGGTGTTTTGAGATGTTTTCTAAACAACATATATGTATGATTCAATTGTAGAGCTGATTTAAAAGAGTTTTCCATTTTTGTGTATCATACACATTTTAAGAAATAATGTTTTATCATGATGTTTTTATTAATTGTTTGTTATATTGGCTACCTGTTATCCAATCAAGGATAATTGAGCATGTGTCTTTTTCATGCATTGTGTTCTTCTTTCTGTCACAAAAGGCTCTGGGATCCGACCACGTAAATATATCTAATCTACTCTAATCTGACTAGTCTCATAAAAATGTGAGGATCCAAGTTAAAAGGCAGGCACTCCATAAATATCCACAGATCACATGATGCTCTCAAATCTCTTCCACAAACTGGCATGGGATCAGGCATCATTGGGGGCGCAATATTGCAAGTGCCGCTGACCCAGGCAGGAAATTGTGACTTGTCTATTTCAAGCACTGACAGGCACATGCTGGAACTCAAATCCATTTTTGATATAACCAACTCTTTCAGGAATTAGAATATATTATATTTCGTTCGGCGTTTTTTTACTACAATAAATCAATTCTAGATAGAGCTTGTCTATTCAAGAAAAGTGTGTTATTCTAGATATAGATTGCCTTTTAAATAATGAGAATCAATTCTAGATATAGCCACGCTTTCAAGAAGTATATGTTATTCTAGCTGTAGCAGGCTCTTTAAAGAAATAGAATCAATTCTAGATATAACCTGACCTTTCAAGAAATAATAATGTATTCTAGTTATTGACCACCCTTTCAAGAAGAAGAGGAAGGTCTGCACTAGAACAACAACTCATTCTACTGTGGGTGACATAAGATTTATTTGGTTTCTATTATCGACTTGATCTTGGATGGGGCAGCTCACTGTGTTTGTTGTAATAGCACAAGGCAGGATACGAGAGACCACCTGGAAGTGCAGCTTGCCTATCTATTCCCTCTTTCCCTTTCTCTCATAAATTCCAACAAGTTGAAACCGATTTATCAGCCATGTACCTCACCATGATTTTCTTGGCTTTACGTTTACTGATTTGCATTCCAATGAAGCTGTGTGGCATAAGTGGCATAGAGTGTGTGTTGGCATAGTCTTTTTATACTGTGACTTGGATGGTAGCAGTTAAACATTGAAACTACTTTTCACCGCCTTCCTTTGAACTTTGTAAGGCACTCTAATTCCGTCTGGGTAAGGTTAGTGCTGTTTAAACGTTTAATGGAAAATACAACACAACACATTATTCTTAATTTCGACCTTTTCCCACAGTCCACTCCTCCCCTGCACTCACTTCATGTTAGAACAATGTAGCAATCACCCCTGCTTAGGTGGGTGGACAGCAATGGTAGTGGTCCATCAGCCCGAGCCCTGAACATATATATATTTTTTTTCTGCAGAATGATGGTGCAACATGTAATGCACAACTGGCTAGCATCTGTTTTAAATTGCCCAGCATTTGTGAACTTGTTGGGTTCAGCCACGAATGTCTTGATTGCATACATTCAATCACACTACCCGTATTCGTTCCTCCTTAGATTGGTCACGTGTGCACGTTCCTATTTTGTTTACAGGGTGTGGCATTGCCTAGAAGGTGCTGGTCGTTGGTGAATCCAGCAATTTGGTATAAAAGTTCACGTGGCCAAATAATGTTAACATTTTTCGGAAAGTGCCAAAGGTTTGGCTGGAAATGGTGTTCTCTGTATAGCTTTATTTGGCTTCTTTTTGAGTTACCGTAATTTGGAGTAGGTTTGCCTTCTGGTAAAAAAAAGTGTACTCGCAGGAGTCTGCAACCTTTGGCTATTCAAACGTTTTGGACTACAAATCCCATCGGCCCTAGCCAGTATAGTCAATGGTGTGGGGTCACGGAATAATTGTGAAAATAATTTGGACACCCGAAGCAGCAAGACGACTCCTTTGCTGCAATAAGGGTCAACAAACCATCAACCAGAAAGTATGCACTGCCGTAAATGTTTCTGCAAACCTGTTGCAGAGCTTAGAACAGTCCAGGGCAATTCAACGATTTTAAGATGAGCACGATTCTAACTGAGTATCCATGTCTTTTCTGTTGCAACAACACTGATTTAGAACACAACCCCGGGCTAATAGGCTGGTTTTTCTTGCCTTTTGGAGGCATTTTGGTGTTGGCACTTTTGGTGTTACTAGCACTGCCTATATGGCCAAAACATTGCTATGGGCGAAAGAGAGAGAGAAAGGGGTGTTAGAAAGCAGACTAGTTTGTTGTCATGGCAACTGGTAAGCAACAGCTGCACAGTGATTTGTTTTATGCAGCATGTTAACTGGCTTATCCCCAAAGGGCTTCCTCCTCCTCCAATGGCAATGCGAGAGCAAGAGCAGGTCACATACTGCTACAGGATGTGCCCCTGGCCCTGGCTGCTGCTCATTCTGGTGCCACTCAAAACCCCCTCCACTTCCTGTATCTCTGCTGCACAGAATGAACATGCCCTCCTGCACCCTGCATTGCATTTGATGAGGGCCTGCCTGGTGGGCTTTGTCTCTTTCAATCCTTTCTACTAAACAATAATTAAGATGGGGCTCCTAACGGGATTCAAACTTGTGCCATACTATATGCTGATAGAATAAATGAACTCACTGAGCTAACTTACCAGTATAGCTTTCAGGGAGTGTTGTTTTGCTCGACCTAATCACCATGCACCTTACACCACACAACTTCAGAAATCTTGGTTACACACAGTGGCCCTCATTACGACCCTGGCGGATTTTTTCCGCCATCGACGGACTTTTCCGCCATGGCGTAAAGTCCGTTTACGCCATGGCGGATGGCGGACTTACCACCCCATTCCGAGGTTGGCGGGGCGGTAAGTCCCCATTGACCCATTTACCCTTCCCCATTCCCATTTCGGCCCCATAGGGCTCAATGGGAGTGGGGAAGGCGTTAATTACGCCACCGTACATTACGGTGGCGTAATTAACACCAAGGTCCCATAGCGCCATGGATTTTTACGCCCGCAAAAAGCGGGCGGAAAAGTGACCATGGCGCTTTGGGAACTCGTAGTTGGCGGTAAGGGGTCGGCGCAGCTAACGCTGGCGTAAACCCCTTACCGCCAGGGTCGTAATGAGGGCCAGTGTAAGTTGTCCTGAAGAGCATTTAAATGGGATGCAGTACAGCCACCTGAACCTCACTGCTTTCAATTGCTCAACGAGCAGTTTCAGAGGATGTCTCTTACTTTAAAAAGCAGGCTACCCACACAAGACTGTGCATTGTGGTAGTTGCATTCCTCCAATCAAGGCGGAGCCGAGAAAGTTACAATTAGACTCATTTTGCTTAACCTTTTTCTATAAGGGTTTATATATTGGTCCTGATGTAGCTCCTGGCCCATTTCCAGCACGGGTAGCATTCCATCAGTGCAGAGGGAGAAACAGTAGAAGGTGGGCTGGTGGATTTCATGGTATTCTTCATGGTCTTCTCTAAAAGAAGAAAAGCAGATGATGCCATCTGGTGATGTCCCCAAGGGTGTGCTTACATTGTTGGGGATTCTACAGACGAGGTTGAGATGGCAGACCCTACCCACTAACAAAACAGTGTAAAGTCCAGCGTGAGTTGTGGGTGCATTCTGACCTGTGACTGAGCTCTACCAGGACTGTGATGTTCAATGGATAGGCAGATGTTCCCCAAGGAACATTGGGCGTGCAGCATGGCTAGGTTATGAACACCAGGATGATCCTTCAGGTATGGACTGCGGGTCATTCCCAGTGCCGTACTAGTGCACCCCTCTCAGAAGGTGGCCCAGGTCAAGATGGGGGAGCATTGTAAGAACCTCACTAGCATCCGAGATTGGGGAGCACTGGCAGGGTGAATGCAGTATCTGAGTAGCAACGGGTGCCATGGGTCACAGCAGGGGATCTTTGGCAGAGCTCAGGCAGGGGTTGAATTTCAGGGATACTACATTGCCGCACTGGGGGAACATAGACGGAACAGAGGCGCGTGGTGGGGGGATTTGCAGTTTTGGGTGAATGGGTATTAACAGACGATGCCCCTGTGCATGAACATCTTGAAGGCGGATGGGGGTCAGTGTTCGTGGAACCCTCACTGATATCCGTGGCCACAGATCCAGGGTTGATGGATGCGGGGCATGCATGGGGTCTTGTGATACATGGCACAGAATCTTAAAAAGGCATTAAATGGATGATGTGAATTGGAAGACTCATTTGGCTCACTGCGGAAATTTCAATGGGACGGTAGTCAAAAAGGAGCATTGAGGCTAATCCAAAAGAAGGATTAACTGGCGGTCTCAGTGAAGAGGCTGTTATGGGGGTGTTTCTCATTTGGAGGGTTGGTACAATTAGATGGTCCGGCTGCTTTTGAGAACATCAAAAATGGCATTCTATGCATGCCAGCATGAATACACCAATCAATATGGCCCCCTCACTGTGGCAGTGCCACTGCCTTATGGCAGTTTTGTAGGTTGAAGTGCCCTTATATGCCTCCTTTTTTGCTCTACTGCAACGTGTAACCACCCATCTGCATACCCTATGTATGTACGCCACACCTGCCTATCCACCCACCTTTTACCATGCCTGCCTATCAACCCACACTACACCACTACCCAACTTGAACCTAAACATCCACCCATTGCCTGCCTTTATAGAAGCCTTACCTCACACCTGCCGAAAGGTTGCCCATAAACCCACCATACCCTATGCGTGCCTAACCACCCATCTACCCACTCACTGCACCCCATGCATGCCTCCACACACACCTTACCCCATACCTGCATACACACCCTATCCCATGCTCACCTACCCATCATTACCCAATCATCCACCATACCTCCCTGTATGATCCCAACCTACCTATCCACCCACTCAACCCCTGGCCCGCTTAGCCCCAGTGACTCGGATTGCTCCCAGGCCTGCCAGTGATCAATACCCCAAGCTTGCCTATCCACACTCACCCCTCCATCCTAGCACAGGCATGCCTAACACCCTTCTTAACCACCCACCAAACCACATTCCTGTCTCACCAGGCATCCTACTGCACCTCCTTACCATCTTACCCACATGTCCATACCAAGTGCCAAGCCAACCTACCCTACTGTAGGCCTGCCTAAACCGCCAGCTCAGCAACTCACACTATCCCTGGTGTACCTGACCCACTCACTATAAGCCTGGCTGACTACCTCACCCACCCAACCTACCCCCAGCATGCCAAGTGCAGACATCTACACCCCAGTCATGTTTAAACACCCTCACCTCCATACGTTCACAAGTCTGCCTTACCACCACCCATCCACGAAATCTTACCCCAGGCCTTCCTAACCCTAAATCACCTCAGTCCTATATTATTTGGTTGTCTACCCCTACCCACCCACCCTACTGCAGTCTGACCTAAGCCGTACTCCACACTCCATCCATGCTACCCAGGGTATAACCACCCTCCAACCTATCCCAGGCATCCCCACTCCCAGCCACCTACCCACCCCCAAGCCTGTCTAACCCCTACCCCACCAAACCCAGATTAGGCCTAGCTATACCCCCATCAACTGACCCTAGCTGAGGCCTGACTACAACCACCTACTATCTCCACCTCAAGTCTGTCTACCACCATTGGCCCATCTTAATCTACACCTGCTACCCACCTATGCTACCCACTCACCCTAATACTGGCCTACTTACCAGCGCCCCCTTACACCCTACCACATACATGCCCACCCTACCTGCACCTTACACCTGACTAAACACCCGCCCACTACCTTGCATACACACCTATCCCCATAGGGCCATCCACCCACCAACCCTAGCTCACCCCACACCAATTCCCGCTACCAAGTCCATCCCTAACATCACCGAAATCACTTAAAAATACCATACATCTACAGGAATTACTTCTAAAGTTCCAAACATGCCTGCAATTTTCAGACGGATTACACGAGTGACAAGCATGGTAACGCCACTATGAACTTCAGAAAAGTGTGGAATTGATGGGTATATATGGCTCAAGGGTTTCCTGCATGTCTGCGTACACATGCAAAATGCAACTGAAAATGCCCAAACCATTGGCTTTGCCAATGCTTGTTTAGCAAGTCACTTTGCCCCAGGCCTGTCTCCATTGAACGCTTGAGGAGGTCACCCATTTCCCCACCTTTATTGTATGACTCCCATTGTTCGAGCTTTCGTTGGCATTATATTGTGATCTTAATTCCCTTATTCTTTGTTGCTTTTCATTTTTCCTACTTGATCATTTTTCGTTTATTTGTTGTGTGTGATTATGTTGTCATTTGTAATGCGTTTTAGCTGCATTAATATTCAGCTTAAAATGTTGGTACACCATCACATCATTGTTTGGGGATTGGAAGGTGTTTTCAGTGCTCTAAAATTATTAATTGATTGAATATATAATGAATTGTTACATGTTTGCTAGTGTTCATTATTTAGGCTGACACACCGCTCACCATTGACAATTTGTATGATCTGGACCATGCTTCGATTGTTCTTTCTTCTTTAAGTGGTCGACATACTTAGGTGTGAAATATATATTTTTTTCAGCAAAACATCTGTATTCTATTCTAGGTTATTTCGATCTATTCTTGACCCGGTGTGAACTCTAAGCACTACTAAATTGTCACTGCAGCTGTAAAACCCAAACAGCTATTGATATATGTAGTCCTATTTATCAATAAATCACATATGTACGCTGAAGATCTGAAGGCAGTTTGCGCACAAATATTTATGTGCTCTTTGGTAAAACAGCAAGTGATGTCATTAAAAGCTTTCTTGGGTCATGCGCGTAGACATGTATTATGGGTTTTAATGGAACTTTGCTTTAGAAGGAGCAGCGAATCAATGTTTAATTCTGCTGAGCTGATAGTGTTATTGATAAGGTTACAGTAAAGGATGAAAGTGTTCTTAACAAGATATGTCATGAGACATGAAAGTGACATGACTTGATAAATTATGGTTGTAATGGCATTGTTGAAATACTAAATACATTGATTGGCCGGTGGGCGATTTGCATAGCAGTCTTGGCATGCAAGGATATCCGGCTGATCACTGTACAAGAGAGAAGGGCAGTTAGTTATGTCCTGCTGAAAAGCAACAAATAGCTGCCAAGAACGGTGTACACTCATCACTGCGTATTGTAAGGAGCTCATAGTGGCAACAGTAAAGACAAACACAAGTGATCACAGATGAAGGGTGTTTATTAAACTGTGTGGCAAGGGTGGAAAAACACCTAATCTAAACCTCAATCTAAGATGGGGGCCAGCGTCGACCATCAAACAATAATAAGGCAGTCTGAGTGGTGTCATGTCAAATAAAAAGGCTTATACAAAAAAAAAAAAACGATTGCCAATCCTCATGCTAAAAACAAAAAGAAGTGTGGCATAATGTTCTTAAGGAAGCAGGAAGTGTTCACAAATAATACGTCAGGATGTGGTAGTTGGGGTTTCCCTGCCCCACGTTACTAGCACGGGATAAGGCAGGACTTCAGAGCACCACACACGCTTGAGCCTTCTCAGCACAAGCTGATATTTCTGCTCAGCAATCAGGTTCTTCTGTGGATAAGTCTCTTTTCTACAAAAAGTATCTTGCCTCGGTGGTCCTGATGTATTCAAAAATATAATTATAATCAAAAAGTTATTTTCTGCATGCACGTTGGGTGATGCTTTTCACCTTTGCATCTCACTCTTTTGGGCTCAGATCCAACCAGACTATTCGCCTCCCTCGATCGAGTTCCCTTTGGCTTTCAATGCAACTTTGCTATGCCTTCACAAATCATAATGTCTTTTTAAACAGTTCACTGTGTTCATCCCTCGGCCTGGTTCGCTATTGTCAACACACTGTATTTCAGGACGTTAGACTTTGCCCCCTCGTTATCGGCATCCCTCGTTCAAGTTCACTCTTTCCAACCTTGTCAATCCACGGAGACCAGCATTACACCCCAACTTGGTTAGCGGCAGAGGAGGGTCTTGTGTACCTCTGACATCTGCCGCAACACAAGTTGGCTATTGTTTGCGGTCTTACGATTCCTTCTCCAGAGGTTTCACAGGCCTTGGTCGGAAAGGGCAGGGTTGCTTCTCTCCTTGTCAACCTCTCGGTATGTGCCGTCCTTCTCCTCCTCTTGATCTGCCATGCTGAGTGCTCTTGTGCTCCACTTTTACCCCTGTGGGGAGAGGAAAGGGCCGTTAGGTGTGTGAGTTTCTGATCAACTGCCTGATTGTGCTTGACCCTGGTGTTGGGACATGAAGGGTAAATGGCTTGAATGTTAGTCTGTCGTCATTCATAATATGCAAAAGTGTTCACGTCAGAAAAAGGAGTGTCGTCATCAAGAATGATGCTCTTGATCCTTGGGTTTCTTTTCAGAGGGATGAGATTGGTAAGATTTGTGAAGATGGGAATGACCAGGATTATTATCATTTGATGAACAGGGTGAATTTGGAGAACTGTGGTGTTTTATCTGAACCGGTTGGAAGTGCAGGAAATAATCAGAGGGGCTGGAAAGAGATTGACTGGGAGTATTTTGGTCGAAGACCATCTGGAAACAGGGATTCTGTATTTTGTGGTTTGAAGGGGATTCACATGTGGAAGCTTCTTTGGGAGAAAGGGAGGTTGAGTTGGTACAGTTTATCAGATCCTCAGAGACCTTGTTTTCCTCGTCCCTTTCTCCGGTAACATATCGCACCTCGCCTGCAGTATTTCCCTGCGTTCGGGTTCCCCTACCCAGGTGATCCTCCCCCACTCGTATGCCCCTAGGATTGGTTTAAGAGAGGGCTATTTTGATATCATATGATATGATAGGTTATTTACAATATGCTTAATACCCAGAGGTTTCTAAGCACGGACACTGGGATCAAACCTGTGTTGCTCTGTGTCATCTTGCTTCCAAGGCAAGCATGTTGCTGCTGAGCTATCATACCAAGCTGGTGTCCTTGGCCACCTGAATAATGGATTCCCGGATCTAGTCGGGAGAATACCTTCAGGTTTCTCACAGTATACATTTACTGTGAATGCAAAAATGTTGCTTTTCGACATCCCAATTTCACCCTATGTATATGTGGGGGTGGAGTAAAGTAAATAATACATGTGGACGGGGTGGAGGGGCTGTGTGTGTCTCCCCAGCATATATATATATATATATATATATATATATATATATATATATATATATATATAGTGAAAAAGGGGGTGTCAAAATGCAACAATTTGGTAATTTGCAGTAAAATATTTGCCCTATTCACATAGATCCCCCAAAATGACTGATACACTCATGTGGGTTGCATTGTAATCCTTTTAGGATGTTTGAGCATAGGTAACTCAGTAACTGAGAATGTGCACAGCTATCCTTATCCTAAGACCCTGCTGAAACCCTGCACAGGGAAAGGAAACAGTATCGCTGTACAACCCGTGGAGTCTCCTCACATACCAATATAGAGGCTATCCGAATCAGCATGTATGGATAAATGCTACACATGTTTAAATGTTGGGTGAGTGTTGTTTAAAATGTAATGACCACAAAACACAGTGTCCACTATGGCCCTCATTAAGAGTTTGGTAGTATTTTGGCGGTAAATCCACTGTTATACTACCGAATGGAATTGCCGTTAGTGCCACTTGGTCTGGGGATTTACTGCCGGATTACAAGTGGTGGTAGGTGGAGATAGCTCACATTTTTTGGAGTTCATAGGACTCCATTGGGATTTCGGTGAAATTACCACCGGTGGTAATAACGCTGATATTTCAGCAGAAAGTGGAAGGATTTGCCTCCACCATTATCCTAGAGGTAAATCCTCCACTCCAAGGCCAAAATCTGTTACAGCCTCTACTGCTTTGTAATACTCCTAATGAGGACCTACGTACAATGATTCAACGCTTACACAACAGGCATACAAAGACCTGCAGTCATTCTAATGTTCCAACAATGTTCTTTGATTTTACGCAACTTTGGAGTTGTTTGTCCCTTCGCATTCCTTATTGGGATATTTTATAAGAATGCTAGAAGAGTGTACCAGACAGTCCTTCTTGTAATGAAATCCTTCAATCAGCACATCATTTATATGGTTATTCTAGGTATTGATTATGTGCTTTTATCAGTAAGTTATCATGATTCAAACAAATACCAGTAGTGATCAATAGAATTTAACAGTGCAAAATTGTAAATACAGCCCGTTTATAATCGAAGTACAATTTGCCTTTTTTGATAGTTTCTTTTACAAAAGTCACTGCCCCCAATATATTGGTATTTCCTCTTCTGGTCGCCCAGCTTCAGCAACGGCTGGGGTAATGCCAACAAACTTGCACCAGCCAACATCACTGTCACCCACATAGAAAGAGACGGAGATGTAGCGAGAAACGGAAAGAGAGGGAGAGAGTGTGAGGAAAAGAGAGTGTGTAGAGAGAGAAAGCGGGAGGGACAAAGTGATGAGTGCAGAGATAGAGAGAAAAAGTAGAGTGTTTGATTGACGTATCAGCCATCAGGTGCAGAGAGTTATATCTATGAATCAAATAGTCCCAACGTACAATGTATGGTTAACTGATGTAACATGAATGGATGAAGGAAACCCTCATACTTTAAACTGTAAAGGGAAGTTGGTAGATATTGAAATACTTTCGGTTGTTTAGAGATCCTTTTCTTCAACTTTCAAAGTAAACACTTGGAGGAAAGTTATGTCACCACGCACAGTAAATCATCCACAGAACAACCTGTTGTGTCAAACCTGCATTCTAGATGGGTGGACTAAGTCCTTCCTGGCAATTCAAGAATGAACTTTCCTTATTTTAAAGTAAATTCGAAATGGTCAATGAATTCTTATGTACAAAAACAGTATTTCTTTTATTTCTTAAAACATAACTCGCCTTCTTTCTAGGCATTAAACAGTTCTCAACTATTGAACTCAATTGACATTTTAAACAATCAATCCACCTGGACGCCCAATTATTGCAGCCATGGGCAGTCTACTGGAGCCATTAGCTAAATACCTGGACAAGGCAACACAAACACTCATACAGGACTGTTCAACCGATATAAAAGACACAAGACACTTCCACTCTATCCTGGACAACACCACATTTATAAAAGGATGTGACTTATTGTTCATTATGGACATCACTTCAGCGTAAACAAGTGTTGTTCACAAAGCAGGCCTAGAAGTACTGGAGTGGCTCCTACTAAAATCTGATACATGCTGTCCTCACGCTCTTGAAACTTGTACTCATGAAGAATTTTTTAAAGTTTGATCAGAAATGTTACCTTCAAGTATCTGAATAGCATGGTGATGGTAATGGCCCCTAGCTACTCCAACACCAACAACCCCTGCCTCAAAACCGAACACGTCCTGAATTCGACAAGATGGATGCAGCATCTATCCATCTTTGCGCGATACATAGATGACATCTTCGGAATATGGACCGCACCAGTAGATGAATTTGACAGGTTTTTCGACACAATGAATCAGATGCATCCACGATCCAACTTCATGACATGGTCAAGTAACACCACGATTTAATTTCTAGATGTAGAAATATACTATGAAAACAATGGTCTTAACACCAGGATCTTTATGAAGCCAACTGACAGGAACAGCTTTTTGCTTGCAAACAGTTTTCACCCCGAACACAATCGATACTGTACCACTAAGTCAATTTCTGAGGTACCAAAGGAACATATCGGACCCAAAGGAGTATCAGAGACAGGTAGTGGAACAACAGCCTAAATTCCTAGGCAGAAAATATAATAAGGAGTTGATCAGAGGGATAACAGAGAAAGTGGAAAACATACCAAGAGCAAAACTACTGACACCAAAACCACCAAAGAGAAGTCCTTCCCTGCTTAATGTGACTACACACTCCATGCAGGGCAGTAGGATCAAAAATGTCATCAAACAAAACTGGGCTATGATGCAAATAGACCCCACTTTACAAAGACTCTTCTCCGAACCTCCAACTTTTACATATAGGAATAGTCAGGCTCTTTGTAACACGTTAGAAAAAGCTGAAATATCATCAGGACAAGTTGAAAGGAACAATACAAAGGGTCACAGCCCTGCTGCAATTGCCAATCTTCACCAAGGGAAACAACATTTTGCATCCCTATTCAGGTAGATAAATTGAGATAAAACATTCATGTACCTGCGACTCAACAAATGTGGTGTATGCACTGAGATGCCCATGTGGGTTGTACTATGCAGGGATCACAATGAGCAAAGCTAAGGTTAGTCGGACCGAGCATAAGTCCAACATTGGAATCTGAAATCACCAGTGGCTACACATTTCTTAGAGCCAAGACATAAAATAGCACAACTTAAATGTGTAAAACTAGAACAGGTCTCATTGAATGGCAGAGGAGGTCATCTCCGTAGGAAGCTATTGCAATGGGAGATAGCCTGGATAGATGTTTTGGGCTCTCTTACCACCAAGGGGAAGAACTGTGATGGGACCTCATGTGCTTCGTCTAGATTATGCATGGGGTGCATCAGAGAGGAATACCTTTGTAATGAACTAGGGTGAACATCTTGACACTGATATTTATATTTTATTTTTATCACGCTCGTAAACAAGTGTTTCAGAGTGTGAAAATGCAAGGGAGGGAAACCTGGGAGAACAAAAACAACGATCTTACTAGGCCCAGTGACATTGAGAACATGCCAGTGCCAGGGAGAGGAAAAGGGGAAAAGTTCATGGAACGAGGGAGAAGTGGAAAGTGCTGAACAAAGGACAAAAGATAAATAATAAATAAATACATAAATAAATAAATAATAAAAAGCAACAAACAGTGACAGTGCAGCCAGCAAGTGCTGGGTTTAAGGCAACAGACAGGGTGTGTCTGGTAAGTGCAGGAAAAAAGGGGAAACTGTATGGTTATAAATACAGACCCCAGTGCAAGGGATTGCCAGGTGGCAGTGTGGGTGGGTGGCAGGGTGAGCAGGTACCTGGTCCCGGAAGAGAGAGGGTAGGCCACCGGTGCCCTTACCGGTGCCGGTAATCCCTTACCTCCCACCTCGTAATAAGGCCCATTGTCTCCAAGCAGGTTCCCATACCAAGATGTCCGCCGGTGTCACAGCGCACTCGGTGTACGGACGTAAGGAGTTACCATGGATACCTAAAAGTCATTTATACTGAGGTGGGGCACCCGCCCGGTAATCCGGTCTGATGCCTCATGATCCATGGATTAACAGAGCAATACTAGTGTGAATTTAGCCTGTGATATGGGAAGGGGCGAACCTATGAGGTTGGAGTTAGAGGGAATGAGTCGAAGTTGAGAGCACATGTAATTGCTGCTCTGTAGTCATGGCAACAGCAGGCATGCGTACTCACGATGACGCACATTGTGCAGTGACACGCCCCAGAAGGGATCGCCTTTCTAATGGGTGCTATCCTTTCTTGATACCATATAGAGTGCCACAAGCTTCCTGCTAAGAATAATTTGTGAACAGCACTATCCAGCGAAGCAACACCAATCATAGCTGTTTAAGTGTATTAACTAGATCTGAGCCCGCCCCATCGAATACATCACAGCTTTTCTGACTATGGGAGGAGAGACTGGTAACATCTCTTTATAGGTTAGTCCTTGTTTAAGTCGAATAGCAAACATCTGAGGTTAGTCTCATTCATTTTCCTTTTTGACACATTGTAACTTTCAATTTAACACCAGTAGAGGGACACAGTGGTAATCTGTGATTAATCATGTGTTATAGGTAAACAAATGAACCAAAATGGAAATGGCTTTTTTTACGAAAAGACAGCTCAAAGCCCTGAAGATAGATAATAATTGCCAAATAGAAAAAATATTGTGTTTGAGCTGACTGTTTACAATAACAATGAATTTGCACTCTAGTTATGGAAACATTACTTGATACTTACTTTAGGATTTGTTTAACATAGCATTTGAGTTCAATAGTTGTGAACTGTGTAATGCCTAGAAAGAAGGCAGGTTGTGTTTTAAGAAATAAAAGAAATACTGTTTTTGTACATAAGAATTCTTTAACCATTTAGAATTTACTTTAAGATAAGGAATATTAATTCTAGATTTACCAGGAAGGACTTAGTCCATCCGGCTAAGGGGGAGATGGGTTACCTGTTGGAGACAACAAGTTTTTCTGTGTTAAATTGGTTTTGAGTGTCCTGAGGATGGGAGACTATACCCACACGCACCTGAAGTGTCAAAAGAATCCTCAATATAGATTTAAAGACATACCATACATTTAATGCTTCCTGTTACACATTTTTTACCACACACAGTAAAGCCTGACATCAAAAATGATCAGTCCGCAGTCGCTCACCTGTCAATCACTGTTACTCTTTTGGAGACTTCTTGTTTTGCCACCTCCCCCATCATTTGAGCAGCCATCCAGCGCACTATCAGATCCATTGAAAAGCGGTGGCGGGAGTACCCAACGTAGACCTCTAATCCCACAAATCCCTGCATACCAAATTCAGACACATGATCAAGTCAGCTTATTAGATCTCCACCACAGAAGTAGCCTCTAACAGGAGTAAAGCCTTATTCTAAGTAGTCAAGCACTGCTCTAAGCCTGCACCAGTCCTCCAAGTGTCGACTTCACCAGAAAAATGCAACGGAATAAACACCTTTCTCATTAACAAAAACCAGACAGAGCCCAGCCGTCCATCCCACCTCCTGGCACTACCCTCCTGGATTGACTTCAGCATCCTTTGTCCTAAGGATCTCTCAGATAGACTTGTTTCAATCAAACTCACTACTTACACAAACAAACAATGTTGTCCCAGTCTTCCTCATTAATCAACGTACTGGCTAAGCAGTTAACGTACTCCTCAATATTGTGAATGCCTCCCTCAGTGAAGGTGCATTCACAGACATGTTGAAGACAGGTCTGATACAATCACTTTTCAAAAAATGGTTGCTTGACCCAGAGGACCCGCTATCTATAGATCAATAACAAGCCTCACGTTAACCAGGAAGCGTATTGAGAACGTAATTGCGAACCAACTACTTGGGATGATCAACGAGCTTGACCTCTGTGATTACCAGTATGACTTCTGCACAAATTGCAGCACTGTGAATTCAGTCATCCAAGTGATCGACACTGCTCTCAGAATCACTGATACTGGGGACTCATGTCTCCTAGTCCTCTTAGACCTCCCAGAGTCTTCAACACAGTTGATCTCCCAATATTCCTCTCCCCCCTTGCCGACGGGATGGGAATTCTAAAATGGTTTGCATCTTACATATCCGTTAGGCACTAGGTCATATCGATAGGCCCAGCCAGATCCAACCAATTCCCAGTCACCTGTGTGGTCTCCTATTGTTTCATTCCCCCAAATCATCTTCAATCTATACATGGAACACTATGTAACTCTCCTTAAACACCCCAATATAGCCATGCATCTGCTGTACCTTATGGTGATTGGCCCAAACACAACCCTCACCTCCGCTAATACCTGGCTACTATCAAAAAATGCATGTCAAATGCTAACTTCAAACTAAACCAAACCAAGACCATATTTGTCCTCATCGCCCCCCCACCCCCACCAAACAACAAATTGTGCAACAATGGCTGGATGACATATGCCTGGAAAGATTCACTCCTCAGCTGTCAAATTCAGCCAAATCCCTGGGCTTCATTGTTGACAGAAGACTTTCATTCCAAAAGAACATAGCCCAAAAGGCACAAACCGAATAGCTACAGATCCCTTAATTGCATGGAAAAAATCTGTATGGTGGTCCAAGCCCCTGTTATCTCACCCATAGACGGCAGAAATTTCCTCTTTACTGGGCTCCCAAACGCACACCTGGCCACCCTCAAAGCAGCACAACAGACTGCAGCCCACCTCATTACAGGGGACGGAAAATGTGACGGTATCTCTCTAAACTGTGCACGTTCCACTGTCTCCCCCACCCCGCGAAGATCATATTCAAAACTGCATGTATTGCCTACAAAGAAGTCTCACAAAGAACACCAACACACTTGGTGGCTAAACTCCACAGCTCTGGAGGCTGTTGCACCTCAAATGCAAAACAATTAAAAGAGCAGAGTCAAACCTAACCCTCTCCTGCCATGCCCTGATCATCTGAAACTAAAACTGGTAGTGGCTTGAAATGCCAACACCATCCTCCAGTTCTGCAAAACACTAAAACATGTCTCAACAATACCTGCTGGATGAATACAGATCCCTCTCTACCTCCAACAAAAGTACTGCACTAATAATAAAATGCCAAGCCCAATTCTGCCACCCTCCTGTTGTGAAGCACTCTGCTGACCTTGAGCTAGGTTGAACTATAATCAATAAATAGAATAAGTGGATTGTCCCTACACCTGGCTGTAGATATGTCTCATCATTAAACCTCAGTGGGATGAG
>CM030325.1:938826125-938852246 GCA_002915635.3 Ambystoma mexicanum
CTTCCTGGACTCCTTCCCAGTTCCGGGCCTTCTTCCGGACAAAGCGGACTCTCTCCGAGAGTCCCATCTCCCCGGAAGAGGTAATAGATACTATATCCTCTTTGAAGAGCGGCACAGCCCCGGGTGACGATGGTTTCACAGTCAAATTTTACAAGACGTATAGGTCCTTGCTAGCCCCATTCATGGCTAAGATGTTCAATGCGGCTCTTGTCCAAGGTTCCTCCCTCCCACGATGATGTCAGCCTTGATTGTTGTCCTGCCTAAAAGGGCAAGGATCCCTCATATTGCCAATCATATCGCCCCCATATCCCTCCTTAATACCGATGTGAAAATATTAGCCAAGCTCCTAGCGAATAGACTGGCCAAACTGCTCCCCACCCTAGTGCATGGTGGATCAAGTGGGCTTCATCCCGGGCCGCCAGGGGCAGACAATATAAGGAAAACCCTCGACCTCATGCATGAGACATCTAGGCAGGGAGTGGAAGGGTACCTCCTCTCACTAGACTCAGAAAAGGCCTTCGGCCGTGTCGAATGGCCGTACATGGGCAGGGTCCTCTTGAAGATGGGGCTGGGTGACAATTTCTGTGGGTGGGTCGCAGCACTCTACAATGGCCCTTCTGCGAGAGTCCTGGTCACTGGGGGCACCTCAGAGCCCTTTTCCCTCTCTAGGGGCACTCGGCAGGGATGTCCCCTGTCGCCCCTATTGTAATGCCTTGGCAATGGAGCCTCTAGCCATAGCGGTTAGAAATGACCGGAAATTACGGGCATACGGTGTGGGCGAGTGCGAGTTTAAGCTTTCCCTCTTTGCAGACGACATTTTGAGCTACCTAACCAACATTCAAGATTCCTTACCCCGGCTGTTTGATCTTATACACCTCTTCGCTCTTTTTCTGGTCTGAAGATAAATGCGTCCAAATCAAGTATCATGCCCATGGGCTTGGGGGATCAGGACATTGGAAATAACACAGATATTCTTGGGGTTAGAATTGAACGGGTATCCACTAGGTACCTCGGCACCACGATCCCCAGGGATCTATCCCAACTATACCAGAGCAACTTCCCGGAGATCCTCGCTCAAGTCAGTAATGACCTCAGGCGTTGGGCACCCTCACGCTTTCCTGGCTTGGGCGCATAGGTCACAGTGAAGATGAATATTTTGCCCCGCCTCCTCTATCTATTCGCAGCGCTTCCCATTGTGATACCCGAGTCCTTTTTCGAGGTGCTTCAATCTAGAGTTCTCATGTTCATTTGGAACGGTAAGAGGCCAAGGGTCAAGACCTCCACCCTGACCCTCCCGAAGTCCCATGGCGGTTTCGGCCTCCCCGTCTTCCGCTTTACTACAAAGCAGCCCAGCTCAGGGTGATGTTGGAGCATATGCGGGACGACATGGGCACTTATTGGACATATATTGAAGACGTTCACACCCACCCGAAAAAAGTTAGAGACCTCTTATGGGCCTCTCCAAGGGCTCTCCCCTCTCAAATCAGAACACACCCCACCCTAGCGGCCCTGTGGGCACTATGGAAACATAATAAAGCTAATAAACTATTGTCATCATGGCTCTCACCCCTGTCCTCGCTCTGGGGCCCCCCCATGGATCTGGGCTCTAGGGGTTTCCAGGACACTCAGGCCTGGTCTGATATGGGGTTGGAAAGGGTCTCCCAACTCTTGCGGGAAGAGGGCTTCATAGAGTACGGTAGCTTGACCGAGGCCTTGGCAAACAACCCCCCCACGGTCTTTGAATACCTGCGGTTGAAAGGGATTTTGACCCACCCTAGGTGGGCCGGCCAGCTTGGACGCCCCCTCACTCCATTTGAAACCATATTGGCTAAAAGTATAACTCGGAAGGGCTCGATATCCAAATTTTACGGGGTTTTGATAACTGCTGATCTAGAAGGTAGACAGCCCTTCAAAAGCATATGGGAAGAAAGGCTGGGCATGCCACTGGATGACAACACCTGGAGGGCTGTATTTAAAGGTATTTTCTCGGGTTCTCTGTACACCGCTGCCATGGAACATAGTTTCAAGATCCTTCATTCGTGGCATCGCCCCCCGGCCTTGTTGTCCAAGATGTTTCGGGATGTGTCCCCCTTTTGCCCAAGGGGCTGCCACCAACGGGGTACCTGGTTTCACATGTGGTGGGGTTGTCCGGCCATACAGATTTATTGGTCGGAGCTGCTTAGCTGGATTAGGGATATTGAGGGGTTTAGGCCGTCTCTTCATTGCCTGGAGGTTCTGTTGGGCACTCCCACGCCAGAGACTGAAGATAATGTGTATCCCAAGGTCATCGGTGCCTATGCTGCGAGCAGAGAGATTGGCGCTGGCCCAAAAGTGGAAGAGCACCCTGGCTCCCTCTAAAGAGGAATGGCTCTGCAAACTTAGGATGATCTTTGTATATGAAAAAATTACTGCAATAGCAAATGATACCATGACTGATTTTGTTCAAGAATGGACTGCAATTCTTCTGCACGATGATTGTGTTTCCATGAGGCTGTAAAACGAATACTGAGCTAGGTTGTGACGACATACCCTCCTACACCTCCCATGTACCCAAGATGAACCCTGACCGATGGTCCTCCTTTCGAGCCCCGCTGTCTCAAGTAATATTTTTTGCAACCATGTGATAAGCACAAGTGTTCTCCCCTAAGGTTTGAGAGTTTGCAACACCCCTAGACTTGGCATGTTATTTGTTTGGGGGGTGGGGTCGGAGGGGGTCAAGGGGAAAGGGAGTTAATGTTAAAAAAAAAAGTGAAAATAATACTGACAACTTGGTTTACTTTGATGTTTTTTGCCGGTTGGGTCAGCATTCTTGCTCAACCTCATTTGCGTATTGTCAATAAAAACAAATTGAAAAAAAAAAAAGTATTGTTGCTATCTTATCCATCCTATAACCACTCATCATTGATTATAAAGAAGTGTGCTAGTGCCAGACTATCCATTATTGATTACTGCTCAGATTAAGTGTGATATTCAATTATTAATTTATTATAAGTGTGATATATATATATTGTTTAAATTCTCAAATAAACCTTTTAACTTGCAAAACAGAACTACTTCTTGGCTCAGTGGGGTCAGGGGGATTCCAAGAGAGGGGTGTTATATAGGGGTAGTCATCCAGAACTCATGAACTGGACATAAAGATATATCAATAAGGGTTTCCATTCAGTATCCCAGACTAGGCATTGATTTAGCTGTAGTGTTGAATTGAATCCTCTTACACAGCCCAGTCCCAATATATGATTAATTGGGATAGTTACACTAAATTATGCTAATGCGCCCATTACTCAAAAATAAGTTCAAAAGAAAAAGTTCCAAAAGCCTTTTTGTTTGATTCACGCAGTGTTTTTTAATGTATATTTCTTATTCAGTGCCCTTTTGTGATGACACGTGTTTCGATATATTAACCGTCTTTTTTCAAATCAGGGCCAGTCTTTTTGATACACCAAATATTCTTCACAGCTTTTCCATCCAGTCATGGGGTAATCCCAGTTAGCCTTCGTCTTTAGTGTTCTGTACAAATCAGTCCCAATATATCCTCTCTCAGAGTCACATCATGCAATTAACCTCTCTGCTCTCCTCCTGCTGGTGACGTTGAGTCTGTATCTGTGTGCAGCCAGACTACATTTCCATTGGCCCTCCGTTCCTTGTGGCCCACAGCCCCATGCATAAGTTGCTTTTAAGTTTGCATGCAAGTGCAACAGATTTGTTGTTACTTCCTGCAAAGTTGAAAGCAACTTAAACAGAGAGTGAACTTGTGTGCCGCGGGCGGCATGGGCAGCAGTGGCCCAGCCCAGCCCTGCAGGTTTTAGCCCAGCCCGAGTCCTAGAGCACAATTAGCACTTTTGAATGTCAATTCAATTGTCTTCTCCCCTTGCACTGGAGCATGGCATGGGCTGGCTGAATGGTGCCAGCCACGCCGTCACTGGATGCCCAGGCCACACACTGAGGCTGCGGCAACAGGCAGAGCGAGCACCGCACGGTCCACACGACGGCCCTGGCGGCCCTCTCTCTATGCATGATGATGCATGCAATTTGCAAAATCATCAAAGCAAGGTAACATTGTGTGTGTGTTAGCTTGCTTTCATGAATGTTGCCCAGGTCCAGCACCTTCCAGTTACCGCTGGCGCCAATGCTTCTGGTTAGCTGCTCAGGCCGTGGCCCACACAGCAGCAGCCATTCAGTTACAGTCAACAAAACAAAGCAACAAACAGCATCATTTCATAAAAACACCGAAAAAAAATGGCCCTAGGGTGGCTTGGTGGAAAACCGGCCACCAGGTCCTCAAGGTTGTTCGGCCGCTGCCGAACGACCGATAGCCCAGTCTGACCCTGCTACCCTAGCAGACTTTGATATAAATATCAAAAATGTAAGCAGCTGGCTACTGCAACGAGGTTCCCTCTCACAAGTGGTGCAAAGAGCGGGCAAGAGGATACGGAATACTGATAGGCAGTTATGCCTTTCGAGACAAGACGGAATAAAGAGGAAAGAATTACATGTTTAACAACCTTCACCCTGCTCAGTCATTACCTAAGGAGGTCTATCCTTCAGAACTGGAACATTTTAAGAACTGACAGCTTCCAACCTGAAAAACAGAGGGTTGCCTTTAAGTAAAGCAAAAATCTAAAAGATCGACTTGTGCATACATGTGAGGAATTTCAGAGGAAACCTCACTTACAGAGTGCTCTCTGGACATTACCACTAGTAACTGGACATTTTGGGTGTGCTAAATGTTCATTATGTGCATTCACCAAAGATATGAAGGAAATTGATTTATGTGGTCTGCATTGGAAATTCAAGACTTTTACTAATTGCCTACACAATGGGTCATTTACGGAATCAGATGCATATGTGGGCTCATATATATTGGAAAATCCAAGAGGAAAATTCGACAGAGAGTGTGCGAACACAGGTCGCGCATCAAAAACCTGGTGGCAGACAAACCTATGGTGGCCCATTTCAAGGCCAAATCTTACAAACACACTGACCTCTTCTGGTTTGTCATTCAGACAGTGAACTGTCCACCTCAAGGTGGAGACTGGGACTTAATATTGAGGAAAATGTAACAAAAATGAATTGATCGTTTGGATTCAGTCAATAGAGGTCTTAACTCTTCTATTTAGTGTAATTTGTTTATACACTAACCTCTATTTCCCAATATTAAATAACATACATTGTCCTAGGCATCCTGATGTCAACGTATGGCCCACCTTATGGCCTTTATTCCCGTTCATGGTACCATCTTACAACACTATATTGGAGGGTTCTCCTGTCCGGGTATACATCCATTGTGACTTATGACGGTTCGCAGTTTAGGATACACTGGTCGATGTACAATAAGGAAAATAAATAGTCACCCTGGGATGTAGTCCAGGGGGTTACAGACTGGGTGCTACTCCAGTGTTCTTGCCCGATTTTTTAAAGTGGCGGGGTCTTTTTCGAACATTATAGCCAACACGGCATGTCGTGGATCGTAAAATGTACGGCCCACACTTCGCAACAGGAAGTAGATGTGTTAAGTGTCAATAAAGCTACATTGACATGAACAGGCACGTTAACATGCCCATTCCAAGATGGAGACACGCACGCTCGCATGGCAATGCACAATCAGGAAGTGAGCGACTGGGAAGGTTTATACTCCTATATATAGGTGAATAGATAAGAACCCCTTGCATTGTCCATGAACGTGGTCAGGGGCAGTACCATTATGTGGTTACATGAAGCAGCAAATAGAGCTATGCTGCGACAGATGACTGTATGTATATGTTTGAATACACGCAAGGTGACAGCAATTCGTAAAGAGCTACTCTAGCCTCCTACCTAACATTTGGACTGTTTTACCCTTCCGACCATGCCACTAATAGCAATTGGTGAAATGGTTTTGGAGCAGATACTGTTTTGTCAGCATGTTGAAACAAGTACATACGTTTTTCATTCAATGGATACGTTTCCCCCCTGTTTCAGATGAATCACAGAGATAAGTGTGGCAATTTGAAGTAATAGTATGATCCTAAATACAGGAGGGTCTCGAGTGCAGGATAAGGCTGACTCATTTATTTGTGACAAACTAGTGGAGCATCACAAACACACAAATATTTTGTGGCTGGGCATGGTGCTTAAGGAACAAGGGAGCGAAGAAGGGTTGTTGGAAATAACAGGTTTGCAATCTCTCTCTCCTTTCTCTGTGTACCGTCAACAAGAGAATAAATAAAGCAAGCGCTGAATAGTGGGTGTGTAACATGTAGTGGTCCAAGACACAAAGAAGAAATCCAAGGTGGGTGGTTAGCTACAACACACAGGGAATACCTAGAGGGTACCCTGCTTGATCAGTTTGTATTATCTGCTTTGTATTATCTGTTTTGTATCAATTAAAGCATGAATAATTACACTATTCCCGCTTTTTTGTAGTGTTTGTTTCTGAAGATCTCTCCAATATTTGGGAGATCAAGAGTGTGTTACATCAGGATGGGCTGTGTGTCCTGAAGAAAGCCCAGAGAGGAGGATTAGTAGGCGAACTGAAACAAAAGAAAGTTCACCTTTGAGCTGGAAACACTAATGTGTCGACTAGTATAGTGTATTTGTTCCCACTGTTACTAATCACACTTACAGAGGGTGTTTGTATGTTACTTTGCTGTGCATATAAGTATGATAGGTCTCCCAAGATGACCACCCAGAGTAGCGGTTGTGTCATTACATTAAATGTAATGTTATATGTTAGCCTTGTTTCTATTTGGAATGTGAGTTTTTGATATCAACTGTTAATACATTTTGTTTTAATTATTGAGATTGGTGACTGATCATATCTACGGGTGAATGTTTCACCCCGTTCAGGTTGTAGCATGACATCCAGCCAGCTTGTGTGGAAGGGTGGGGTAGCCTGAGCTCAACTGTGTTTGTAGGAAAATCCTTATGGCCAGACTTTTCAAGACACAAGACGAAAGGCTCAGGAACTCCCTTTCCCCGCCCCATCATCTGCAACCCAAAAACTGACTTTCTGCAGAACCAGACAAGTATGAACCCCCCTCCCCGTTTCATCTTGTGTGTGTACCAACTCTCTCTTACATTTTCTGCTAGTACTGTACGTTTCTCAAGCATGCCTCCCTGCACCCACCTCACAGTAATTTCATTGAAGCCGTCTTTTGAGCTGTAGAGCACTCCATTCTAGTCAGCTATAGTCCTACAACAAATATCACATACATAATCTGCCTGATTCATGGAATTATTTGCGCCAATTTTCTGCGCATTTCTGCCCGAAAATCCCTGTTCAAAGTATGGGGATTTTCGGGCAGAAAGGCTTGCAAATCTGTGTTTTCAGCGCAAATAATCAGGCAGAAGATCTTTGAAGTTTGTGAATGATCAGCTTCTCTTTTCCTCTTTCCTTTGCTTTCAAGGTGGTACAAGGCACACGTGATCAGTGTTGGTGCCTTAAAATACGCCAATATAAAAAACATATACATAAATAAAAGGAGGAGAAGGCAGCAATGCTTGAGGGGTCTATCCGAATGCAGAAGACTATGCTTTCCTTGTTTCCACACGCACAGAGATTCTAACACATAGCTGCCAACACAAACAAGGGACATTGAAAGCAAATGGAGCACCACACCACTGAAGAAACAGAATGCACACGGTATGCTATGGAGCAGAGTCTCAAAAAGTAGCACACATGAAAAGAGTGCCAGAAATGCGCTCGTTTCATTTTTCCTAATTTTAGAAATGTGCTGGTCACCTTGTTCTCAAAGGTGACGTGCAGATTTCAGGAGGGGCTAAATAGTGCAAACGTGCTGTCCAGCGCCCTTGCATACAGTAGTGTCAGGAGTATACGCCCAACAATAATGTATGACTGGTCCAATGCAACTACGCGATTGCTGGTAGCGGATTTCACAGATGGGCTCCTTCTCTGTGAAATGCTTGGGAAAATAAGGCATGTCCATCCTTGCACGGAGGATGGAAATGCAAGTGTGACAGCCACGGTTTAAACTACAACTGTCGCAAGAAAGTACAATTCACGACAGGGTCATGCACAACGCTGTCATGGTTTACCCATCCGCCTGTTCCCAACAGGTGCAGGGATATGACCATTATTTCTTGCATTTAAAACCACATTCCGTTAGTGAATACGCCATTTACTTTTAAATGTGCAGAAATGCCGCCTGATTCGTGCAAATGTGCAAAGAGGTGAAAAAGGGACTCTGAATGAGCTCGTTTAAGATGCACTCGCTCTGGTGTCCTTTGTGGATTCCGCTGCTCTTTCTTTTTGGGTGGAAACACTTGTGTGCTTGTCCATTCATTTATAGAGCGCTCCGAACCCTGGGGGTATCTGGGAGCATTACATGTTACTTGGTTTCAGACATTTACACGATCACAGGAAAGCACAACAGTTGTTTACACATCATACGTGAAGAAGTTACAAAAAAAAGTTGCTATCTATATATACATTTTCCAAAAATAGATAATGACGAATAGTATGAAATTTGGTTCACTATCGTAGGAGTATCATAACAACAATTGCATGAACAGGTTATATAGTAATAGAGTTTATCAGTGAGGTGAGTGACCTGGAGAAAGACACAAGTGACTTGTGTAGAGGCGCGTTATAAATAACTTATCATATCAATTGATGAGCAGGGCTAGCACCTCTGATCACTCACGCCAAATAAAGGTTTTGAGAATCTGCCCCTACGTAGCCAAGGATCACCAGAAAGCACGTAGTGGTGATGCCTGTGCCCCTTGTAAATGGAGGGTTTCATCACTGTCAAGTGCCCTGCAGAAAACAGGGAAAAACCTCACTAGCGTTCTGCAGGTACATGGATGTGCTCCAGCGCTTGCTTGCTTGTTTATTTATTTATTTATTTATTTATTTATTTATTTATTTATTTATGTACTTGTAAAGCGCTGTGCATTTCCATGGGAACTGATGAAAGGGTAAGCAAATCTATCATGTATTGAAGCACACACAAAGGTAGAGGAGTGATGGCAACTGAACTCGAGTGCATGCAACGTCACAGCACAATCGAAAAGCAACGTTATGCACACCTTTTTTTAAAAATGTTTCCTTGGAAATATACTTAGAGCGCACGCTGCTCGCGCCGGGAGACACGGCCTTCTGGGAGTCCTTGCTGGTTCAACTAAAAACATGGCAGCTCTGATTATTACTGAGTATTAATCAATCCAGAAGCTAAATTATTCATTGTCATATTCTCTGTGGAGCGTGAGCAGCTCCACTATTTCGGCATGCAGCTGTGCAGAAGGATGATTACTGAGCTCAGGCCCGCACTTCAGCTAGGCTCATGCGGGGGGCCACCAATGCTTGCACTCACGGGCTTGCTGGCACCCTGCATGTAAAGTTCAACGTGTGCAAGGCGGAGTGCAAAGATAAACTGTAAAACAGGTGAAATAACATTTACTGTTGCAATGTACTTCCCGGGCCTCATTATAAGTTTGCCGGTCCAGTAACTTCGGCATCGGTAAGCCTGCTGGTACCGTAGTTACCGGACCGGCAAACTATAAGGTCTGCTTGCGGGTGCCTATTTGCCCACTAGGTCTGACCTGGTGGACGTATCGGCCCCCGGGAGCAGAGCATGTCGGATGCACCGGCACCATTCTGAATGGTGCCGGTGCATCCGTCCTCCCCATTCCCATTGAGCCCTATGGGAGTGGGAAGCATTTCATTCCAGTGGCCGTGAATGGGCAATTACCGGGTCTGGCAATTTTCGCAAGTTTGGCACTCGGTCTTTACCAGCGCTATCACAGTAAAGCCATTGCAAACATGAAAAAATGCAAAATGCATTATGAAAAATGCATTATGCAGAATTTCTGTATTATCTCCTGCATTTTAAAAAAAAATACAAAAGGTGTTTCCATCCCTCTTTGACGGATGGAAATGATTACAGGGCAGCAGTGGTTCAGATTGCTGCTGTCCCATGGAGTAATAACGTGCACGGAAGGGGGTGTGAGCATGAGCACTCTACACACTCTACATGCTCTGATCCCCTTTTTGGTTCCCCTATATCCCACAGCTGAAAGGATTCGCTATGCATACATGCACTTATCAGACATACATGTAGCAGGTGACAACACATATCTGTGCCTATACCTTTCGTACAGAGATATAAATGCCTGACGGGTATGCCAACCCATAATCATGAAGTAAGTACCACATGCCCATTTAAAATAAATAAATAATGCATATTAATATATAGACACCAATAAAAGGGTTGACGATAAAAACAGCCACCATGTTTTACTGTTACCGCCTAGCATAAAAAAAACCTTGATGATTCCAAGAGGCCAAGAAACTGGTTCTATTCCTTTTACACTCATGAGTTGCGCGGTAATCCGGTAGTAAATCTGCCAGAATACCATCCAATGGGAATTACCGTTACGGCCACTTGGACCAGCGGAATTGCAGCCAGAATACTAGTGGAGGTAGCAGTGTTAATCCCATTTTTTGAGAGTCCGTTGGTGTCTCTGGGGCATTTTTGGTGTAATTACTGCTGGCAGAATTACTGCCATGTTAATTCTGCCGTTGTTACTGATTTTAGGCAGAAAGTGGGAGGATTTACCCCGAGCATGTTGCTGGAGGTAAATCCCCCACTCCAAGGCCATAGTAGTAGTAGGGTGGAGCAGGAAATGTGGCGGTAATTCCATCTTTCTCCTGGATTTCTGGAGATGTAGGAGTTGGGCAACGTGTCTCCATCACGCACAATAGAACCTGCACCTTCCAATGCAATCAAAACTAGAACCAATGGGCAGGCATTCTGCAAATACCTCTGTGGTGGTAAAATACCCCTCTGCTGCTAGGAAGGCATCCCTATATCTTGTGTTGAGGTTGACTGCTGAAGGTCTGGTGGTAAAAAAATAAGAAATCATACATTTGACCAATGTAAAAGAAGTTCCCAGGAGCTTTACCAGTGTAGCGCCAATACATGAACATGTGCCATTAAAGTGCCTGATTCATGGAACGTTTCCCAATGAGATTACTCCATTGTAAAGCGCTTCTGTGAATCAGGCGCATAATAGTGTGGATTTCTACGGATCCTTTGATGGGCAGTTTTAAGAGCTTATTTAATGATAATGATAATAGCATGAGACGGTTGTGGGGTTTCTAATGAACAACGTTTCATGCGGTTTCTCCCTTGTGTTTCCTTTTTATTTAATGCAGACCATTTCGTGAAACGTGTGCACATGTGTCTGAATGCTTACTGATCATGTGTTAAAGTGTTGAAGTTCGTGCACCCACGAACTGTTCCTGCATCTGTTTAAGCTTTGCATGCTTGAAGTCGCGGGTGTCATTTGGGGTCTCTTAGGGGTCGCAATCACTGTCCCTGCATTGCTGCCTGCTGCTGCTGTTGACTGTATGTCATGTTTTGTAGTCCACACGTGCATGGACTAGTACTGCAGATTGTAAGTAAGTTGTGGATGCCTGAAGTCATCGGCGTCATGTGTTGGTTGCTAGGTGAGCAATCGCTCTCCCCGTCATGCTGCTTGCTCCCCCTTTTCGCTGCTTTGCAACCCCTGTGATTACACCAATCTACGGTTCTATTGACAGCATGCACGCTTTCAGTACAGGTTACTTTTAGTGCAGTGTTATACTTCTGCTGATAAGATCTGTTAGCACGATGTACCCTTGTCCCGCAATAAAGATCGTTTAAAAATACAATGCCCATGAGCTCAGCCAAAGATCGCGTGGCACCGCTTCCCATGAGGTCATAGAGGTCAAAGGTTGGGTGATGTCGCTTGCTCTTCCACTGTGATGTTTGTGAAAGGGCACCACTGTCTGAAGTGCTCCTTGCACGTTTCTGGGTTTAAGGCATTTAATAAAGCACCGACCCGGTCCCTAGCACCACCTGGGCACTTGACAGAGATTAATTGTAACATGAGAATCTCTACCAGAAGACAGAGCAGCCGGTTAGAATCCAGGAAGTGCTTCACGATGTAAACTGGGACAATACTAGATGGTACTCTGCACTAGGCTTTGCCAACTTGCAGCCCGGTTAGAATCCAGGATGTGCTTCAAGATGTAACTGGGACAGTACTAGATGGCACTCTGCACTAGGCTTTGCCAACTTGCAGCCCGGTTACAATCCAGGATGTGCTTCAAGATGTAACTGGGACAGTACTAGATGGCACTCTGCACTAGGCTTTGCCAACTTGTAGCCCGGTTAGAATCCAGGATGTGCTTCAAGATGTAACTGGGACAGTACTAGATGGCACTCTGCACAAGGCTTTGCAGACTTACAGTCCGGGAGAATAGTAGATGGCACTCTGCGGTTAGAATCCAGGATGTGCTTTAAGATGTAACTGGGACAGTACTAGATGGCACTCTTACAGCCCAGTTAGAATCCAGGATGTGCTTCAAGATGTAACTGGGACAGTACTAGATGGCACTCTGCACTAGGCATTGTAAACTTACATCCGGGAAGGCAACCTCAGGGCAGAGGTGTCGCCAGAGGGGGCAGGGAGTAGGGGGCTATAGCCCCGGGTCTTTTGGGTATAGCATCAGATAGAAGCTCAGGGGCTACACCCAAACGTCTAGCTAGCCCCGAGTCCCGACAGTCCCAACATTACCATGGCCCTGAATAGAAGCTATGGGGCTACAACCAAAAGGCGAGTTAGCACCGAATCCCAACAGATCCCGACATTAACATAGCCCCAATAGAAGCTCAGGGGCTACAACCAAAAGGTTTACTAGCCCTGAGTCCGGACAGTCCCGACATTACCATAGCTCCGGACAGAAACTATGTGGATACAACCAAAAGGCTAACTAGCCCACGAGTCCCAACAGTCCCTACATTACCATAGCCCCAAATAGAAGCTCAGGGGTTACAACCAAAAGGCGAGTTAGCCCTGAGTCCCGACAGTCTCGACAATACCATAGCCCAGAATAGAAGCTATGGGGCTGCAACCAAAAGTCTAGCTAGCCCCGAGTCCCAACAGTCCCAACATTACCATAGCCCCAAATAGAAGCTCAGGGGTTACAACCAAAAGGCGAGTTAGCCCCGAGTCCCAACAGTCCCTACATTACCATAGCCCCAAATAGAAGCTCAGGGGCTACACCCAAACGTCTAGCTAGCCCCGAGTCCCAACAGTCCCAACATTACCATAGCCCTGAATAGAAGCTATGGGGCTGAAACCAAAATGCCAGTTAGCCCCGAATCCAGACAGTCCCGACATTAACATAGCCCCAAATAGAAGCTCAGGGGCTACAAACAAAAGGCTGGCTTGCCCGGAGTCCCGACCTTACCATAGCCCCGGATCTTTTCCAGACCTAGCAACACCCATTGCTCAGGGGCAACACTCTGGCATTGTAAACAAGACTACACTGAACAGCAAGGGTTCAGCATATTTCCCTGGTACTGCACTTAGAGGCTGGAGATCTGGCATGAAGAACAGTATAAGAAACAGATTTCATTATTTTGGTTTTAATACTGTTGCTCAGCTGTGCAATGTTGCCCAGTGTTCCATAGTTGTACAGCGTTCCGTTGTTTCCTGGCCAGGTGTTGGCTACAGCAAACCCAACACATGCATTCTTACATTTTGAGTCAACGTGAGGCAAAGTGAACTGCCAACAATAACACACTTTTTGTTGTACAGTTGCTGTAGGTGCGATTATAAACTGGGTCCCTAATTGGTAAAGTGGAAATGGCGTTTGAAAAATGACTTTCACTTAAATTTCACTTAAATACTAAAGAGAATAAGGTCGGACAAAAAAAAAGGTATTGCGCACTGGGCAAAAGGTCAACAATAAAAAAAAGCAAGGTAAGGGAAGTGGACATATTTTAAGGTGGAATGCTGTGGGGGGTGGGGCGCGATTTTTGATCTGCAAGCGAGTTTTGCAAAAAAACGACATGGCCAATTTCACTAGGTATGTTTGTGCCATAGAATGGATTCTTTGAGACACTATTACAACAGTTCCCCTCAGATTCCAGAAGCAGGAAGTTAACTACTAGGGAACTACTACTCGCCACTGAAGACGGACTAGGAAAGTAGTGTCGCCATGTGCGTTCTCTCTCTCTGTCACCCGTGGGTTGCGCGGGGACCTTGGCGCGGAGGCGCGAATGCCCGGCGACTGTGGGATTTGTGGAAGAAGTGACTGTAAGGGCCGTTGAGAGGTGTCGCGTTTGGGCCCTTCGCTCGCCTACTTGACGCCCGTGCACCCCTCCCCTTAGGAACAACGCTGCTGATTACACGCAGTCCGGGCGCGCCAGGGATTGGGGACGGGGTGGCAGATGTGGGCTGTGCCGCGCCTTGTCAGCGCGGAATGATTAATGAACAGCGGCCCCGGCTGAGGCTAACCTTTGGAGAGCTGGGCAGGACATCTGCAGAACTGTCAGGCTCTGACAAGGACAGAGCTGTACAACCAATTATTTCGCCATCACTAAGGTGGGCTGTCAGTTTAATCCCAGCCATTCACGTAGGCAAGGACAGGGACGTTTCTCCTTTACATAGCACCACTACAGGGCCAACCTTAACCGTTTCAGCTCTGCCGCCGGGGGCGTGGGTGGGGGCTCATTTGTACCTTTCAGCACTGTCCTAATTTCCTCTGATCCAGTGGTGCGACGGTACCTGGGAGAACAACTTTCAAACGGCGACTACTACACACCATGCCTGTTTAATCTTAGTGTTTGCACCGTGGTATGACCCCGTGTACCAGCAAATACATTGGATTTCAACGTTCTGCGGGCACTTGCACTAATGTTTGGCATATTTAACACCAGTCGGAGGAGCAAGCAAACACTTTAGTAGAGCGTTCATTGGACAGCGCATTGAGCCGCATGCGCACTGATGCTTCTCACTTGCAATGCAGCATGCTGGAATTTCCATAATATAACACAGCACTTGATTTACTAGAAAAATGCAGCTACACTTGATAACATATACGCATTTAAAGATTCATAATTTGGTGCATACTCTACTTATTTAATTGTATTTTTATGTATTGTTGAGCACAAACCTGGAATCTAAGTGAGCCAGACCCCTGTGCAGAAACGATATTTTATATCAGTCAAATAGCACAGCGAGTTGAGCGCTCTTTGGTATCCTTGCAGAGCCAGCCGACGCAGGTACGAATCCCGGTGAGGCCGCTTTTCATCCTTCCGAGGTCGATAAGTGAGCACCACACACCATGGGTAAAAATAAAAAGCGCTATTATTATGATTACATTAAAAGAATGAAAAACAATCCAGTAGTAACAAAACAGTACAATGTACAATTCTGTCAATGCACATTAATCAGTTTAGACGCAGAATGGTGTTGCTGGTCCCTCAAATAAGCCATTGGGAGGGCTGAGTGAATCATTGCCTTTGTTTCTCCTGCAAAGGCAAATTCTGAATCAATGAGAAAGCTTCCTTATACCGATTTTTTTTTCTTTTCTGAATCAAATGGTGATTTATTGGCTACTGGACGCCATTTTGTTGTTCAAAGGTGGTTTGCTAATCGTGATGCATATTACAATTGAAGAGCCAGTTAATAGATTGCGGCTTAGAAATCAAATTGCTTTTACACCATTCCATTCGCAAATCAAATTCATCTTTCTTTGCCTTGTCTTCAAATCTCTCTTACTGTACTAATATCTTTCTATATTCCTTTTTGCTCTCTCCGGACTTCTTCCCATTTTACACTCCTGGTTCCTCACTCTCCCACACCCTGTGCTCAGTCTCGTTTTTGATCATTTGAACTCCTTGCTCCTCTCTACTGGAATGCTCCCCCACTTTCTCTCTGTTCCATCACTGTTTACTCTCTTTTCCGTGGTTCTTTAACAATATACCTACTTCATCACCCCTGAATGATTGCCACTGGATTTAACGGCCTACTCAATTTTATTGTAGCGTGTTTACATTTTTATGTTCAGTGCTTTGTTTTAAGGCGCTCTATAAAAGACAAATAAAATACAAAATACACATGGATTCTCTCAGATGAACAGCACTGGAACCTGAGGCCCTTCACAGCGGTGTTACCCTGTTAATCTATTTGCACCAAACCTGCCAAATGGATGAGAAGTTGGAATAGATAGCATTTTATGTGCTGAAGTGTAATGCATCCAAGGCCCCGAGCCCATTTCAGAGACCTCTGTACAAATATAAAAGTGTTGTTCAGTGGAGAAACAACACTTTTCCTAAAAGCACTATATTCTGTTGATGAAAGAATGTGGTGTTCTGACAGCAAAGCCTCCAATCTTACATGTCCCAGAAAATTGCCCTTTACACCGCCAGTAATGCATGGCAGACATTGTTGAAACCATAGACCTAGGGCCCTTTACGATGACGTAGCAATACTTGATGAATGGGGATGTATAATTTACTCAAACATCAATAATCAAACCATCTCAGGAATTTGGCAAAACCTGGTCTGTTCTATTTGCAATTATCTAAAACAGGGAGTTACAACAGATATCAACAGATGTTTGCTCGATTTCTCTCACAACTTGTAAAAAATCATCATCAATGACGTCACACTACGTGGCAAACTACAAAAAACCTACTTGGGGATGTGATAGGCTTACAAGGAACATCTAAGTATATGTTCCATACTGGCAGGGGTTGTGATTGGGTTTCTACTATCAGATGGGTGACTAAGCCCATCCCAAGTGCAAGTCATCTTCTGTGTCACAGTAATACTGGACACTTCATTGGATACACAACCTATAGGGCTCTTTGATGCATGGCCCTCTACAATTGGTTTGGCACTCTTGTACCCTTCTGGAATATTCCACAAGCTAACAGCACGCAGGCTACCATAGCAGGTGCAGGCAGGGTCACCATGATCATGCCTCCCCTCCCAATTAGCCCATCATCTATCATTACTCTTGCAGTCTGCCAGTCAATGCTTTGAACTGGCCTTGCAGAAGCTCTCTTTGCCTGAGAATAGAAAGGGAGCATCTTAATGGATTCGGTGTATCTCGACCCAGTGACTATTTTGATATGACATGTGACGGGAGAACACATTTTCAAGCTCTTTGCAGCATTTAACATTATTAAATGATGAACTTGTAATAATTAAGGAGGTCCGCTCTCAATTAAGGTAAGTCCTTTAGCTTTTATTGTCATCTCCATGTAAGATAGTGTGTGGAAACACCGGCGTCCCATCCCGCCCGTTTCATCCTTCACTGTCACTCTCCAACGGCTCCCCCAGCACCTTCCTACAGCTTTCCATCTCAACATTCCAGCACTCTAATTGCATGCACGCATCATAACACTTCTCCCCCCGTAAGAACCGAAAAAATAGAGATGCTTAACAAAACCAACTGATAACTGTACCAACTGCTGACTCAATTTAAAGCATACTCCTAATAACACTTCATGTGGCCCCGGACAGCTATGTCCCCCAGACTGTTATGATGCGTGCGTGCAATTAGAGTGCTGGAATGTTGAGAAGGAATGCTGTATGAAGGTTCTGGGGGAGCCGTTGGAGAGTGACGGTGAAGGATGAAACTGGCTGGATGGGACGCCGGTGTTTCCACGCACTAGCTTACAAGGAGATGACAATAAAAGCTAAAGGACTTACCTTAATTGAGAGCGGGCCTCCTTAATTATTACACTGGCAACGAGGATGGGATTGCCTCCATGGAGGGGGCGGCTGAAAGCGTGAAGACATTGCCTTCCAAGCATCGTCCCATCCGGCAGCCCTTAGGCTGAAGTGAGGGCTGCCATCGTAAAGGCCGTTGGACGGGTGCTGTAGCGGACTGGTTGCTGTCCGGGGCCAGCATCAGTAGCGGGGAGTGTATGGGGTTGTTCGGAGCCCTGCCCCGTGAGAACATCTAAAGTCTGGAGAGCCGGCGGTGTCCTCTCTGGGAATCCATGGTGGCACTGTAGGGGGCATGATTGTGCCTGGGGCCAGCGTCATATGTGTTCCAGGGCGGTTCGCCAGGACCTTGCTCCGTGCTAGTAATTGTGCAGCGGACCCGATTTAGCCTGGGCCTGGCGTCGGAATCAGAGTCTGGTGGAGGACTGGGCGGCACCGTAGCGGGCCTTATTGCGCCTGGGGCTGGTGTCAGTGGAGACCTGCAGGTGGAGTTTCCGAAGTACTGGAGTAGGTCGAGCCCTGCAGGTGTGTGAGGGTTTGCTGTGCGTGCGTTTGTAAACATGGCAGCCATGGTGGAACTTGCATTTGGAGTTTCCCCTGATTCTATTGTTGCTCCCTCGGGGCCGACGAGTGCACTGATGACGTCGGCTGCTGTCGGGGGAAGCTACAGGGTTCTGGAAGTGAACGCAGCGTGGCGTGCTGCATAAGACACAAAGGAATGGACTGTGGCACGGAAGTGGAGTCCAGTACATCTACGTTAGGTTCCATTGCTGACTGTTTTGCAGTTGTGCCATGAATGATTGGCCAGAACGGCGAGTCATTGATATTGGGGCTTAATGCAGGAGAACTTGTAAGTACTGCACTGCCGTCAGAGAATCAGAGTGGTGTGTGTTTTTGTGCACCTGAAGGTGACAAACTCTCCAAACTCTCCGGTGCAGAGTTCGCAGATCCAGGCTAAGAGGCTGCATCTCGCTTCATGCGCAGTCTGCCTGGGAGAAATTATTTGGGATAGGACGTTCTGCAAAAGTTGTTTTGATCTATTTGCCGCTCTTAAAGAGTTTGATCCTGACCTTTGTAATTTTTATGCCGGGATGTACAATCTTACGCTGTCAGAGGACTGATTTTTATGTGAGTCTGGTGAGGCCGGTATGCGTGTAGTATGTATTTGGTGGCCTCAGTGTACATGGTGTTGGGCCGGTTGGTTTGAGTGTGGGTGAATGTTTATGTTGTGGCCTGTGTGTGTGTATTTGTGTGTATCTTGTGCTGTATTACAATTTTCTGAACGTTGCAACGTTATGCTGTAATATCATTTTATTAATGGTTAACAGGTTTTTCTTGCAGGTATGGGGAAATAAGCATAATGAATTAGTGCGCATGTGCGGGACGGACTTGAGGGTGGTGGAGGACTCTCATTAACTTTCCTTGCAAATGTGTATGTTAACAGGTTTTTCTTGCAGGTATGGGGAAATATGTGTAACGAATTTTGGTGCCTGTGTGCGGGACGGACTTGAGGGTGGGTTTTATCCTCATTTCTCCCTTTAAGTGTGTACTAATGTTGCCGTGTGAGGGAAGATTAGGGAAGGGGTT
This sequence comes from Ambystoma mexicanum, assembly GCA_002915635.3. Lineage (NCBI taxonomy): Eukaryota > Metazoa > Chordata > Amphibia > Caudata > Ambystomatidae > Ambystoma > Ambystoma mexicanum. Next base: position 938,845,230 of record CM030325.1, read on the forward strand.
TCTTCAAATTCCTGGATTGTGTGCTGGTTCGCCAGTGTAGTCAGTCCTACAATGATACATGTGTGGGGTGAGCGCATCTGGGTGCACAGCTATGGATGGTGGGTATTTAATCACCGCCGTTTGTAGGCGCTCAGTAGGGTGATAAATGTTCCATTCACTAGGGTTCCGGCTGGGTCCTATTTGTTCTTCTAAGTCTTATGTTGATTCATGTTGGTGTGGTGGCAGTGACTAGGGGTCACGTGTGAGGAGGTGGCAGTGACCTGGGGTCACATGGAGGTGTGAAGCAGTTGTAGTGGTGGTGACTTGGGTCACATTTAGTGAGGTGGCAGTGACCTGGGGTCACAAGGAGGTGTGTGCTGTTTTGGTGGCAGTGACTAGGGGTCACATGTGGAGTGGTGACAGTGACCTGGGGTCACAAGGAGGTGTGGAGTTGTTGTGGTGGCAGTGACTAGGGGTCACATGTGGTTATGTAGGGTCGTATGGTACGTGATGTTTATATCAGTAGTTGTTTGCTATCTTAGGTTTGTCCCTTAGTGATTGGACTAGGCATCTTACCTGGTGTTGTGCTTGTTGTTGCCCTGGTCAGGGCTGGTTTGTGCTTGGGCGTGGCAGGCCCGAGACTCCGGGGGGGCAGCTCGGGGCATAAGGATGTTAGTGCACTGAGGATTCGGGAAGTAAGGTAAGTTGTCATTTGACCTTGTGAGTTGTCATTTGACTGAGTAGTGGGCGTGGCAGGTCCAGTCCTGAGGGGCTGCTCAGGACGGTGGATGTTCGTTTTATTGTTTTTCGTTCTCGTAGGTTGATGCCTGGTTGGTTGTTTGTGTATCAGGGGACTGGTGTGCAGTTGTGGAGATATTTTATGTACCTGTCATTGGTGACAAGGGGTCATTTTTGTTGTCATACGGAGGTTTCTTATTGGTACGGACTCTGATTTGTGTCCAGTTAGCTTACCTTGTGTGGAGTAACTATTTAGGAGGTTGCTGTACCTTGTAAGTGACTTCAATCCAGCAATCCATCTAAGTCACTTACAGAGTGTGGGCTCGTAACGGGACGTCTGAATTAGATCTACCACTTGTGCAGATTAATACAGTGTGCTAACTGACAGGATACATAAATCCTGTTGGATCACCACACTGTGTTACGCTTGTAAAAGCACCCCTCAAAACGGAACACTCTCAGGAAACGGTCTGTTTTGCAAAATAAAAAACAACAAAATTCTGTAAGTCAGGAAGGAAATCAATTTCCAGAATGACGACATTGGTAGATATCAAAATAGCCAGAGAGCACCTCTTACATAAGCTATTTGAGAGAGGTGAATGGATGGAGGAGGACCAGAATGTGTGGTTGCAGGCAATCACACAACAGGTCACTACAACTGAGTTAGATATCTGGAGAGATCAGGGTCCCTTACATGTGGCCCTGAGTGAGCTATACATGGCCCCTAAGGCCAAGGATGAGCACAACAAGATTGTCAGGATAGCAGCATATTTATATTTATATATGGGAGCCATACAGGACAAATGTGCTGAAGGCCAAGATCTGGAAAATAGGCAACTGATGTGATTTGAGAAGGCCATATCTGACCTGGACTCTTCTTAGCAGAGGCTGCACAGGAGCCAGGAGTCAGAAAATGATAGTAGATAGCATATCATTAAAATAAAAGAGGATATGGATATCCTGCAACAGGAAAAGGCAGACCAGGATACCAGATGTTTGGCATTGCAGAAGGACTACCAAGAAGGTTTGGACTCCCTACTGCAGAGCCAGAAAAAGCTGGAGCAACAACTGGACTTCAACAGGGCATGCACAGAGCAGGTAGTCACCCTGCAAAGTCACCTAGATAGGGAGAAGGCAGAGAGCAATACATTGATTTTGAAAGACCTGGATACCCAGGCAGAGTTTGATGAAGAGCGCCAGAATGCTGATGCCCTTCAAAGGCAGAGGGACGACCTGGCGGCACAGATGCAGGCTCTTAGTCAGGAAAGGGCTACCTTAGGCCAGGAAGTCTGCCACTTAAAAAAGAAAATGGAAGAAAATCACCTGGCCCTCCAGGGACTGGGTGACCTCCAAAAAGAGCATCAGAACTTGTTAGAGCACACCATGAGGGTGGAAGATGCTCTGGCAAGAAAGGAGCAGGCCAGTAGGGATGGGACTCAGGGAATAACCCTCCTGCAGAAAAGACTGACCCAGTACTCCAAGACTAACCAGAAAGCACAAAGAGAGAAAGAAGCTCTCTGCCAGCACAATGATAGGCTCCAGCAACAGGTAGCCATGCAGGAGAGACTGATAGAGTCTAGTAAGGCCTTGATTGAGGAACTGAAAGCACAGGCTCTTGCATGGCAACAGGGAGCAGGGGCTGATACAGATGAGGTTCGCTGGGAAAGGGAAACACCTGAGCATAACCTCAGGGGCCCTAGTACCAGAGGCCTCCATCTCCCCCAGTCCCTGGACTCTGCCATCCCCATGTACCCTGGTGCACATGAGCACAGGGCCACGGGGTGGGCAGATTACTATCCAGTCAGAAGTATGGGGCTCATAGGCCAGTACCTCCCAGGAATGGATGGGCGGGCTTTCGGGTATGGGCACCCAAGTACAGTGCAATTTAATGGGGAACCCCGAGAGAGTAGGCCCTCTAAGGGCATTCTGAAAACCTCTGCCCAGTTAGGTCAGTGGGGGGTACCCATCAAATCCGTGCATCAAGAAGGAATCTGAAGACTCTTCTGCGCGTCCCAGGACACAAGAGACTAGGTCCCCACATTCTGCGGCACATTCCCAGGCTCGCAGAATCCGGGAAAACCTGGAAGATCAGACGGGCACCTCTTGGAGCAGTGCTCCTGAGTCAGAGGATGAATGGACCAGGGTTACCCGAACCAAAGAAGGCCAACAAGGCAAAAAGGGCCTTGCTTAAGGACCCCTTAAAACAGATCAAAGCAATAAGGAGCGTCATCACTCCTTATCATAAGAACTCCAAGTAGTCTGTTTGTGGGAACACTTGGAGCTCTGTGAGCAAATGATGGAGACTTTACATTTGAAAGACAGCAGTAGCTGCATTCAGTACGTAAAATGGACATTCTCCCCAGAATACTCCAGTTTCTTTGCAGGGCTGGAGGACCAAAACCATTCAAGATGGTCCACATATAGGGCGGCTATCTTGAAACACTTTTCTGTTCACCGAAATCCCCAAGAGGCTCGCAAGGCAGCCTACAATTTGCAATGTGGGAAGGATCAGGCCCCACAAGAATTTGTGCAGGAGCTGAAGCGTGCCTTTGCGCAGACTACCAAAAGGGTGCGCACTGATAGCAAAGAATTCGTTAACACTTTTTTCCATGCCTTACCCAAATACATCATGACCCAGCTAGTGAGAGATTTTCATGAGAAAAGGTCACTAGACTGGGTCATTGAACAGGCCGCCAGAATCTATGAGGTGCAGAAGCCCATAGAAAATAAAAGTAATGCTCAGAAAACCCCCAAACCGACCAGCAACCCTGCTGCTGCTAAGGTGGCAGAGGTAAAGGTTGCCCCCATTTTGGATTTGGAGATGGGGGGGCTTAAAAACCTGCCTGCACAGAATAATTCCAAGCCCAGAAGGCCCTCGGGCCAGTCACAGACAGGGAGCCAAGGAGGTTGTCCCACAAATGGGGTCCCTCACTCCCCTGACTATGTAAGTCCCCGCTACAAGGGAAACCGATGCATCGTGGGTTATGTGTGGACTCCTCCAGCCCAAGGGGGGGGATCCAGCCAAGCACCTAACCCAGGGAACTTCCCCCTAACTTCCCACAGGAGGGCAAGAATCCACCAAATCCTTGGCAGAACTGTTTTTCCCAGGTATCACCACCATTTCCAACCCAAAATCATCCATCCTTCTTTCCCAACTTCCCTGAGCCCAGACCCACTAATCCGGGAGAGGGAGGCGAAGATGGAGGGGTACCCAAATCTTCCAACCGGGTACTACAGAGAAGGGATAGCTACCCTTCCGGGATCAGCCCAGGGGAGAAAACAGAGCCCCGTATCAGCAGAGAGGGTTCACAGTTAGAGCGCCAGGTCCAAAATATGGCAACGAGAGCTGGCTCGCGTGCGGAGGGCTCAACAGAACCCTCAGATGGGCATGCCCCGTGCAGATGCCCCAAACTCTGGCCTGGTGCTCCAGAACAAATGACGGGGGCAGCACCCCAATAGCCACCGGTTCCCAGGGAGGAGGCACAAGGGGAAGGGGGTTGTAAAAACCTCGGAAGAACATCCTTCCCACTTGTGAACAGCACCTGGAAAACCCAGGAAGCGGAAACAAAATCTCCTACCCCCTGAAAGTCTGCCACCCAAGGAGCAGAGAGGAGGTAGGAGAAATAAAGGACCAACAGACCCACTTTGAGGAGGAGGTACAGATCTTCCAATTTGAGGAGAGGGATCTCAGAGGATACCTGGGAAAGGGATCTTATCCTTCAGAGATGGGGGAAACTCCTCCACAAGAAAAAGGGGTCCCAAGGGATTCACATCCAGACTGGGTAGATGTGGGGACTGAGCTAGCGCAAGCCCATCATCTCATCCAGAACCAACAGCATCAAAATCCCTGGTTCAAACCCATCCTGGTGACTGCTCCAAAAAGGGGGGCCGGAACCGAACCAGGGAACCCAGAATTTCTCCTATCTCTAGTTGCCAACTTTTCTTTCAGATTCCCAAGACTCTCCACACAAATTCTGCCCAAATCTCTTCTCTTTGCATGTCCAAAAAACAGAAAATTGGCCCACCAGTTGTAAAAAAATGTGCATTATCTGTGCTCTCATGAGGAGAAGGAGGGAAGATACATGCCCGGTACACAGTACAGGGGCAGGGTACAATTTTGGAAAGGTGGACACCTGGATCCCAAGCTACCCTTCTGTCCAAAAAGGCCTTTTTGAACTTGAATTCAGGGAGGGGGGACAATTACCCAAATTCCTCTCACCTCTCGTCCTGAAAACTTCAGAACTTTGGACGGAAGGAAATTCCCGTCGAGGGGACTGCGGACTTGGACATTAAAATGGGCGACACAAGGTGAAACACCCGTCATAGTAGTGACTCCAGAGGCACCCCTTGTTCACTAGGGAATGACCTCCTGAGAAGGTGTCACCCTAATGATTGCGTAAACAAGGTCCTCTGGACCCAGACTACCGACCAATAAAATTAAAACAGAGTGTTCAACCATGTCAGTTTAAATGGCATATGCCACATGGTGAACAAAAATCTGACCAAGTAGAATTTCACTTCCAGAACAACCAAATCCAGACGTGACAGTAATAGCAGTAGAACAACAGACTGGTATGGGGGTCTCTCCCATTTCTGAAATTAACTCCCTTCCAGTTTAAGGTGGTATTCCACACTGGAAGGAAACACTCTGCAAATCTTATACCAATCCACAATCAGACATTCCCACTCCTATAGTCCCAAGGGATGTGAAATCAGATCAGAGCCTGGCTGATATCAAGCAAATTGGAGAGCAGTTGTTCATCCCTGTTCAGTTAAATGATGGGAAGGACTCTGTTCTCGCCCGAGTGTGTGTGAACAACTGTAATGCATCGACCTTGGAAGATTTGGAACCGATGGAAGTACACCTAACATGGATGCTGGAAACTTCGTGTAGCAGTCTATGCATTATCCAAGATGGCCGCCAGCACGTATTTACGCACAACGCACCAATGCTCCGATGCGTTGTATCTTAGTACTCTCGTACCTTTCCAGCGCTGTGTTGCTGTATATTTCACTACCTGTTATTGCTTCCTATAGCTTTCCTCTCTCTTCATTCATTATCTTTCACAGAGGTAAACGTACTATTTTTGGGTAGCTTATTTTTCTCTTAACGGTTTGATCCCTGTTAATCGCACTTTGAGGTTGTTCTTAACTCCTCAGTCCCTGTACTTTTCCTTCCTGCTTTACCTTGCTTATCTTTCTTTCTGACTTCTGTTTCATTTCTTTTCACTCCTTTTCTTTCGCCTGGAGTCTCTTCTCTCTTGTTAAAGGCTTTCTAGTCTATTCATCAGTTCGTGGTATCGCTGCCTTGGCGTTCTTCTACCTTCCGACCAGTTTCCTGTGCCTCTATTGTGCCTCAGTACCTTCGGCACCACCGGCTACTCGATCATCTTCTCCGAAGAAGGAACAGGTCTCGATTCTACTCTTCTATCCAACCTGAAGAAGACCATTCACACAGGGTTTTTTCTGCCTATGGCTTTTTCCCTGGAACAGCGGGTTAGCTCCTGGGAGGCTCCTGGATTTGGTCCATCCGGTCACGGTGGCCTCCGGGGAGTCACGCCCGTACTTGCATCAAAGAAGGAGTAAAGAAATCAGAAAGTCACGAAAGAAGAGAAGACAGAACTCAGAGAGAATTCGACGGAGATTCAGGTGAGGAGAGTTGAAAAGGGAACCAGGTTGCAAGTTTTGACAGTATAACAACGCCAAAAGACAAAGAAAATGGCTACTCCAGAACAGGTTCAAGAAATGTGTATTGCCATTCAAGCATTACGAAGTCGATATGCAGAATTTACAGGCTGAAAATCAAGCTCTTCGTCAGCAAGTAGCAACTCGAGATGAAGGAAGAGGTGAACTACCACCGATGCCCTTGTCCATTAACAAATATGATGGTGACCCTAAGGAATGAAGGAATTTCTCGACGCTTGTACGTGTATTTTCTCTTTCAGAAGGAGGAATTTGAGTCTGGTAGATCACGTGTTGGATTCCTGATAGCTAACCTAACGGGTAGCGCATTAAAATGGGCAACACCTCTAGTTACCTCTGATGATCCTTCAGTAAATGATTACGACTTATTTGTTCGCAATTTCAAGACTAGGTTCGAAAGACCTGAGGTTCAGTATTCTACATATGAGGCCCTTATGGATGTAAACAAGGGAACCAAGACGTACAGACATATATTTCTCATTTCCAAGGTTTGGCAAGCTTAGCAGGATGGCCAGACACTGCGCAACAGACCATATTCGAAGAGGGTTGCACGAAGATATAAAGGATGAGTTGGCACGAGTCGAAAGGCCGAGACGT
>CM030325.1:938852266-939193487 GCA_002915635.3 Ambystoma mexicanum
GTGTCGTGATCCTTTTCTCAGGCAGTTCCAATCGTTCCTTTATCGCTTGTTTCCTTTTCGAGTTTTTCCGTGTCATCGGCGAGGTTGTTGTGTTCAAGCCACATATTTGCAGCCGCCGGAGTTTCAAGGAAGATTGCCTTCCCTTTGTACAGTATTTTGAGTCTGGCTTGGTACAGCAGCATATACTTCAGATTGAGTTCCCGTAATTTAGCTTTTATCGGTACGAAGGAGTTCCGCGCTCGTTGCACCGTGGGGTGTAATCAGGGTATATGACTATTAGAGAATCGTTCCTTCTGATCTCTCCGCCTTCTCTTGAGAACCGCAATATTACCTCTCTATCTCGGAAGTTTAAGATTTTAGCTATTATTGGGCGTGGGTGTGAACCAGGTGGCGGCCTTTTCTGGAGAGACCTGTGGGCCGTTCCACAGAGAATCCCTGGGTGAGATTGCCTGCTCCAATTTCCTGAAGTAGCAGCGATTCGATGAACTCAGTGGGGTTCAGGCCTCCATGTCTTCCGGAATCCCGAGAATTCGAACATTATTGCGGCGGGCACGTCCCTCCGCGTCCTCGGAGCGAGATTCCAGTCTAGCCACTATTGATTCCAGTTCTTGGACTTTCGCCTTCAGTTCACATGTGTCCTCACTGGTTTCTTGTAGGGAGGCTTCAGTTTTTGGTCACCCTTTCCGTCAGGTTGCGGGCATCTTGCCTCATTAGCTGTATGTCTGACCTGATTTCTCCTATCTTATCTTCCATGGAAGTTCGTAGGGCCGCAATAGCCTGCAGGATTTGAGTGTCTCGGGGGTCCGCCACCGGAGTGGGTGTCTCTGTCGGGGGAGTGATCTCCTGCGTTGGTTGCTGCCTTTGCAAAGTCGTTGTGAAGGCGTCCATCGTCACAGTTTTTGATCTGTTCTTCGGAGGCGACATGGCCCGGTTTGGGGGAGCCAGACTTGTATTCCACGCTATGAGCTTTATCTTGTGACCAGAGGTTTGTTTCGGGTGGCCCTTGTTCGGGCGGAATATGGTTTCAGGTCCAGTGCGGATCCAATATCTAACCCGCCGGCTTCATGAGCTTGTGTTTGGCCTCTAGTTTTCGGCAGGTGGGGTGGGAGCCCTACCTCTTGGGCACACGTGTGATTATTCAATTCTCCCCAACCGTTAGATGCCTCCGGCGGTTCCGTCTGTACTTTGCCCTGGTGAGATCTGTGGCACTGTGGGGCGGTATTTGGTTAGTAGGGAGCAGTGTAACAGACTGTTGTGGGTTCCCGGATGATGATGTGCGTCCGGCCCAGCCGCCTAGTCCAGAGGCTCGCCTGGCGTATTACTCAGCCCGCCAAATTTCAGGCATAGAATTACCTTCTGTGAATCCTCCGTATTGTGGGTGCTTTGTGGTACCTTCTACCGGTTACGACAACCAGATGCGGTTCACCTTCAGCCTCCAACCGATGGGACCGTGTTGCGAGGAGTTATCCGTTGATAGCACTCGCGGTCTCCCGACCAGACGACTCGGCGATCCTCTTAACGGGTGCCGGTAGGGGTGGGCACCGAGCGGTCCGCTCCGTCCCTGCTCAGTGCACCGCTGGGATTCCCCGCTACCTCCTGTGCTTATCCGCCAACTGGGATCTCCTCTCGCGTTCAGTACGTCGTGTATGCACCGAGGTCACAACGCTCGTGCCGGTGTTAGTCGTGCTTCGTTTCGGCTGCTCGCAGAGGGGCCCGAGACAACAGCCACATCCAGCCAGCTCGCCGGCACTCTAGTCCGTCTCACTGTCGCGGCACTCCGTCAGCCTCCGTGCTGGGAGCCGCCATCTTGGGTGCCACCGGGGTGCCTTTTCGATGCTCCGTTTACTGCGTTGCTGGTGCCGATTTTTTCCAGCGACACGGTCAAGTGTGGCAAAAGGGTTCTCCTGCGAGCACGTTGATTTGTGTCTCGGATCTTTTAGTTCAGACGCCGTTATATCGGCCGTTGTAGGATCATGGGCAGGAGCACGGCGGGTTGCTGACTTCACTCCATGCGTGCAGGCCACGCCCCTCCATGCGTGTGTGTGTAATGCATGTGTATGTTGTTTGGGTGATGGGTTCTGATTGAGTGGCAGGTGAGGGTGTGTGTGACTGAGTAGTATGGGTCACCCATGTGCTTCATCCAAAACATTGTGTGGACTTGAATTTGGGTTTGACACTTTGCCTTCTGCCCACAGTAGTAATTTAGCGCAATATTACGGCAGTTGCCCTTGAGGTGGCATCATGCAACAACATTGTTTGTTTTTCTCAGTGTTCTTTCAGGCTGATTGTTTCAAGTCTCCCACTTTTGCAACACATTCCTCAGCCCTATTGTGACATATGTGACATGCTTCTGTCAGTGAAGAACCCCACATAGGCCCACATGTGTCACCTTGGTAGTTGAAAGATTTGGCCATTCAGGCTGAATGAGTATTGTCCTGGTCACATGATGTTTTTGGGCCTGTTTGAATGTGGAACATGCTAGCTGTTTCCTGTCATGTTGAAGTGCACAACCATTGATGTGTACATGGCCCTGCAATCACTGTATTTTTGTACACTGGTTGTGTTGCAGTGTGTGGCACATGACGTATCTTTTCACACTATGTGTCATTTTTCATCTCTTCATGTCCATCTCACATGGATGGGTGACAGTACTCATTCACTGAAATATGGATGTACTTGTGGAATGTACCATGGCTTTGGTACATGCCATCTGTGTGATGGCATTTGTCATTTATGTGAATAGGACATGCCACTCACAGGCCAATGTGTGATGGCAGTGCTACCCAGCATGCAGCAAATGTGTTGCTCTTCCATCTTGGTGTCATCAGTGTCAGACTTTTGCCTCCCCTTCCAACTCTGTGACAGTGCATGCATGGGAGGGTTATAGTCATGTGGGACATGTGTAAATCATGTACTGGTTCTGTAGCTTGTCAGGCCTATTTGTGTGCTATGGTGCTAATGCCTGTTTCCATTTTGTGTCTTTCATATTTTTGCAGGGGATGACGTACTTGATGCTGGTGAGGTTGAGGAGATGGTGCAGACCCAGGAGGAACCTGAGGCACAACCGGCCTCCAGTGGGGGACGTGGTGTGGTGGTGGGTGAGAACCCACTCTTGCTGCAGACGATACTGTCAAGGGGTGTCTCTGGGTGCACCTCCCCAGACCTCTATTCAGGTGTTGATTCGGATGATGAGACCTATTTGGCGTCGCAGGTAAGTGTTTCTGGAAGGGGTTCTGTTCTGTCCAACCCACCTGCACCAGGGGTAGAACCCTCTATGTGGATGTCAGTGTTGGTTAGTCAGCCTTTGGCGGCTACGGGTGCAGGGTCACACTCCACAACATCTGATCCTGTTCCTGGGCCAGCAGATCAGAGGGGGAATGCAGTCCTGCAGCCTCAGGCAGTGCCGGCACAACAAGGTGCAGATCGCCTTGCCCCAAACAGGTGTGGTGCCCGCCAACGCGGTGGCCATATGCCACCAAGCAATACCGCATGGGAACAATCCATTTACGGTATGGCAACCCAACAGGCAGCATCAGTTGAGATGATGGCTCAAGCAATGGAGAGGGTGGTCACTTCCATTGTCCCCCCTGAAAGGCAGATGGAGCTACTACAGCAGGCAACAGACTCCATTTGCCAATCACACAGGGAGGACATGTTGGTGTCCAACAGGGACAGACGGGCGGCACTGGAGACTCTACGCCAATCGATTTCAATAGAGTCCCAGGGCCACAGGGAAGCCCTGAGGATAGAACTTCATCACCTCAGGGAGACTCTTGTTGACCTTGAGACTTCTACTAACTTGAGGACAGAACAGCAGCTGGAGCGGCTCACATGTTCGCTTTCAGCTGAGATGCAGGCAACTCGGGAGGAGATCCGGGCATCACGTCAGGTGCTGAATGGGGATCTCCGCACTATAATCCTCCAGAACGAGACCTTCCACACCTGCATGCTTGCTGCCATGGTGGACCATACCAGGGCTTTGCGTGGGTTGCCTCCCATAGCACCACCACCTCCTGTGGCAGCAGCAGAGGGTGTTCAGAGTGACAGCAGCAGTTCTCCCACATTGGCATAGCCGTGCAGGCCAAGAGCCCATTGAGGGGTTTTTTTTTTCCCAACATCCACACAGGTGGCTGTTGGTGCGCACCCTGTCCTCGGACCTCCTGGGTGGCCTCCCCCCCCTTTCCCACACATGGCCATTTTTGATTTTTGCTTTTTTGATTTTTGATTTTTGATTTTTGATTTTTGATTTTTGATTTTTGATTATTTGTTGACAGTGTGTTGCCTTGTGTGGCTCCCATGGGCATCCACTGTATTCCGGCTGGGCACATGCAGGTTTGTCCTGAGGTTGGGTTCGATGCTTGGGTTCGTGAGACACACACCACTCCTGCTTCCCGTTTGCATAGGGCTTGCAAAGGGTGTGACCAAGTGTCAGTGATGCTGTTGGGCTCCCATGAGCTGTGTGGGCAGTCTGTAGTCAATACTGTGTAGACATTCCTTGTGTATATTGTAGTTGTATTGTACACTGCATGTTGGAATTATGTATGCTTCTGCTTCCATGTCTCCCTCTGAATTTGCAGGTTCATTCCTCATGTCTTCACAAGGCTGTTTACTTTGGAGATGGAGTTCATGTTGTATGCAGTACACAGACAAGTTTTGAAGCCTGCAACACTACAGTTGGAAGGGGGCGATGTCGTGGCATATTCAGGTTGTAAGACTACGACTACTTTAATTTAGTACTGTCATGTTTTAGTTATGTTTGAGCTTGTGTAGCTCATTGTATTGTTGGTAAGTATTTGGTCATGTGTGTTGTTAGTTCAACATTACTGGGAGCATATTGTTTGTGGCCAGTTTCCATTAGGGACACTGTACTTTGTGACACTTGTGTCAGGTTTTCGGGATTGCTTTGTTTGCTCTCACATAGCATGACATGCCATGGTGTGTTGGGTGGTGGTGCTGGGGAGAGGTTGGGTGACACGGCACTGTTCTCATGTTGTATTTTGGAAGGGGGTAATGCATTTAGCAGCATATGTGTCTTTTGCTGACACAGCATTGGTGGTGTTTCTGTAGGTAGGTATGCACACATTGTGACACTTCCAGGTGACCAATCTCAGGCTGGTATGGTAGTGACAGTTGACTGCCCCTTGAGTCATCATCATTGATTGTCAGATGGTATGTGCCAGGGCTGTGTGCACTCCACAGGGGTGTGATTCTAAGTGAAGTAATTAGCAACCAGCCGCGTTCGGGCTGCCTCACCCCATGCCCTTTCCCCTCCCATGCGCAGCAGGCGTTCATGTGGTTGGGGATGTGGGGGCACCACCATGTCCACCGGCAGGCCCCGGCGTGTTGCAACATTGTGCAGGGCACATGCTGCCACTATGATCCTGCACAGTACTTGGGGAGCGTATAACAGCTGCCCGCCATAACGGTCAAGGGAGCGAAAGCGTGACATGAGCACTCCGAAAGTGCGCTCCACTATGCCCCGGGTTGCAATATGGGCTGTGTTGTATCTTACCTCGGGTGGCGTGGTGGGGTTCCGAATTGGCGTCATCATGTGGGTGATCAGAGGGTAGGCACTGTCCCTTAGGGAGGTGGTGATGGGTATCATTAGTAGGGTTGTGACATTACTCAGTATCTGGCATGCATACATGTGCTGTGGCATTTATACTCACCGAGCAGCCATGTATCGCCATGCCGCCCAGCTTCTATGTCCCGGTTTAGGGTTGACATTCTGTAAATGAAACTGTCGTGGGTGGACCCTGGATAGTTGGCATATACTGAGGTGATGATTCCCTTGGCATCACATACTACCTGGACGTTCATGGAATGCCAGTGCTTGCGGTTTCTATAGATGTGCTCTGATGCCCTGGGGGGACGTAGAGCCACATGGGTGCAATCAATGGCACCTAGGACTTTGGGGAATTGTGCCACCCCGTAGAAATCCGGGACAGCAGCCTGCCTTTCTGCAGGTGTCCTGGGCAGGTATATGTGCCTGCAGACTGATGGGCATGCTGTCATGATGGCCAAGACCTGGTGTAGGCAGCGTGACTGCGTGGCCTGTGTTAGGCAGAAACCTGTGCAGTTCCCTCTGGGACCACTGCAAAAGATTTAGGACTACAGGTGTTTGGCAGTAAATCCACTTGGTAGCAGTCTGTACCACACAGATTCACTTGGTAGCTGTGGCTGAGCAGTCAGACTTCCCACAAGAAAAGTTAGGCAGTATGTGGAGTATACAAGATAGGGCAATTTACACAGTAGAACAAGCAGACACGGAACAGAGCTTGGGTGTAAAGATATATAATTATTTATTTTAAAAACACATCTATGAAAAACACACTGGCACTAATACGGCAAACAACATCAATCACAATTACTATAAGTATAACAATCCCCTAACAATATTTCGACAAGTCTAGGTTCAACGGCACCACTTATTTGCAGACAGAGGTGAATGCTTTCACCTAGATGGCACTCTAATATTCGTTAGAAAGGGAGAGAAAAGGCAGGGTATGAAACCAACTCGGTACCAACACTTTTACAAAGCAACTGCAAGGCAAGTAAGGCAGGGTCTACTGTAGATCGCAAAGTTCAGAGGCCAGGCCCACTCGGAGAGAGGCAAAGCGATATGTCCCAAAAAGTATCACAGTGGAAATGCACTTCGAGTCTTTGTAGCAAATTGTCACAGAAAGGTTGGACCAGTTTAGAACAAAAAGTTAAAACGGTCTGGAGGCGACCCGATGGAAAGGTAAGGATTAAGACACCTCACGCTAACCATCACAAGGGAAGCCAGGTGGACACAGTACCTTGTAAGTGAAGAGGCAGCTCCGGAGGGGGCAGTTGTTCCTGGTGGTGGATGCAAGTCGGGGCTTTGCCAAGAGATGAGATGGTCTCATCGTCGAAGGAAAGTTGAAGATCGTTGCACCACCAGGGAAGAGACCAGCCGCGGAGTGCTCCGTCACAAGGCATCACCTTTTGGTCGCGGTACGGCTAGTGGCTATCTGGTTGCCGGGGTGCTCAGCACGGGCAATTCGACCACTACACCCTGGAAGCAAAGAAAAAACAAAGTGACTGGTTGTTCCCACCAGTCAGGGGAAGAAGACTCTCCAGCAGGGAGATCTCCTCTGTCGTTGGGAAGTGGTGAGTTGGTTCAGCAGGGCTCCACCAGAGGTGTCGTCGTTGCAGGTCAGCTCAGCTTTACCCTCGTCGGATTCTTAGGTCCTGTGGCGACTTCTGAAGATCCAGTGCCAAAAGCCCTGCTTTTATGCAGAAAACCCCCATTCATTCAGCCTAGCTGTCAATCAAACCACGCTGTGGATCACCACCTGGGCCAATCACACTAGAGTGCGACTTGAGTTGGCAAGGCAACTCAGTCCAGGGTGCCTAAACCCCCTCCGGCACCCCCTGTGGTACCCAGACAGAATGGCACCACTTTGGAGGGCTTCTGTGCAGAAGCCCGCAAAAGTTGAACAAAGGGCTCAACCTTTGGTTCGGAGTTACAGAGGCGAACACATACGCCATTTTAAAAACTGAGTTCTGGCAGAAAATATCAACCGGTGGATTTATTTAAGATAAATAAACCGGCGGTATGTTAGAGACTAATGTGAAAAAGTATCAGCCTCCAACAATGGGAAGAATCCCATAGGAATATATTCGGGGTCGAATATAAAAAGTAGTTTCCACTGCCACCAGCCAAAACTCGACGAGGGGGGACGGGACAGTGCCCCCTCGAACAACAGACCAGGGGTAATCGAATTACCCCTACCAGTACGTCCACAATAGGATGATTTGTACGGGGTCTGTTAGTAAATTTAGGTCTAGTAAAGCCAATGGTGACTTTACATGCCCTGGGAGACAGTAGTCAGTCCCAGGGTATGGAGTCTATGGTGGGGATCCTCTAGGACACCCCAGTGTTACGGCACAAAGGGTGCGGTGTAACACACATAGCAAAACACATGAGGCCCTATGGAGTAAAAGACCCCATAGCCCATAGAACACATTGACATTCAAAGTAATCAACCACATTCATGTCCAAGAGTGGGAGAAAAGAGTCTCACTCTTGGCAGGATGGAAAAAACAAACTCCAGAAATCCAGAAAAGCTGCTGGGGGACTCAGTAGGTAAGGAAATTCAGCCTAAACAGAGAATTCTCCCTAACAGCCTGTGACACCCCCCCCACACTATGGCACTTGTCCGCTGAAATTATCTGGTGGCCAAAAAGTGCAGTACATTGAGGACCTTCTCCAGGGGGTTGAGTGCTTGGGAGCAGAGGGTGGGTGATGTGAGGTCATCCTCCCACTCACTGACCAGGTCGAGTATTATGTGAGGTGGAAACCTGTACCTCCCATACACCTGGTCATCAGGCATGCCAAAAAGGCTGGTTCTGGGTGTGAAAATTCTGGGCCTGACTATCCTCCTCCTCCTCCTGCGGTATCCCACGACCACTGCTGCTAGGAACGGTATGTTCATCCTGGCGTCTGAGCTTGCTTGTTGTTTGCGTGCCCTTTTATGCTGCGCGGGTCCACGTACGCCTGCTTCCTGCTGGTGTAAGTGTTTCAGGATTAGCGCGTCTCTTTTGGCCCATGCGTGTGGGCGTTCCACGCATTTTCCTCCTGTTCTTCCCCGCCCACCCCAGTAATACACGTACCCCGCTCGCCCAGGCCCAAACGCGTGTAAAACATCCCGCGAGCCCATGAAGTACACGTACCCCGCTCAGCCAGGCACAATCGCGTGTAAAACTTCCCGCGAGCCCCTGAAGTACACGTACCCCGCTCACCCAGGCACAATCGCGTGAAAAACTTCCTGCAAGCCCCTGAAGTACACGTACCCCGCTCACCCAGGCACAATCTCGTGTAAAACTTCCCGCGAGCCCCTGAAGTACACATACAATGCTCGCCCAGGCACAATCGTGTGTGAAACCTCCCGTGCACCCCCGCAATACATGCTATTTTTGACACAGCGGGTGTCCGTGTTTGTCGCGTACCCCTTTGCAGGTCATTTGTCCTAGAGGGCCACAGTATGGGACATTCATCAGAGCTGTATATACAGGCTTTTTATTAGCGCAGGGACGCTACCGCCTGCCTTCGTGTGGCGGACATGTGTTGATGTACATAGTTGACTTTTGGTTTGTGTCATGAGATCGCCATTTCACTGCTGGGGGGTGGTGGTGCAATGGGACATGAGTGGGGGCCTGCTGGCAGGTACCCTGCACTGCTGGGGGTGGTGGTGCAAGGGGACATGAGTGGGACATGAGTGGGGGCCTGCTGGCAGGTGCCCCTCAGTGCTGGGGGGGGGTGCAATGGGACATGAGTGGGGGCCTGCTGGCAGGTGCCCTGCACTGCTGGCGGGTGGGGTGCAGGGACATGAGTGGGGGCCTGCTGGCAAGTGCCTCCACTGCTGGGGGTGGGGGTGAAAGGGGACATGAGTGGGGGCCTGTTGGCAGGTGCCCTGCACTGCTGGAGGGTGGAGGTGCAAGGGGACATGAGTGGAGGCCTGTTGGCAGGTGCCCTGCACTGCTGGGGGGTGGGGGTGCAAGGGGACATGAGTGGGGGCCTGATGGCAGGTGCCCTGCACTGCTAGGGGGTGGGGGTGCAAGGGGACATGAGTGGGGGCCTGTTGGCAGGTGCCCTGCACTGCTGGGGGTGGGGGTGCAAGGGGACATGAGTGGGGGCCTGTTGGCAGGTGCCCCTCAGTGCTGGGGGTGGGGGTACAAGGGGGCATGAGTGGGACATGAGTGGGGGCCTGCTGGCAGGTGCTCTGCACTGCTGGGGGGTGGGGGTGCAAGGGGACATGAGTGGCGGCCTGTTGGCACGTGCCCTGCACTGCTGGGGGGTGGGGGTGCAAGGGGATATGAGTGGGGGCCTGCTGGCAGGTGCCCCTCAGTGCTGTGGGGTGGGGGTGCAAGGGGACATGAGTGGGGGCCTGTTGGCAGGTGCCCTGCACTGCTGGGGGGTGGGGGTGCAATGGGACATGAGTGGGACATGAGTGGGGGCCTGCTGGCAGGTGCCCTGCACTGCTGGGGGGCGGGGGTGCAAGGGGACATGAGTGGGGGCCTGCTGGCAGGTGCCCCTCAGTGCTGGGGGGTGGTGGTGCAATGGGACATGAGTGGGGGCTGCTGGCAGGTGCCCTGCACTGCTGGGGGGTGGGGTGCAAGGGGACATGAGTGGGGGCCTGTTGGCAGGTGCCCTGCACTGCTGGGGGGTGGGGTGCAATGGGACATTAGTGGGACATGAGTGGGGGCCTGTTGGCAGGTGCCCTGCACTGCTGGGGGGTGGGGATGCAAGGGGACATGAGTGGGGGCCTGTTGGCAGGTTCCCTGCACTGCTGGGGTGTGGGGGTGCAATGGGACATGAGTGGGACATGAGTGAGGGCCTGTTGGCAGGTGCCCTGCACTGCTGGGGGGTGGGGGTGCAAGGGGACATGAGTGGGGGCCTGTTGGCAGGTTCCCTGCACTGCTGGGGTGTGGGGGTGCAATGGGACATGAGTGGGACATGAGTGAGGGCCTGTTGGCAGGTGCCCTGCACTGCTGGGGGGTGGGGTGCAAGGGGACATGAGTGGGGGCCTGTTGGCAGGTTCCCTGCACTGCTGGGGGGTGGGGTGCAAGGGGACATGAGTGGGGGCCTGTTGGCAGGTTCCCTGCACTGCTGGGGTGTGGGGGTGCAATGGGACATGAGTGGGACATGAGTGAGGGCCTGTTGGCATGTGCCCTGCACTGCTGGGGGGTTGGGGTGCAAGGGGACATGAGTGGGACATGAGTGGGGGCCTGTTGCCAGGTGCCCTGCACTGCTGGGGGTTGGGGGTGGAGGGGGTCATGCGTTGGTGATCAGTAGTGCAAGGTGACATGTGGCTTGGCTGGGGGGCATGCCCATGGTGGATGGGCTGCCTGCGGGTCATGACCAGGGGTGAAGGGTAGTCCTCTGTGGTGTGGGCTGTCTGCAGGGGCCGTGGAGGGTGTAGAGGGAACACCTGGGAGGACCCACACTGCCAATTTACGTGTAGGACTCCCCTACACCCCAGATATACACGTACCCCACTCGCACAGGGCCTGTCACGTGTGAAACTTCCCGCGCACCCCCGAAATACACATACCCCGCTCGCCCAAGACCAATCGCATGTGAAACTTCCCGCGCACCCCAGATTTGCACGTACCCAGGCCAATCGCGTGTGAAACTTCACGCGAACCCCAGGAATACATGCACCCCACTCGCACAGGGCCTATCGCATGTGGAACTTCCCGCAACCCCAGATTTACACGCACCCCGCTCACCCAAGGCCAATCGCGTGTGAAACTTCCCGCGCACCCCCGAAATACACGCACACGCTATTTTTGACACAGCGGGTGTTTGTGTTTGGCGCGTACCCCTTTGCAGGTCATTTGTGCTAGAGGGCCACAGTGTGGGACAATCATCCGAGCTGTATATATGTGCTTTTTGTTAGCGCACATTTTGGCGCACATTTTTTTCATGCGCAGGGACGCAACCACCTGCCTTCGTGTGGCGTTCTGCGCACTTGTCCCCTGTACTTCCCCCGTGACGCCCACATTTTCACGCATTGTTCCCCATTCCGCGTGTCACGCCCCGTGTTATGCCTACTTTTGTTATGTGCGCCGCGCTATGTGCGCTTTCGCTGTGGCCGTAGCGCACACCGTTAGATGACCTGTGCGCCACGCAGATTTTCACCGCACATCCCACATTTTACTCGCGCACGGACTTCCATGAATCGATGCGCGCGGGTTTTGCTGCGATTTTCGCACTTGCACTGCGATTCGCACAGTTTCGCACGCTTGCGTGGGAATTTTCAGCGCACATTAATTCCATGAATCAGGCTGTTAGTAACCATGCCACGCATAACCAAATACATATTCCATAAGCACTATCCTCAATTGTACTACAATCATAAATGTCATATACATTTCAATTATATCATTCCACCATATTACAAATACTGTATACTCCTACTACATAACCCAAAAGTACTATACACATATTAACTATGATGTGTGTGGCCAGTGGCCACAACCACCACACTATAATTAAACCAATTAACAGGTACGTACAATACACCTTCAAATAACAAACCTCGCACTGAACCCCCTGCAATTGAAATTGATAGCGGACTCGGCTGCACCTAAACACCATTTTTTAACCTATACAAACTGTTCCATATCATGTTTATTCCACTCCCTCACCCTTTCCAAGCCCTCTTTCAGCCACCAAATAACCCCAAATCTGTTTTCTAGATGTTTTCCCCACCCATCGTTTCCAATATGGCAATGGTATCAAAAAATATGATGCACCTCATGCTTTTGAGCATCACATCAGCAGGTGTGTACGAGGTCCGCAGACAGCACGCTGCCCCCTGATTGTGCCAGACATGTCCACGAACCCCCAATCTAGAAGTGAATCCGCGGACCGGTCCCAGATATCACAAATTCTTTTTTACCTACTTTTGGGCCATTTTTAAAAGAAGTACTGGACGGATTTACACCAAATTTACATAAGCTCACTTTAGGGACCAAGCCGCAGTTCCTGGCTCAACTTTGGTGAAAATATGTCCAGCTGTTTGGCCTGTAGGCACAACCAATTTTTGTTTTCCATTGCGTCTATGGGGATTTCCACACATTTTGCCCCTCTAGACGAAACCGCACCAAACATCGCGGCATCATTCCGAGGAGGCCATATACTTGTTTTGCAAAGTTTGGTGAGGATTCATCTGGGGGAAAGGGAGAAAAGTTATAAGCCGCCCTGAAATAGTGCCTTTTCTATGAGTTGAGAAACTTAACCATAACTACAGGTCCGCTACCGCAGGCCCTGTAATGTAAATTACACGTCCTGCGGTAGCGGACATGTAATTATGGTTAACTTTCTCTACTCATGGAAAGAGCACTCCAAAGGTTCTATTGCTGTTGGGACGCCGGCACGTCTTACCTCAGTAATAATTGCAATTTTTTGACTCAAGAAATAAAAATGAAAAAAAAAGGCTGCCAGGGATCAGAGAGAACGGACTTAACTTAGTCCCTTTTAAATGACAGCCATTAAAACAAATGACAAAAAGCGTAAACGCATAAAATGGCTGCCATGGAACAGGGAGAAGGGACTAAATCTAGTCCCTTCTCCCTTTCCATGATGGCCTGATGGGAGAAAGAAAAGGAACTGCGAGGGAAGCCCGAGTAAGAAACCGGCGAAGGCCAATCAGGCTGTTTGTAACAATCTGATTGACCTCCACCGGGTACTAATTGCCATGCATAGTTGCAAATACCATCAATCGGGCACCTCTCAGGACCATCAATGCTCTTGCCAATCATTCACGGGTTTGTTATATCTCTGTACAATTGACATGTGACTGTGATGAAAGTGGTGAAGGAGTGAAGTAGTCAAGAAGACAGGTCACGCCTAGGGCATCCAATTAATAAGTGGATGTCACGAATGATGTCACCCATAGTGGGGCACAAGATTAACCCTATAAGTAGTGAGAGCTGGCCCTGTGCCAGATTATGAGCATAAGTGGAAGAGACTGTCACACAACCACTGGTGACAAATACCATGTTCATTTAACTGTCAGCAGATGGACATTTTGCCACGTTTTGCAGTTGTTAAGTAGACAGCACTTCCATTTATCACAACAGCACCCAGGGCTTCATTCCCAGTTTGGTGTTACTTCCTCTGGAAGTACGGTCACACTAGATTATCATTACCACCACCCAGTGTTGCAATCAATCGGCCATATTACGAGTGGGGTAACACTGGAGTTACTATGACTGGAAGGTAGTTCTCATTTTAGTAGTCCACAGAACTTCAGAGGGATTCTGGAGGATTTACCATGAGTGGTAATCCTGCCGTGGCAAGTTCTGCACTATTTGGAGGTAAAGTGGAGGAAATACCGCCTGCATTTGTAATCTTCCATTGGGGTATAAAGGAGTGGTATTTAAAGACACAGGGTGAGCACATAAACCAGTGTGAGCTCATATCTGCATCTTGCTATATTCATGAACACTGTACACTTCTACAAAAGCAGGTGTATCCGTTCGTAAACATACGCAATGTAGGGTTGTTACAAATGTGTTATAATAATAATAATTTTGCATTTATATAGCGCTACGAACCCTCGGGTATCTGAGGGCTGCTTATTATTACCCACAGTGTGTGATACTCATTTATCAAGCTCGGAAGGATGAAAGGATTCGAACCTGCGTTAGCAAGCTCTGCACGGATGTCAAAGCGAGCGCTCTACACTGTGCCACTTGACCGTGCTAACTTTCGATATATCAGCTGCCATTTTGCCAGTCATGTGCACACATTTCCTACGTATTGTACCACTTTCCCCAAGCCCTAGCACTTATCCTGAGGCCTCATCCCTTGGCTACCATTGGCACTTCTCTCCCAGGGCAGACCTAGTAGGACCACAATTGTATATTGCTGTGTTCCCCCAATGTTATCCACTCCCCTTGTTCCCTCCCCACTCTGCATTGTGGTGCCTTGAAACACCATTTGTTTTATAGGCACCTAAAAAATACTCTATAAATAAATGAAATAAAATAAATAAGACCAGCTTGTTGTGTAGGCATCAGTGAGAAATGCATTAACCCAGGGGTATGCAACCTTTGGCACTCCAGATGTTTTGAACTACAACTCCTATGGTCCGTCACAATTCACTATGATGAATAGGGCTGTTTGTAGTTGCAGTCCAGAACATCTGGAGAACCAAAGCTTGCAAATCCCGTCATTAACCCATTGCATTTAGACTAGGAGTGTGTTCTCCTGCGTTTGCATAGCCCCCCTCGGAACTGCTCCTGGAAACACCCACCTTTGCAGGTATTGCAGCGAAAATGCCTGCTTTGATGGCATACACAGATGCATAGGTGTAGGTCAAGCATACAGGCCCCCCACCCCGCCCACACGAGCTTTGCAAACGTGATTCAGTATTTGCACTTGTGACTGTGGTGTAAACGACAACTTGCGCTCACTTAAGGCAGGACACATTTTGTCACGCAGACTCCTAAAAATTCGGTTGTTTCTGAGATACTGGATTTTAAGTGAATCATTTTGATATCTGACATCTGCAAAATTGCATGTCCCATCAACGTAACCCATGATTTGATTGTTAGGTGTATATTGGAGAATTGAGTTCCATTGAAAGTTGTGGCCTAGTCTACTATATGATTTTCTATTTTGGTCCCTTTCTTATGCAAGTTCATCTCAAAGACACTTGAGAAGATGGAGTTTTATGGGAAAAATAATTAAAAATAACCTTCTGCAAGTAGGAACTTAGTGGGAGGGTGTTGTGAAGTAATCATGTATAATGCTCTTTGCATCATGACAAACGTTAACAAGTGAAACTCTATCAGGTAAACGATCGAGAATGTCTTCTCCGTTCAATGTCGATGTATGCAGCGAATCACTCTAATATAACTCTGAGCTGTAAATGATCAAAGGATTAATTAGTACAGGGGCGAATTATACCAGCTAATTTCATCCCCAAAGACTGAAAATCAATTAAGTATCACATTTCCCCATGAGATATATAATAGTTGTGCCAATTATGTATTATTTATGTCTGTACTGTGGGGACTGTTCATTAGATCAACGTACTGCACATTCAAGCTATTTGAGTAGGTGTACAGGCTGTAATTTAGCACTTAGACTTAATATTAAATTAGAAACGATTCAGTGCTCATCATAGTCGGCATGTCATGGCCATACAACTGTTGCCAAGGGTTTAATTTTATAGTACTATTTCATAGGCCTAAGATAGTTATATTTCTAATGACAAATTCAACTCAACCAAATGTTTCAAAGTCTGATTTTCCCCTTTTTGAAGCATTTCCATCCCAAGAGTGCAGGTCTCAGTGTCATTTCTGGCTTTTACAAGGCTGAGTTCTTCTAATGGTCACACACCTTCAGACTTGCAGCGCCCATCTCAAGCTCCATGCACTTTCCCCGGCTTCTCATCACCTCGCTTAGACAAAAGGCAATATATAAATCATGAACACCCCTCTCAGGCTCCAGGCACTTTCTGGGGCTTCTCAGCACCTCACTTAAACTAAAGGCAATTTCTGAAACATGAACAACCCTCTCAGGCTCCAGGCACTTTGGCACGCATCTCAAAGTCCATGCACTTTCCCAGGCTTCTCATCACCTCGCTTAGACTAAAGGCAATATATAAATCATGAACAGCCCTCTCAGGCTCCAGGCACTTTGGCACGCATTTCAAGCTCTGTGCACTCTCCCGGGCTTCTCATCACCTCAATTAGGCTAAAAGCAATATATAAAACATGTACACCCCTCTCAGGCTCCAGGCACTTTGGCACGCATCTCAAAGTCCATGTACTTTCCCAGCCTTCTCATCATCTCACTTAGACTAAAGGCAATATATAAATCATGTAGACCCTTCGCAGGCACGTTCTGAGGCTTCTCAGCACCTCACTTAAACTAAAGGCAATTTCTGAAATATAAACACCCCTCTCAGGCTCCAGGCACTTCGGCATGCATTTCAAGCTCTGTGCACTTTACCAGGCTTCTCATCACCTCAATTAGGCTAAAGGCAATATACAAAACATGTACACCCCTCTCAGGCTCCAGTCACTTTCTGAGGCTTCTCAGCACCTTGCTTAAACTCAAGGGGCCTCATCACGAGTTGGGCTGTATTACCACCGACTGTAATAGCCCTAGCGCCGACCGGTCCGGCGGTATTACCACCGGATCACCAGTTGGGCCTTAATGGTAAATCCCCATTCCTGAATGGGTCCATTGGATCCAATAGGGAATTTTCGGTGGTAATACTACGGGCTAATACATGAAGCTGTAATACAGCCGAAAACAGGGATTTTCACCTCCAGAAAAAAGCTGGAGGTAAAACAGCCGATTTAGCGCCCAACTCGTGATAGGGCCAGCCCTTAAATTTGGCGGTAATACCGTTACCACTGCATTTAAGGGCTACAGCCCAACTCGTGATGAGGCCCAAGGTAATTTCTGAATCTGGAACACCCCTCTCAGACTCCAGGCACTTTAGCATGCATCTCAAGCTCCATGCTCTTTCCCGGCCTTTTCATCACCTCACTTAGGCTAAAGGCAATATATAAAACATGTACAGCCCTCTCAGGCTCCAGGCACTTTCTGAGGCTTCTCAGCACCTCACTTAAACCCAAGACAGTTTCTGAAACATGGACACCCCTCTCAGGCTAAAGGCACTTTCCGAGGATTCTCTCTGAAACATGAGCACCCCTCTCAGGCTCCAGGCACTTTCTGAGGCTTCTCAGCACCTCACTTAAACTCAAGGCAATTTCTGAAACATGAACACCCCTCTCATGCCCCAGGCACTTTCCAAGCCTTTTCTTTGAAACATGAACACCCCTCTCAGACTCCAGGCACTTTCTGAGGCTTCTCAGCACCTCACTTAAACCCAAGGCAATATCTGAAACATGATCTCCCCTCTCAGGCTCCAGACACTTTCCGAGGATTCTCTCTGAAACATAAACACCACTCTGAGGCTCCAGGCACTTTCTTAGGCTTCTCAGCACCTCACTTAAACCCAAGGAAATTTCTGAAACATGAACACCCCTCTTAGGCTCCTGGCACTTGGACACGCATCTCTGAGTCCCTCCAGATTTCAGGTGCCATTCCAGATTCTCAGTAGGTTCTCCCAGTACAAGTCTCCGTGTGTGGCAGCCAGGTACTGGGTGTCAAAGGTGATCTCCATCAGCATCTCTGTACAGTATCTCTCAGCATCCCCCTGGAAGAGATCAAGTATGATTTTCCTTCATCAATCCTGCTCTTCTTATACCATATGCTTGTTCTAAATTTCTTTGCCTATGGTAGCTTTATCGCTGCTCCTTTCTTAGTATGAGCTTGCGACACCTATTAGCCGAAACTATTGCATTAGTGTACAGATAGGGAGTAATGGAATATGAGGAAGGTCACTTTAGTAAGGCAATTAGTACAGAGTTAATCAGTAATGTATTCTAATGCAGTTTTCACGCATGAAACATCCAATATAAAATTGTGCACCTCTTTATTTTAACCTGGCAGCACACTATGCTAAAACGTTTTTTTCTTTTTGTTTTTTTACTAAGTATTCTAAAAACTTGCCTGCTGGCTGTTACTGAAATAATGCCTGCAGTTTGAAAAACTGGGCCTGGCTGTATTTCTATGCTGCATATTTTATGCTGGCAATAAAATCCCATATGTGTCCTTACAATGAACACCTCTCTCAGGCTCCAGGCACTTTCTGAGGCTTCTCTCTGAAACATGAACACCACTCTCAGGCTCCAGGCACTTTCCGAGGCTTCTCTCTGAAACACGAACACCCCTCTCAGGCTCCTGGCACTTGGACACGCATCTCTGAGTCCCTCCAGATTTCAGGTGCCATTCCAGATTCTCAGTAGATTCTCCCAGTACAAGTCTCCCTGTGTGGCAGCCAGGTACTGGGCATCAAAGGTGGTCTCCATCAGCATCTCTGTACAGCATCTCTCAGCATCCTCCTGCAAGAGATCGTCTGATTTTCCTTCATCTATCCTGCTCTTCTTATACCATATGCTTGTTCTAAATTTCTTTGGCTATGGTAGCTTTATCGCTGCTCCTTTCTTAGTATGAGCTTGCGACACCTATTAGCCAAAACTATTGCATTAGAGTACAGGTAGGGAGTAATGGAATATGAGGAAGGACACTCAGCCTGTAGATGTTGTTTGGTTATTTGCCAACACTTTGATGGCCCATGCCCAGGCTAATCCCTATGGCTATTCACACCCAGTTCTTGCCCCTCCCACTCCAAATGGGAACTCTTTCAGCTTGTTTATTCAAGACTTGCCATCAAACGTTGCACTCAAAGTGTCTGCCAGTTTTTCAAAGCAGTCTTCTAAGAGTTAATGACTTAATTTGAGTTA
Source organism: Ambystoma mexicanum (assembly GCA_002915635.3). Classification (NCBI taxonomy): domain Eukaryota; kingdom Metazoa; phylum Chordata; class Amphibia; order Caudata; family Ambystomatidae; genus Ambystoma; species Ambystoma mexicanum. The sequence goes on from CM030325.1 coordinate 938,871,137, forward strand.
TAAACTCTCTACTGGTGTAATAAACATGTCTTACCAGGCTGCTTTCAGTCAACCAAAGTATAAGCACTCTGCATGTTCTTCACTGTAGTCCTTTTGTTAAAAACAAGGATTGGCAAAGCCAAGAGTTTGGGATTGTTATAAGTATTAGGCACTTGCCAGGCACCTCCATTATATGCCAGGGACACTGTTATATGCCCAGGCACTCGCACCATTTTGCATTTGCTACCATCAATGGCCAGTTAATACCACTACGGCAGTGCAGGCAAGTGACTTTCCCATGCCTACAGAAAAGCCAAAGATGTTGGCATTGCCAATGCTTGTTTCTGTCCTGTTGTGCTTTCCAGCCTATGTCCGTAATGGGAAGATCAAGAGATATAAAGCAGGTCGGCCATTTTGGATTCTGTCAGTTACTTTCAAAGTCATCACGTAGCACTGCTACCTCTTGCAGATAGAATGTCAGTGAAACACCCCTTTCTAGGAGCTCACAATTATCCTTTCTAAGGTTATGTGCATTGTTGTCAACATATTACAGTAGCAAATAGGCAACCAATCAGTTTTTCCAGCTATCAATTACATATATCGAGGAACGTCTGCACAGAACTGGTGGTGAGGTCATGAGTACAAGTACCAGGAAAGATTCTTGGGGGAAGTGGTGTCCTCAATGTGTACCCTCCCTCCTTCATTCCCTTCTGACGCATATCTCATGAAAGAGTCTCAGCAGATGCAGCAATTACCTTTTTAACCAGTCATTTTTTTTAGACCAGGTTACACATACTGCCCAGCAGGGGTCAAGACCTAAAAATTAAAGTGAGGGGACTCATTAACAAACCATATGGGATGTGACGTCGCCCAAAATTAGCATATCAAGGTGAAATATGCAGATTTCATTAAATTGGTTTTGCATAACCACCCAAATTGCACAGACAAATGGTTTTTACCTTTCATAAAATCAACACACACACAAAACCAAGAGAGGATATTTGCTTCTGATAGTGTTTTTGAAAATGTTAAAAGGAGTGCATGTTTTAAACTCCAAGAACCACTACAGCGTTTTGCCTGGATTGTGCAGTACCCAAATGGGACATTGCACCTTTAGTTGTTTGCTACTTTTCATCAGGTTTTATAGTTCAGTGGTGAAGGGTCCAGCCGGCAAACCTGACAACTGTGGTTAGATCCCCAAGGTTGGCATAAATTCAAATAGGACATTCCATTATTCTCATTTTAGCTGGAGCAGGACTGAGTCCACCCTCTGAAAAAAGTGGGTGGACTCCTCTCGACGTGAGCCCTGCTGCCCAGTCCCCTTTCCCTGGTGTTGGGTGACAAGGTTGCTTTCCAGAGGTTAAAAGGTGAAGGGTCAAAGAGGATATACGTTGGCTTCTGCATCATCGTGATCTTGTCATTGTTTATTTGCTCCATACTGTAATATTATAGAACTTGTGTTCCAGTCAAGTGCTTCCCAGAAGGCAGATATAGATGAAAAATGATTCACACTGGAAAATATGAAAATACCTTTGATGACACAGCAGATTTTAGTTCAATAATCCATTAACAGCAAACACTCTGCAAACCTGATTCGATTAAAACAAGTAGGCGACTAAATCTTGATAACACAAGTCTGAGAAGCAGCTACAGGCAACTCAAGTTATCCCATTTCACTGGACAGTAGCATCAGTAGGATAGCTCAGGGGCAACATGCTCCCCTTGGAAGCAAGACGACACGGAGAAACACATATACGATCCTGGGTCCAGCTTAGAAACCTCTGGGTATTAATCACGTTATAAATAACCTATCATATCATATTAAGCCCTGTCTCCTTCCCTTGCATTCTGCCACTTGCAGCCTCACGTGTATAATGGGAAAGCAGAATAACAACCACAAAAATGCAAACAGTACTTGATGCACCGCTTGCTGGATTGTTATTCAATTGCTACACACAACATCATTGTAATTGTACTCTGCCCTGTGTCTTACAAACACTACAGAGAGCTGGCCTCAGGGATTTTGATATCATGCACGAGCAACTCCTCCAGTCCAAATGTTCTCTTTTCTTTGCACCCTGGTATCTATGGTTCTGCATATAAAATTATATAAACATTAGGTTTGTGTGCACTTTTGCACAGAACAGGTGCCCGCTTTTTCCCACGTTGCCAGGAGAATGGGCCCCACTAAAAAGAGAACACTCCGCAACCCACTGGTCTGTGATAGAAGTGTACTGAAAAAGTAGTGGAACTGTGACTCCGGAGGGGGACAGAGTAGGAAGGAAGGGAGCAACGTGCAACAGATTTTCCAAGGGTTGCATTCATGCTGGTTGACTGCCAATTGAGTTGAAACAGATTTCAGTTTAGCTGTAACTGATAACCAGTGGTAAAGTGGAGAAGTTTGCTTTAACTTCACAAAGAGCAATTCAGGAATGGTGAAAATGGTTGCAAAAAGCAATGGAGCTGTTAACAGCAAAAACCAAAAGTAGTGGAACACTGCTCCTGAGCGTTTACGCTCACTTCGACCACTGCCACTGGTCTCCCCTCCTCTATTCCTGATAAATTAGGGCAACAGCCAATAAGGCAATCAGGGGGACATAGCAATTCGAGATCCAAAATGTCTACCTTGATGCATCCGCAAATTGTTTTGAAACGTGTAGAAGGTGAGATGCAGCCCTCCACAAATACCCAAATAAATAAAGAAATAAAGAAAGAAATACTGGCCACGAATCGGAACTTAGTCCATCAGAAGGACTTCAATGCCTAAAATACAACTGCACATGTGAGTTCGTAAGAGGTCTTTGCACTCCTTTTGGAACTAAAATGACTGCGCTGGCCTCGTTTACGAGTACATGCTAATGGATGGATTTAAATGCTTTTGGCAGCCTGGTGCAGGCAATTGCTACTTGTGGTGCCACAGCTCAACACCCTCCCCAGCCTTTAGTGCCTAGAGGGTGAGCAGAAGCACATATACTCTCCTTTCTGCTTTGCATTGTTTCAACAGATCCACATAGACATCTATGCTGACATCGAGGCTACACAGAAGGCGTCAACGCAAGACCAGCCCAGAGCCAGAGATACACTCGATTCATACTGTAGGGTTTTGTGGATTCAGCAGAGCTGTTCCGACATTTAGCGAACCCTCCAGTGGGGCAACCAACAGCTGGCAGAACAACCCCCTCATCTCTGCAACAGCCGTCAGTGCCCAGAAGCCACAGCAAAGGTGTGCATTTTTCTTTCCATATTACGCTTACCATAACATAACATGAAATAAACAAATTAACCTGCACATGTCATTAATGGGAGGGCAGATAGTCTAAACCCTTAAGCAGACCAGATAGGCTGGGAAATCCCTTGCCCAAAAACAGAAGAGTCAAGTGAAATGACAAAGGCCTGTTTTATTAACAACTCATATGAAACAGAGACAGCAATAAGCAATGGATGCTCAGAGCTCTCAATACCTCCAATGCGGTCAACATGTTATAAAAGCCAAAGGAGCCATCATTAGCATTCTATGACACACTTATTTGCAAAAACCTACAAGGTTATCTATTTATTTATTTATTACATTTGTATAGCGCACATACAGCCGTTGGTCATTGCGGCACTGTTACTTGTGAGTAGCTTAGTTACAGATGAATAAAATGTGCATGTAGGTCATATATACATTGCATACAATTGAGCATAACATACATTAGAACATACTAATCTTGTGGGAATAAATCTCAAGTTAGCCGGGGAGTAGTCAGTGCTTATGAAAAGAGTAGTGTTTTCACTGCTTTGCGGAATGCCAGATAAGAGTTCTCTCCATGAAGGGGTGGTGGTAGGACATTCCATTGCAAAGCTGCTACGTATGGGAAACTGGCGCCTCCTGCTCAGGCTCTCTAAATGTTAGGTATTGTGAGCATATTTGTATAGTGCGTTCTGGTCGGTCTTGTGGATGACATGGGTTGAATTCTTTCTGAGAGGTAGGGGGAGTAGTTTGGTGGATACACTTATGAGTGAGGGCAAGGGCTTTAAAGATTACTCTCTCTTTAACTAGGAGCCAGTGTGCCTGTTTCGTGACGGCCGTTATGTGTTCCCTTTTTGGGATGCCGATGGCTGCGTGCAGGGCATTGGTTTGGATGACGTGTAGCTTTGCCATGTTTTTTGTAGATGTACCCAGGAAGAGGGCATTGTAGTAATCCAGTCTCGATCCTGTAATAGCTCTTGCAATGGTAATGCAATTATCCTCGTAGAGGAATGGTCTGGCTGCGGTCATGAGTTTGGCGCAGTATGCCGCCGAGGAGGCAATGGCATTGACTTGCCTGGTTGTTGTTAGGTTAGAGTTAAGATAGACTCCCAGTGTTTTTATTGAGTTGGCAACTGGAATTCTGATGCAGTCAATGATGAAGTGGCTGAACTGTGGGTCAAGGTTCTTTAGTGTTTTATTGGAGCCTACTAGGAGCAACTCAGTCTTGTCAGAGTTCAAGCAGATTCCATTTCCTGCCATCCATTCTTGGATGGTGTTGTAGATATCGTTTAGAGTCCTGGAGTCGGTTTCATAGTCTCCTGACAGTGTGAGGAGGACCTGGGTACCGTCAGCGTAGTGTAGTTAGTGTACGAGATACCCAGTGAGTCTGGAATGATGACGAGGGGGCGTGTAAACATATTGTAGAGGGTCGGCGAGTTGCATGACCCTTGGGGCACCCCGCACAAAACTGATGATAGGCGTGGCGGAGGCCAGGTCAGAGAAGACTTGCATGTTCCTTCCTTGTAGGAAAGAAGAGATCTATGTAGTGGCGCTTCGTCAGAACTTAGCTGTGGCAGATAGGTGTTGGCATAGGACCTTGTGATCAACAAGATTGAATGCCGCTGTACAATCATTTTCAGTTAAAGGATTGTGTTTGGGGTCCATCAAATGATTATAATAGATCCCCAATATTGGATCATCTTTTGCGCCTTAATCAGATCTTGATCTGGTGTATCATAACTCCATTGCACTACTGGTTGTTCTACCTCTTTTGGAGTTTTGGAGCATGTAACTGCATCTATTTGTATTTCACCAATCAAGTGTTCAATGGGTAACAACTCTCCCCTGGCAGACCCAATTTTGGCTAATTGATCTGCTTTATCATTTCCCTCCTTATCTTCTCCTGGAGTTTTCAAATGCCCACGAATGTTCCTCCAGTATACTGTTAAATCATTTTCTGACACTAATTTGTCTATAGCCTGTATCATTTTCCCATGCTTGAGGGACTTTTTATTATATGTAAGCATGCCTCTTGTTTTCCAGCTAGGCAAATATTCTACAAAGCTATTTCTTGCATAATCAGAATCAGTCACCAGCACAATTTCACTGAATGGCCCTCATTACGACCCTGGCGGAGAGGGGTTTACGCCAGCGTAATGCATGGCGTACCTCTCCGCCAGAGTACGACTTTCCGTAGCGCCATGGTGATTTTTACGCCCGGATTTTCCGGGCGGAAAAATCCATGGCGCTACGGGACCTCTTGTTAATTACGCCACCGTAATCTACGGTGGCGTAATTAACGCCTTCCCCACTCCCATTATACCCTATGGGGCAAAAATGGGAATGGGGAAGGGTAAATGGGGATTGGGGACTTACCGCCCCGCCAAGGTCGGAAGGGGGTGGTAAGTCCGCCAACCCCCATGGCGGAGTTGGCAGCTTTGCGCCATGGTCCATGGTGCAAATTGCACCATGGACCTCCGCCAGGGTCGTAATGAGGGCCAATGTATTATCAAATGCAGTAGTAATTCTGAATATCCTCTGTCAGTGGCACACACCAATATCCAGATGTGAGATCTAATGTAGTAAAAACTTTTGACCCATGCACCTGAGCAAGGACTTGATCAATGAATGGCAGCGGCCATCTAGACACTGGCACTCGTTTATTTAACTCCCTCAAGTCTGCACACAGACACCATTGACCATTTGTCTTTAATACACCCACCATAGGAGTGTTGGGGGTACTATGAATAGGCCTGATAATTCCCCTAGATTCCAAGTTCTTAATTATCTCTGCCAATGACTCTATGCATGCCAGTGGCAATCGATATTGGCGTACAAATACTGGATTTCTACCACACTCCTCTGGTAATGTGGCAACATGTAAATTAGTTAGGCTGCAATCATATGCATCTTTGGCAAAGACTTCTTTAAATTCCATAAATATTTTTCTCAATTCATTCTTATCCTCTTCACTATCACATGCATCTGCTAACAGAATCTGCTCCTCTACCATATTTGAAAATTCAGGGAAATCCTCCAATGGAGGAACCTCTGTGCTCTCTTCTAACTGTGTGGCTGTATCTCTTGCAAAGCTGCCATTTTTAAATATTTTGGCATATCAGCTTCCACTTCAATGTGCTGATTTTCTGTTTCATTTTCATTTAAATCAAATACTATACAATTCTCTTGGTGACAGCACACTGTCTCATTTGAATCATAAGGGTACACAAATTGAATTTTGAAGATCCCTTTGGGTTGAGAATCCAGATATTCTGGCAACACACGCTGTACAGATATATATCCCTCAGGGAAATTTCCAATCACTGTGTTATTGAAATCTGCAGTATGATGTGTTTTTGAATGGCCATCCCTGATAAAGAATTCTCTTCTAAATGATTATCCTGACATCCTTTATTATTTACCATCATTTTGACGGACCCTTCCCCATAATCTACCAATGTGGTATATTCATAATCCAGGCCTTGCTGCTTCATGAATTCTTTCAAACACATAAATGCATCAGAATCTTTCATTTGCTGACTACTCTCGCACTTTAGTGTTATAGCAACCTGCATGGTAAATGCAGCGATAGTAATATTGTTATTCACCTGTAATTCAAGTGTTACCAATTGTGCACAATGACTTCAAATTCTGGTGCAGGCCCACCCAGCCGGGACCATATTTTTTGGTTAAGGAAATCTAACACCATACACATTCTGTGCTTGATATCATAGCCCATGTAAAAATCGTGTTGTGTTCCACTCACTATCCACACATTGTGGTAGATGGTTTTCTGTCCAATATTAATTTGTAGCATGCACCTTCCTGCAATTCGATTTTCAAAATCTGAATTTTCTAAACCAGAGACATATTGGTTTTTAATTCTAAATTTTGGGATCTCCTCCCTTTCTGTTATTCTGAATCCATGGCTGCTCATCCTCCATGTGTATTTCAGCAAGGGTGGTGATGTGTTTTTCTGTGTCTGTTTTAGGAATAGTGTTCTGTTTGCATGCCTTCTCTTTTAAATAGAAGCACAATGTGTTCATCTATTTCAGTTTGCCATTTCTTCCTAGGGTTCAAAAAAATCTGCACAGATTGTTTTTCTTTTTCACTTTGCATTTCATTCTAACACATCAAAATGACAGTAACACTAGGCACACAGCTATTCTGTAGGTACACCTCCACCGCATCATTCGTTTTGGCAACAGTATGGCATTCAATTACATTGCTGTTTTGGGACTTTGTTTTCTTAGGTCTTAATGTGTTTTTTTTTGGTTAAAGACCACAGTACTCCATTTACCCCATCTATGAGAGGAGACAATCTTTTCAGGCTATCTGTCCCCATCAAAAATGGAATTTCACAAATAGATGTGATCAACACTGCCTGTTTTATTCTGTGTTTTCATATCTTCATGTTACCCTCGGTAACACCCACGATAGGCACCTCTTCACCGTTAAAGTTATGTACTGGTCCTTCACTCTGCCTCACTGTGATCTGATTCTGTGGAGATCTCCCTTCATTGATACTTTTTTACCAATTCTTTGGACATAATTGTGGTCTGTGCGCCTGTGTCAATCATTGCAAATGTATTACATGTCTCTTCCAGAGTAATGGGACCATAATATCTGTCTTCAACTTCCTCTAATACACACAAAAAGTGTGAATTCTTGCTGATTTCAGGATTCACTTTTCTCAGACCTTTTTCACTTTTGGATAAGCACATTGGTAAATAAAAGGACATTTTTCCCTCCTTTCTGTCCATTTCCGTTTGAGAAACCTTACTCATGTCCCCATATTCAGAAATCCTTTGGAGTGTGGCCACTGTTCGTCCTCCCATTGGGGGATCATCAGAGTTCACACTACAATCCTACAAGTGAATATGTGTAGAAATATTACTTGATAATTTGTCATTTTCTAATTCTAGGCATTTGTGGGTAGTTGCATGGTACCAATCTTTTTAACTTCTTCAAAAATCTGTGGCTCAAAGAATTTTTCAGGTGACCCTCCTTTTGAGTTCTTATTCTTCCTGCCTGTATTTTATTACCATCTTGATTGTCTAGGGAGAGCGTTCTAACATCCCCACTTACTACCTGGTCAATTGTATTACCCATGCATGAGTTGTCTTTCTTAAATCTGTCTCTTTGTTGTTTTGGAATTTCATATTTTCCTCCAGGTTAAACCAAACCTCTTTTTTAGATGTATTTGCAATGTCTGCCTTATGTTCATTTGCAGTATTTTCGTTTTTAAATCATTAAATCATTAACTAGCTCAGTGTCATTATGCAAAATCAGATCAGGGCAATCTGTCTTTTCATCATTGCAGGTATCATGAAGATTAAGTCACCCGGTCACTACTATGGCCTTCTGCCCCCTCTTTTGATGACTGTTTTTGGGACGTACTGAGCTTTCATATTTGTTCAGCCAACATTTTCACTTGGGCCTCAAGACACTGGAATCTTTTCATCTCTCTAGAATCTTCTCTCTGCGGCCTATTCTGATATTGATTGTTTTCCCCCGGTTCAATCTATTCTGATATCTCTCAGGAGAGTGATTCCTACTGGGGTTGTTTCTGAACTCTTGATTCATGTGGGGCGGGGAGCGGGGTGTACCTATCCTTTGGTTGTAGTTCCCTGGTGGTGGTGATTCATTGTATTGATGTGGGGCATAATTCATACTCTGCCTCATGTCCTGTCTCTCATTTTGTGAATAGTGTCCCCTCTGCTGATTCCCATTTTCAGTAAATCGATCCACATACCAGGGTCTGTCCTGATTACCATATATCATGGTGTTGGGATCAAATCTGCTCTGTGTCCCCAATGTCTGGTAGGGACCATTATTTCTTTGGTCTTGATTTTGTCTCTGATTACTGTTCATACCTCACATATCAGGCCAATAGCCTGCCCAGGGCCTGTCTCCTAAGTACATAGGGCTAATGTAGCTCTCCCTATTACTAGGATCATGTGACTGAAACATTGGTGCAGAGAGTGCCAACCTCTGTTGATTACCCTTCTGTTCGGGTGTCACAGTATTTTTGCCTGGACTTTGAGCAGACTCAAGTGACATTTTAGCTGTCCTGATCTCCATTACTGTTGCCGAGGATTCTTTATATTTTGGTCTAGTATCTTTCATTTTGTCACTCTCTCTACCCTGACAGTATAGAACTTCATATAGCTTTGTACTTTGGTGCACAATCCACTCAAAGGACATGTCATGATCAAATTCACGCACAAACTGTGATATGATGTCTTTCTGCAACCCATAGAAATAGGCAGTTTTAAACTCATTTGAATTGGGGTCAAAAGATACATCAAAGCGAGAAAAAACTCTTTTTAGGTATTGTAAAAATTGGCGTGGGGACGTATTTGGCCCAGCCGTAATCATGCATGCCACTTTCTTTGCCTCCTGTAATGACTGGAATGGAAAAAAATGACATCTAATCTCTTTTTCAAATTCTGCCCATGTCATGTTCTGCTGTTCATTTAATCCTTTAATGAACTGGCTCTGGGAGCGTCCAGAGTTAAGTGAAAGTATTGTCTGTATTGTTCCTTAGGTATCTGGAGGGCTTTAAATACATTGTGCACTGCTTCTAAATGGTCTTCTATGCAGCACTCCCCCCCTTTTTTGAATGGGTTGATTAGGGCCTTGATTGATTTCATTATCTTGATAGGGCTACTTATTGTGATGCTTGGGATTGCACTAATTTGTGATTCAACCCTGGTTTCAGGCTTATGAGATTGTTGGTGGCCCCCAATGGATGTGTCAAATCCCCCAAGGGCACTACAACCAAATTCAGATACTGGCACAGCCACTGGGGCACTATCGCTCTGTGTAGAAATAGAATTCTCCGCAACTCCATTGAATGTGGTGCCCTGTCGTTTGTCCTGGGATCTGGAAGTGCATATTTTCTGTTCCAAGTCCTTGCACTTCTTAAGGAGCCGATCCGCCTCCTTCCACAAATAATTGTTTTCATCACCCATCTTATTAATCACATTTTGCATATCGCTCATTTGCATTTGGCATTCATTGAACTCTTTGTCTCGTCTGTCTTTTTCTTGAAACATTTTAACTAGCTCTTGCTCAGCATTTTGAAGATCACTTTCTTTCTCAAAATGTTCTTTTTGTAACATTTGCATTTCCAAAATAACCTCATCTTTATCTTGTCTAATATGATCTACCAATCCTTTCAAGTGTTTTAATTCTTGCTCACTGTCCTCAAATTGTTTCTTTCTTTGGGACAATTGATTGTCGAGATCTCTACAATTTGACTGCATGTCCATTTGACATGCCTCCAGTTCTGCTCTTAACTTTTCCTCTTGTTCACTAGCTCCATCTAGTTCCACATGTAATCTGCTAATCAGCTTGGCATCATCGTCTTGCATTCGCAGAGACCTATTTAAAAAGAACCATGTCTTGGCACATAGCCGTATCAGTCAATCTTTCTCTGCATGTTTATCAGAAGCTTTTATTAATATCAACAGACAGACCTGGATTATGCTACCTTCTGCAAAAATGGTGTCCAATGGTTCTTTCTGCACTTCCCCATTGATACAGTCATGCTACTCTGTGGTATTATTTGATGACCATGTCCCATGGTCATGGGCTACAGGCTTCTTTCTGCACTTCCCCATTGATACAGTCATGCTACTCTGTGGTATTATTTGATGACCATGTCCCATGTGCATATAACTTTGCCTGCAGATATTGTACTAACTCTGGGAATGTGGCCTCCATTTGAGACATTCTGATATTCACTTCCAGTGTCACACTGCTCTCATAAAATGGGTTCCCTTTAATGCACGTATGGTAGTGTTAGAGACACTTGCCACGCCCAGTATGTGCTCTACAGTCACTTTCCTGGCCAACACACCAATATTTGTAAGGGATTTTGTTTTGTTGGGGTAAATTTGGGATTTGGCGGTATTTTCTTACCGTAAAACTATTGGTGGTAATTTGGCGGTAAATTATTCTTGCATTTAGATTGGGTTTGGCATCACATTATTTTAGTGACCATACTTGTTAGCTTATATCGGTGGTCATTTTAGTGGTATTTTTGTTTTGCGGTATTTATTCCTGTGGTATAGTGATAAGCATGGTTTTCTTTGTTTTATACTATAACCCCATCATAAAACAAACCTTTCCTTTCTATTAGAATACCTCCTAGTCTATAGAGAGCTCCAGACCTATGCTCTTCAGTGGAACCCAATGACTTTATTCAGAGCACAACCTACAGTTCGTGGCTGGTACTACTGGCTTATATACATCCAGTAATCTATGCGCCGTTAGGCATTACTGGTTTATGGACATCCGGTAATCTATATGTCAAGTCAGACACCTTCCCTCCAGCATGAAAGAAAGGCACACTGCACACAAACCTCTGCCGTATAACTCTTTATTACTAGCTTTCTCTGGTTTGTTATTTTGCTTACATTTGTAAATTGGCAAATGCACTACTGAACAGATATGAACTTCCAATTATACTTCACTTCTGTAAATAATTTACAGATGCAAAAATGACACCAAAATTCCATTTGTTTTCATAGATACTTATGATATTGAATCTCATTTACATGTCATCAAGTCTTACCATAGTTATTTACAGCATCATCTGAAATACAAAACAAAACAGAACAAGCAGGTTTTTCCAAACATAGATTAATGTTCCCACATTCTGAAAATGACAGAAAATAAACATGCAATGACTTCCTGACTTCCCTGCAATGTAATAATCCTCAGCCATACATCCAACGTTTTACATGGTCCTCACTTAGCACATATCTTACCAAAATTGGTATTTCTTTGAAGTTCCCTGCACGACCTTGCTATGTTCGCAAATGCAGACCCAGTGTCAGCACAAAATGCTTTAGTAATCTTGTGTGGGGAGCGCTAGCGAGATATCTCTCACAGCCAGCGCTCTGACCCCTTCGAACTTCATCATTCTTCTTAGCCCAGCATCAACTAACTGCACTCCACCTTTCTTGTTCTCAAGAAAGCTCCTTTTTATGTGGCTTGTCTGCCTATAATTTCCCCCAATCAGGTTAACAAGAATGTGTGCTGTATCAACCCTCATGTTCAGAACAATGAGGCTTTAGGCCTCCCTGTATTAATGTTTCATTCTGTGTACTGCTGCCTGCATTTTTCTGTTCTCCACAGGCTGAAGAAAATGCCAGTGGGCATTTAAAAATGAATTATAGCAGTGTCGCCAAAACATGGATTTTACCTCATTTTGCAAAGAAGACTGCATTTTAATGTTATATAAATTAGAATTAGTATTTTGGTAGTGTTAAATAATGTTAGTCAGTTATGTATATTCTAATGTAGTTTCCATGCATGAAGCATCCAAAAATAAAATGGTGCACTTCAATATTTGGCCTGGCAGCACATTAAGCTTCTATGAGTGTTCTGAATATCTTCAGTTTCAAATTGGGCTTGGCTGTGTTGTAAAACATGTACTTTGCATACTACTAACAATGCTATGTTATACTGGCAAAAAAATAATTCTATGTTACAGACTGGCAAAATACTACTACATGCTGGCAATAAAAAAAGTGCAATTACATTTTGGTAAAATGCTATACATGTCCTTACATGCATCACTCACTTCCTTACTTATACAGTAGTATTATAAAAGTACACACACACAGACGCACACACACCAATATAGTAGCATATCTAGGCCCATGAACTGTTCCATTTCTATATCACAGGTACCTAGCTCTACTTTATTTAATCAATCTCTTAATCTCTTCTGTACATTAACATGAAGTAATCTCTGCATAGCTGCATAGCACTGGTATGCAGCAGGTTGCATTTGGCACACCTCCAGCATTATCAGTCCTACACAAAACCTTCAGGACTCCAGCAGTACAGTGTGAGCTTCTACCTGCTGGTCCCATCACTGAAAATGACTATAGCAGTGTGAGGTTCCCACAGCTTTATGACTTCCACTAGTGGCATGGTGCACTCAGTGCTATAGGACACCAGTGGTGTGAGTCTCCTCCCATGGTGATTTGCTCTGCAGGTGCTTTACAAGGCCAGCAGGTGAGTGTTCTCCACAAGAACACTCAGTGCTTTATGATTTTGGCAATGCATGTCATTGCTAAAGTACTGTACTGGATGGGTATTCATGCTGATTGTGGCCCTGTATAACTAACTGGGCACTGCTGGAAGAAGTAGGAAGTAGGAAAGGAAAGTTGGCAACGCAACGTTTTGTTGGCTGCTGGGAGAGGAGGCAGTGGGTAAGTCTACCAAACACCTTTCTGAGGAAAATGAGTGTGAGCATTCACATGAGGATGACTTGAGAACAATGGCGGCCCCATTGCGCCCATTCAGCCTAAAGAAACCATCAAAGTGAGAATCCTTTACCTGACCAGGGGACACATCTTGATCAGGAGGAAGATCAGTGATGAATAGGGCAGTGAGAGGTAAGAGGCATGGGATCTGTAGAGGCTGTCAGATTGTGCTGGGCTCGAAGCTCCTGAAGTCACAGAAACCTTTACTTTCAACTCAATTAGATATTCCTCCTCCTGCAGAGCCAGGCAAATAAAGAGCTAGCAGCCTATACGCTAAGAAAAGAGTAGCTATGTTTTCCATAATACCACATGAGACCCAGATGAACCAAAATATATGTTCAGGTCTCCAGATTGTAAAACCCATCTATTCTCTCATCCTCCCGTGATCATAAAGGATGAGTCAGCCAGACATACCAATCAAAATCATTGTCAATTAGCTCCCCAAATAATCCTTTGCCTTGAGAACCTGGGCTTAACTTGAAGGCATCAATTAGAGGCCAGTAGGCCACATGTAAGAAAGATCAGTTATTGTGGTGACTGCTGTCCCTTTTCTATTACTACCATAGAATAGGTGGTGAGCATTCATTGTGCGGTATGTGGATGGATTAAAATATATCTACATTAGAAGGTCTCAGATGTGTTGATAGCAAAAGGATTGCTGTGCCTGATCCATATGGCCAAAAAATGCTAAAGAAGTGCAATGTGCTTGATCCCATATCTCGAACATGGACCAATTGCACTCCCCTTAAAAAATAATCGGCAACATCAGTATGCAGTATGTGAACTTGGTGGGTATTTGTACATCACTGCAGGCACGAAGTACACATATTGCCTTAATACTGCTGAACGCTACAATCCAGAGAACACCTAGAAGCTGATTGAACTGATGAACGTTGCCAAACATGGGGAGGGAGTTGTTGTTTTTGATGGAAAAATGTTTGTTGTTGGAAGCTTTGATGGAGCACATGTCTTATGTTGAGGGGAGGGAGAGAAAGAAAGAAAGAAAGAATGGAAAGAAAGAAGAGAAAGAAAGAAAGAAAGAAAGAAAGAAAGAAAGAAAGAAAGAAAGAAAGAAAGAAAGAAAGAAAGAAAGAAAGAAAGAAAGAAAGAAAGAAAGAAAGAAATTTAATGACATATATTGATGCAAATAATAATACTAACAGTAGCAGCTGAGGAACAAGGCTGAAGGCCAAGTTCTTTTGTAAGGTCACGGAGCCCTGAGGTGACTTACAATATCCATTTTACGCATGGTAGTGGATATTCCATTTGTTATAATACAGGGCTATATGTAAGTGATTTCAATCCAGCACTCCAACTAAGTCAATGCCTAGTTTGGGATTCCCAATGGAAACCCTTATTTATATATTTTTATGTCAAAAGTTCTTTTAATTCTGGATGATGTACCCTTATATAAAGCCCCTCTCTTTGAATTCCCCCGGTCTCACTGAACCAAGAAAAAGGTTTGTTTTGCAAATTAAAAGATTTATTTGAAGAATTTAACAATATATATATATCACACTTTTATAAATATGGATAATATCTGAATATCACACTTATGAATATGAACAATGATCAGCAATGGGTAATATTACAATATCAATAATCTCTTTAATCAATTAGGAGTAGGAATAGGAAGAAAAATGTAGCAGAGAATACTTTGTATGGGTTCAAGAAATTGCAATGATAGGAAGAAATGCAACACAGAAATAAACGTGATATGAATTCAACCAAAGACAATGTAATCACTCTTTCCCTCTGTTACTACTCACTCCCCCCAATATGCAATATAAAGAGAAAAATGAGGGCACACAGGTATCAGGAATAACAATCAACAATTGCAGTTTCAATCCCGATTCCCCCCAGCAAGCTTAGAGAGAACATTAATGATTTTAAAACAGGTCAATTGCTTTTAGATGTGGGTTTGAATTGGATGGGAAAAATGTTAAAATGATTCAAATGATTTCAATTCGCTAAATGAGATTCAGAACTAGTGAGAGTTGTTTTGGATTGGTTCAGGTCAACACTAGCAATGATTGTTGAATGGTTAGCAGATGGAAAACGAGAACAAGAAATAGCTGTTTTTACGGGTGGTGAAATTGAGCCAAATGCCAAATGGAAATTTGTGGCAAATTATTCACGTATGGGAAACGCGATGACGAAAAATTATTGGAATGTTGTTTTGGGTTCATTTGAAAGCTGAGGATGTTACCTTCAAAATGATGTTTTTGTGACATACGGTTCACAAGTTACAGAGGTTTTAGTAAAGGTCAATTTTTCTCAAAAGGAGTCAAGATTTCAAAGGAAGTTGCGCTTTGAATTACAAACAGGTTGGCTTACACTAACAATTATCATAGGATTAGATGGATGAGAAAGGAAGGATTCAGGATGACACAAAAGAGATTCTACAATGCAGTCTGGATATGTTGGAATGGGTTGGATGGATTACTTTAAACTAAGAGATGACTATGGCCAGTTCTATGCTAAATAGTCACAACTCTGGTTTAAAATGGACCCGTCAAAGATCTGGTCAAAGGTTTGGACTGGACTGCGCTCGCCACCGGAAAGATCTCAGGTGCTTGGTTCTGCTCTCAGCACTCTAGTCTCTGCGTGGCCTCTTGTACTGGATCTGACGGGTTCTGGGTTACAGCTCTGCTGGACTGATCTGGATCTTGGGTTCTAGCAAAGGTTGTTGGCCAGAAGCAGCACACATCTCAGCCAGACTGTTGAATGGATTAGGTTAGGCCCTGTGGAAGTTAGGGGTTAAATCAGGTTTGCAAGATGTTTAAAGGCCTGCTGAAAAGGGTATAGCTTTTTGGATTGGACCTCTCTGCTTCAGAATTCTGGAGTCTGGATCTAGGTTCTAGAGTCTGGATCTAGGTTCTAGAGTCTGGATCTAGGTTCTGGAGTCTGGATCTTCCTGCAGGGTGCTTCGCCAGTGGATCAGTTTATGAGTGAAAGTGTGTGTGTTCCTCTGGGTCCTCAACAGTCCCTATTTATCAATTTTCCAAAGTTGGTGGGGAGGCTGATTTCACAATGCCCAACCCTCTAAGGATCTGATAGGTCAGATAAATCCCTGTCCCCTGATTTGAGAAAGGAACAGTGTGTCATGATGTGTCAGAGTGATACTGCCCTTTACAATCTAGGGAAAAACCTTGCCTTTGCTTTTACCCAGAAAATCTATTTTTCCCAAAAAACATATTTTCAATATGCACAACTTGTTAATAATACATAATTACATGGCAGATTGACTAAGGTACGTTTCTGTCCAAATCTTATCTTCCTACGAGTTTTGGTTCATAAATGACAATTTTTTGCACTTTTGATTGGTTACAAATTTTGGGATCTGTACAAATTTGTATACATACATGCACATACCCTCTGGGCATATTCCTGTATTTTTTCATGTTCCTAGCATAATCACAATAGCTACAATATTAGAAATGTTGTGGTTCAGTCTCTGAATGTCACACAGATTCCAGATTAGTTTTAAACTGTGAGTGAATTTTTCATTTTAATAATCTCTAAGTTTCATATTTTTGTTAGTTTGGCACAATATTTTATACGTCTTTTCCCCAAAAAATACAGTTACTTTAGTTTCCAATCCACATTTCCAGTCTGGCCTACCTCCAAGGTTGGCTGAGTCAGAGAGTCACATGGTCTTCTTCCTGCCAGGGCAGCTGATGTCAGTCACACCCGAATTAGCATTTTCATTCCGCTCAAAGGAGTCCTTTGTCTACACTCAGAGCAACATGCCAGAGTGCCCCTTCCAGTTCCTTTCACACCAGCCTGCCAGTTTCTTGGCATAGAGCAGAGGAAAGATTCCTTTGTTGGGTAAAAGGGTGTGGAATGTCCTTGAAGCTCAGTGTGGGAAACTTTAACTTTTAAACACAATGTCTGAAATTGTCTTGTCCTAAAATATAAAGTACCTTTTTAACAAATACATCAACCAATTTCTTAATACAAGCCCTTTTAAAATATAGTTTTAAATTGTCTCCATATCTTAGGCTTCTGATAGCAAGTCTTTCTTTGGCATACTATGAGTTCAATGTCCAACTTTACACATGACAGGTTTTAGAAATCGCCAGCTTCTGACAGAGGTGAGTAACAGTATTACACCCATTTTTGACATATTTCTCCAAGCAAGCAATCTTCAATGTGGATTTTCTTCTGATAAGTGTACTTCTGTGGAAATTGTATTTATGTGGATTCTTGAAGTAGAATGATGTTTAAAACCCAACAAGGAGGTTGGATCTTTTGGGTGGTTTGTGAGCCATGATTTTTGCAAATTTGATAACCAAGAAAAAAATATTTTCACATAGCTCTTTGTTTCTTTTGCAATCAGCCTTGCTTTGTGGGCAGCCAAATGATGGGTTTTGGCAGTGGTCTCCTTGTTAACACTGAGATAGGCAAAAGTGAATGGCAGCCTATTTTTCGGATTTTTACTGTGCACTTTTGGGTGATTTTTAGCGAGCAGCATGCTTTCCGGCGGCCATTCTGATGTTCCTGATGCAAGCAATGCACCATAATGTTGCAAGTCCTGGACTAGTGGAGGAAAACATCCCACAAGCCCCCCCCCTTGCGATTTGGCATTGATCGTCCATCAATGGGAATTCGCAAGACTGGGATGTCAGTTTCATCTCTTCTGATTCCACAAATAGCAAAGTTCCTCATTTTTTCCTCCATCAGTTTTTCCTCCATCAGGGGAGGATCGATCGGTTCTCCTCGCCAGTCCTGATGTGAGTATTGAGCGATACTCTGGGTCCTTCGGATCTTTCCTACCGGTCCCCGTGTAGTCCTCATTGGTCAGTCTCCATGGTTTCCAATCAACTATAGGTTATCTAGGATGACAAAGCACAAACATATTTGTAGATATTTCCCCAGCACTATTAATGTAGTGGGGCGGACACATACATTTGATAAATCAGGACACATTTGTATTATTGTATTTTATAGGCTATATGTGGAATATTTTAGAGTTGGAATTTTATGGAACTGGAATGGCCCCTTCTGGGGTTCCAGAAGACTCCTCCAGTTGCTGTATAGTGTGCCTAGGATGGCAGCACTTCAGTTGATTAATATGGACCCACTTATTTTCCCCTTCTGCCAAACTGCCTTTGGGGATGCAGATTTTGTATGCGATTGGTGCGATTTTGTCTACAATTTCAAAAGGACCCCTCCAGGTAGGCAAAAATGTGCCTGTTTGGCATGGTTCCTTTGGAAATTGTATAAGTAGACCCTGTCTCCTACATTGTATTCTTTTCTGGTAGTCTTCAAGCCATAGTGGGTCTTCATGATGTCTGCTGATCTTTCTAGATTTCGCTGAGCATAAGCAAAAGCATGTTGAAGGTGTTTTCTTAGATTTTCAACATACTCATGAGTTGTGGAGGCATTGATCAGTGTCTGCTCTTGGGTTCTGTAGAGCAGATGCTGGGGAAGTTGTCATGATCTCTGCTTCCAAAAGGTCAGGGTTTTCCCAACTCCCTTGGAAGCAGATCCATAACCCAGGTTCCGAGTGCCAACCAGTCCCAATTGGGACCTTTTGGACCCAGTCCTGGCGCCAGTGGCACCAGGCTCATAAATATGCCTAGTCCCAGCGCTGGAAGCGCCGGGCTCATAATGCTTGGGTGGACTTACCTGCAGCAGACCATGCTGCTTACTTGCCTGCCAGTTGAGCCTCTGATCCTCTTCTGTTTGGAACTACTTTTCCTGTTGGGTGGGGCAGGAGCCACTCCTAGGTTCAGAACACTGGAACTCTTCTGGAAAGCAGGAACTCTTTTCTTACCTAGGCGTGGCTGTGGAAGGAGACACCTAAGCACTACAGGAGGCTATTTAAACCACACCGATGGATGAATCTTGCTTTGCGTTATTCTGCATCCTCTGCAGCAGAACGCTCATCGTGTCTTCTGCATCTGATCCTGGGCCTAAGGAAAAAGGCTTACCATCCTGAATCCAGTCTTCAGCAACACCTATAAAGACAAGAAAGAACAGGTTAGCATTACGGTCTTCAGTGACAGCTCTTCACTAACCTGGTCCATCGGCTGTCACCAACGCCTCGTGCTGCATTCCGACATCTGCAAGACAAAGGCTTACCTACTCTTCGTGCGCTCCGGAGGTCTTCACACTGCATTCCGGCATCTGAAAGACAAAAGCTTACCAACTCTTCGCACGCTCCGGAGGCCTTCGGCGCTGCATCCCGCATCTGAAAGACAAAACAGGTGCGTTTAAAGACATTGGGGAACTTAATACTCACGTGCATTACTCCTTCCACATCTAACCAGTGGTATTCCGGCACCCTGCAGCCGCTCCGAACTTGTACCTGCAAATAAAAAGACAGTTAGAGCGCATCGTGAAGCAGGCAACAAGCGCTTACTTACGTGCTTCCAGGCGCTTCTATTCATCACACGGGCTCCATCTTCAACTCACTTCAGCCCGTCATCCACCATCGCCGGAACCCTGCAAAACAAGAGACATCATTACTAAAGACTTTAAAGACATTAGAAGTACTCGAAACTTACCGTTCGTGCAGTAAACGACGGACAGCAGTCCTCTGAAGTCAAGAGGCCTGCTCCCCTTATCCAGTGAAGAAACTGGTTACAGCACCCTGCCCCGAGGCAGATGGAGAGCACGGCGTTCACTTACCTAAGGTGAGAGCGTTAACCTTCGGGGTTCTACAGGAGAAGAGAAAGGGAAGAAGAGAGAGACATTTAATAACCCAGTTCATTAATCCCATATTTTCTATCTGCAGACATCTTACCCTTCGAGTCAGACATACAGTGCACAGAGGTCCAGCCCAAAGAGCCAGCCGTGTGGTACACATCACCTTTGAAGATACGGTATACGCCCAGTCAAGACCGGCGCCTCTACGGGAATCAGGTGAGCGTTACAGAAGTACCATCCTGTGTCCAGTCATCAGCTCAAACGGTGTCATTTTAGTTGCAGATGAAGGGGTAGATCTGATGGCCATTAGGACAAGAGGTAATCGAATATCCCAACTTGCTCCAGAATCTGCCACAAATTTTTTTAATATGCTCACAATTGTTCGATTATATCTCTCCACTGCACCACTAGAGGCAGGCTGGTAAGCAATGTGTAGCTTCCTTTTGACCCCAAGTATCTCCCACATGTTTTTCATTACTTCGCTGGTGAAATAACTACCTCTGTCTGACTCGATCCTTTGGGGTAGTGCAAAACGCGAAAAGATGTGGTTGATCATCAGGGCAGCTGCTGTTTCTGCCTTGCAGTTTGGGTCTGGGAGACATTACACCCATTTAGTAAAAAAGCATGGCATGGTCAACCTGTACTTGTTCCACCTAGAGGAGTGAATCACGGGCCAAATAAAATCGCTTTGTAAATCTGACCATGGCAGTGTCATCCCCCTCTTTTGGAGAGGCGCAGGGTGTGAGGGATGTTGGCTGAAATTGTGCACACACGAGACATTGCTTCAAGTATTGGTCGAGGACCTGCCCCATGTGTGGCCAGTATGCAACCTCTCTTAAGATTTCAAGTGTTGTATGAAACCCCCTATGACCGGCTGTGGCCGCATCATGGGTGTGACTTAACATAAGGCTTCGGAATGAGGTAGGGACCACCCACTGATCATGGCCAGCTAGGGATCTCCTTACTAGCAAACTGTCTTGGATTTGGAACATTTTTGGACATTTCATCAACACTCTGAGGTCCTCTTCCCCTCTGTAATCGGTATCCATCAGGGGAAAGTTCTCAGGGTCCTCAATCTGTTGATAAAACTTACCAATTATTGGATCCCCTTTTTGAGCTGTAATCAAATCAGCATCTGGGGTTTCTTTACTCCATTGTGCAGTTGAGAGGTCATTGTGAGCATTTGTCTGGGACATAGTGATAGCAGTGACCTGGATTTCCCCCAACAGGGACTTGGTCTCTATTAGATCCCCTTGGATGGCACCGGTTTTGGCCAGCTGATCAGCTAAGTCATTTCCAGTTTTGTCTGTTCCCTCTACTTTGGAATGACCCTTGATCTTTTTCCAGTAGATGGTCACCCCATTCGAGGTGACCAGATCATCAATATTTTGGATGATCTGGTCACCTCGAATGGGGTTCCCATATTCAAGGGTTTGTTATTGCACATAACATGCCTCTGTTTTCCAGTTAACCAGGTCTCCACAAAACCTGTCCATACTATCTGAAGCTGTGATTATACCAGTTTGTGGAGTGATGTGGACAGCAGTGAGGATGGCTTGCTGCCAGCCATCAACTCTGCACATGACTACTTCAAGGACCAATTTTGTACCCAGCAAAAGGTTCTGGGACTCATTCACCATGCTTCCCTACGCGGCCACAAGTTCTTTTTGCCCGTTGTGTCCACATGGTTAAGAGCATCATCCACATAGACAGTGGGCATTCCCCTCACATTGTCTTCTTCACAGACTTGTATGGGGAATAGATATGCCCCAGGTTGTCTGATTTTTGATTTTCCTTGAGACAGTTTTCTCTGCACAATCATGCAGTCGCCAGACCTTGCCGAGGCTTTCTTGTTTTGGCCATAATGACCTCACAGGAAGGCCTCGCTTGACAGAAACCGGAAGTATTCTGGATACTCACTTTCCGCCTATTCTGACCTTGGAGATATTGCAGAGGTGTGGAGTTTCCACTATGATGTGTTCCCCTGAATAAAACGGGGTAATTCTTTCAATGCCCACAACGGTGCTAGGAGTGCCTCTTCCCAATCGTTGAAATTTTCCTCACAGAGGATAATGTTTTACTCACTTAGGAGATTAACTTTAATTGACCTTGTCATGCTTTTGGTATAATACGCAGTCAGCATGTATTTAGAGAACCCTGTCTCCAAGAATAACTCCTTGTTTCTGACAGGGTAAGCTAGGGCAAGTGGTTTGTGAGAGGCTTCTTTTGAGTTGTCTATACTGCCTCGGCTTGTTTGCGACCACATTCCCACTTGACCCCCCTTCAAAAGATGAATTAGGCTATTTGATATGTGCTTAGCCCTCAATTAACTTTACGCTGTAATTGTCAGTCCAAGGAGGCTCCTTGCGTCCGCAGAGTTTGGGGGTTTTTAATTTCTGGAGTGCGCTTCCACTTTCTTTTCCTGGGGACAGAGAACCTGAGGAGGAATCTCATGCCCCAAGAAATTGACACGGGTTCTACACCACTGTGCCTTTTGAAAGGAATGTTTTGCTCCGGCAGCCCTCAACTGTGTCAGAACATAACGGATCTCCGCTATGCGTTCCCCGACATTTGAGCTTTTAATGAGTACATCATCTAAATAGGCTAGGTTACCCCTTTAACCCAGGTCGGGCATGGCCTTATGTAGAAAAATGTTGAACTCATTGCCAGAGTTGATGTATCCGAAGGGAGTCCGGATCCATGTGTACTGCTGCCCCCCAAAGGCGAAGGTCAGCTTGTATTGGTCCTCTCTACTGACAGGTACATTCCAGTATCCATTGGTCAGGTCTATTGCAGTGAATACCTGTGACCACTGGATCTGGGCCAGCACTTGGTCAATGTAGGGAAGAGGCCATCGGGAAGTATGGACCCGTTTGTTGAGTTCCTAAGGTCGGCGCAAGTCTCCACTGGCTGTTTGGCTTCAATATCCCACACCGGATTATTGAAGGTGCTGTGGGCTGGAAGATTATATCACGGACTCAAAGTTCTTAATTATTTCAGTAGAGGACTCCATTGATGCGAGCGGCAAGCGATATTGCTTCACAAACACTGGAGTCATGCCAGGGTCCATGGGGAATTGTTGTTGTTGGATGTCGGTGCGGACCAAATCATATGAGTCCACCGCAAAGAGATCTTGATAATCCAAGAAAACTTGTTTCAATTATTGCTCTGCTCCAGAGACTCACAGCATCAGCTAGATTGACTCTCTCTTCAACCATCTGCCTGAAGCCTGGAAAGACATCTGGTTTCACTATTCCAGCGGCCTCCTCCAGCTGGGTGGAAAAGTCCCTGGTCAGAGTGCTGATTTGGACTGGTGGCTTCAGGTGGGGAAAGCAGTCCTCACGGACCTGGAAGATCACCTCACCCCCCCTGAAGTCACAAGTCACATCTTCCTTACCATAAGGGCAGGAAGTGTACACCAGGAGGTTCCCCCCATGCCAGGTAAAGATCCTGTCTGGTGTTGTGTTGTCATCACTGTCACTGTCAAAACAGTCCTTGGGGATTGGTCCTAACAGTTCATTTCCTAAATCAATGGGAAAATGTCTGTTATCAACCGCCATTCCAATAATGGTGCCTGCAGCTAGAGTGATACTCTTTAAGTCGCTGTTATCCACCTCTATTGGAATGGTGTCATGTTCTATATTGACTAACGGTGTTGGGTGTACCCCCGACCCTTGCTGTTGGAGAGAAGCATTTAGAAGAATATAGGCATCAGGGTTTTTCAATTTCTGTCCTCTTTTAACATTTATTTACAGTGTGACTTGTCGGGTCCTTTCTGGGATGGTGACTTCCTCTCCAATCTGAATTTCAACTGCATAAGGTCGCAATTGATCTGACCTAAATGCTTTCTCTGTATCATCAAAGCCCATGGGATTATTCGCTAATCGGGACCAAGCTTTGCAGTTTATTAGGTCCAAACTAATGGCAAAGCGATTGAGAATGTCACTTCCTAAGTAAAAGGTGGCAGTGACGTCTCGCACGACCCAACAATTATGAACTATGCTCTTGTTGCCTATGGCGATTTTGAGCATACACCTGCTTGGCAGGAGATGTTAGGAATTGGGTGCTTCCAGATCCATTTCCCATTTGTCTATCAGTTTGAATGTGGGAATGGCTGGATCTTTTGGGAGTGTGCAGAACATGGCTTCACTGATGAAGCTCTTACCGTGGTTTACACACACTCGGGTGAGAACAGAGTCCTTTCATTCATTTAACTGAACAGGAATGAACAACTGTTCTCCAATTTGCTGAATATTAGCCAGGCTCTGAGCTGATTTCTCATGATTTCTCATCTTTCTGGACTATAGGATTGAGAATGTCTGATTGTGGATTGGAAAAGAATTTCAGAGTGTTTCCTTCCAGTGTGGAATGCCACCTTAAACTGGAAGGAATGTTGATTTTCAGAAATAGAGAGGACCCCCCATCACCAGTCTGTTGTCCTACTGCTATTACAATCACATCTAGAATTTGGTTGTTTTGGAAGTGAAATTCTACTTGGTCAGATTTTTGTTCAACAATGTGGCATGTGCCGTTTAAACTAATATGGTTGACACACTAATTTTATGGGTTGGGTAGTCTGGGTCCAGAGGAGTTTGTTTACGCAATCTATTAGGGTTGACATCCTTCTCAGGAGGTCATTCCCTAGTAAACAAGGGGTGCCCTCTGGAGTCTCAACTATGACCGGGTGTTTCACCTTGTGTCGCCCAATTTTAATGTCCAAATCTGCAGTCCCCTCGACGGGAATTTCCTTCCTGTCAAAGTTCTGAAGTTGTCCAGGAAGAGAGGTGAGGGGAATTTGGTAATTCCCCCCCCTTCCTGAATTCAGTTCATCAAAGGCCTTTTTGGACAGAAGGGTAGCTTGGGATCCTGTGTCCACTAGTGCCCAAAATTGTACCCTGCCCCTCTACTTGTACCGGGGCATAATATCTTCCTTCCTTCTCCACAAGGGTTCACAGATAATGTACATTTTTGGACTACTGGTGGATTAATTTTTTAGTTTTGGACATTGAAAGGGAAGATATTTGTCCAGAATTCTGCGGAGAGCCTAGCAAATCTGAAAGAAAAAGGTGGCAACTAGAGATGGGAGAAGTTTTGAGTTTCCCTGGTTCTGCCCCCCCCCCCTTTTTGGAGGCAGTCACCAGGATGGGTTTGAACCAGGGGATTTTCATGCTGTTGGTTCTGGGGTTTGGATGATGGGTGGCACTAGCTCAGTCCCCACATCTACCCAGTCTGGATTTGAATCCCTGGGGACCCATTTTACCTTGGCAGGAGTTCCCCCATCCCTGAAGGAGAAGATCCTTTTCCCAGGATCCTCTGATGATCCCTCTCCTTCAAATTGGAAGATCTGTACCTCCTCCACAAAATGGGTCTGTTTGAGTTCTTTGTTTCTCCTACCCCCTCTCTGCTCCTTTCGTGGCAGATTTTCAGGGGCAGGAGATTTTGGTTCTGGTTCCTGGGTTTCCAGGGGCTTTTTACAAGGGGGAAGGAAGCTTCCTCCAAGGCTTGACACCCGCATTTCACATGTGCCTCCTCCCTGGGAACCGGTGGGTTGTCGGGGTGCTGCCCCCGTCATTGTTCTGGAGCACCAGGTTGGGAGTTTGGGGCATTCTGTGCCGGCATGCTCATCTGGGGGTTCTGCTGAGCCCTCAGCATGTGACCAGATCCTGTGTCAGATTTTGGACCTGGCGCTCTAGCTGTGAAACCCGCTCAGGCTGATACAGGGTTCTCATTTCTCCCCTGGGCTGATCCCGGGAAGGGTAGCTATCCCTTCTCTGGTATTACCCCGCTTTGGGAACATTTGGGTACCACTCCACCCTTGGCCTCCCCTCTCCTGGATTAGGTTGTCTGGGCTCAGGAAAGTGGGGAAAGAAGGATGGATTATTCTGCTGTTGGAAGTTTTGTGGGTACCTGTGGAAAAAGTTCTGTCCAGGATTTGGGGAATTTCTGCCCTCCTGGGGGAAGTGAGGAGAGAAGTTCCCAGGATTAGGTGCTGCTTGGTTCGATCCCCCCCCTTGGGCTGGAGGAGTCCACACATAACCCAGGATGGGTATGTTCCCCTTGACGAATATAGTCAGGGAAGTGAGGGATCCCATTTGTGGTGCTACCTCCTTGGCTCCCTGTCTGTGACTGGCCCGAGGGACTTCTGGGCTTGGAATTATTCTGCTGTGCAGGTAAATTTTTAGGCCCCCCCCATCTCCAAATCTGCAACCTTTACCTCTGCCACCTTAGCAGCAGCAGGGGGGTTGGTTGTTTTGGAGCTTTTAGCATTATTGTTGTTTGCTATGGGCTTTTGCACCTCATAGATTCAGGTGGCCTGTTCAATGACCCAGTCTGGTGATCTTTCTCATGAAAATCTCTCACTAGCTGGGTCATGATGTACCTTGGTAGAGCGTGGAAAAAAGTATTAGCAAATTCTTTGCTGTTTGTGCGCACCCTTCTTGTGGTCTGCACAAAGGCACGCTTCAATTCCTGTACAAATTCTTGTGGGGCCTGATCCTCCCCACATTGTAAGTTGTAGGCGGCCTTGCGAGCCTCTTAGGGACTTCTGTGAACAGAAAAATGCTTCAAGATGACCGCCCTAAATGTGGACCATCTTGAATGATTTTGGTCCTCCAGCCTCGCAAAGAAACTGGAGTATTCTGGTGAAAAGGTCCATTTCACATACTCAATGCAGCTACTGCTGTCTTTCAAATGGAAAGTTTCCATCATCTTCTCAAAGAGCTCTAAGTGCTCCCAAACAGAATACATAGCGTTCTTATGATAAGGCGTGATGACACTCCTTATTGCCTTGATTTGTTTTAAGGGGTCCTTATGGAAGGCCCTTTTTGCCTTATTGGCCTTCTTGGTTCGGGTAACCCTGGTCCATTCATCCTCTGACTCAGAGGCACTGCTCCCAGAGGTGCCCGTCTGGTATTCCAGGTTCTCCCAGATTCTGCGAGCCTGGGAATGGCTGGCAGAATGTGGGGACCTAGTCTCTTGTGTCCTGGGGTGCTCAGATGAGTCTTCTGATTACTCCTTGCTACCAGGAATGGATGGGTACCCCCCTCACTGTCCCAGCTGGGCAGAGGTTTTTTGGATGCCCTTAGTGGGCCTACTCATGGAGTTCCCCACTAAATTTCACTGTACTTGGGTACCCATGCCCAGATGCCCGCCCATCCATTCTGGGGAGGTGCTGTCCATGAGCCCCATACTTCTGACTGGATAGTAATCTGCCATCCCTGTGGCCCTGGGCTCATGTTTGCCAGTAGACATGGGGGTGGCAGAGTCCAGGGACTGGGAGAGATGAAGGCCTCTGGTCCTAGGCTTTCTGAGGTTATGCTCAGGTGTTTCCCTTTCCCGGAGAACCTCATCTCTATCAGCCCCTGCTCCCTGTTGCCATGCAAGAACCTGAGCTTTCTGTTCCTCAATCAAGGCCTTACTAGTCTCTATCAGTCTCTCTTGCATGGCTTCCTGCCTGTGGAGCCTATCATTTTTCTCACAGAGAGCCTCATTTTCTCTCTGTGCTGCCTGGTTTGTCTTTGAGTACTGGGCCAGTCTTTGGGTTACAGGAGGGTTACCTCCTGATTCCCGTCCCTACTGGCCTGCTCCTTTCTTGCCAGAGCATCTTCCATCCTCCTGGTGTGCTCTAACAATCTATCATGCTCTTGTTGCAGGTCACCCAGTCCCTGGAGAGCCAGGTGATTTTCTTCCAGTTTCCCTTTTAAGTGACAGACTTCCTGGCCTAAGGTGTCCCTTTCCTGAGCAAGAACCTGCCTCTGTGCCGCCAGGTCGTCCTCTGTCTTTGAAGAGCACCAGCTTTCTGGCGCTCTTCATCAAACTCTGCCTGGGTATCCAGGTCTTTCAGAATTAATTTGTTGCTCTCTGGCTTCTCTCTATCTAGATGGCTTTGCAGGGTGACTACCTGCTCTGCGCATACCCTGTCCAGTTGTTGCTCCAGCTTGTTCTGGCTCTGCAGTAGAGAGTCCACACTTTCTTGGTACTCCTTCTACAAGGTCAGAATTTTGGTATCCTGTTCTGCCTTTTACTGTTGCAGGATACCCATATCCTCTTTGATTTTAACTATATACGGCCTGCTTTCATTTTCTGACTGCTTTCATTTTCTGACTCCTGGCTCCTCTGCAGCCTCTGCTCAGAAGAGTCCAGATCAGATTGGGCCTTTTCTAATGCCATCAGTTGCCTGCTTGCCAGATCTTGGCCTTCAGCATATTTATCCTGTATGGCTCCCATAGATAAATATAGATACGCCGCTATCTTTGCAATCTTATTTTGCTCATCCTTGGCCTTAAGGGCCATATATAGCTCACTCAGGGCCACCTGTAAGGGACCCTGATCTTTTCAGATATCTAGCCCTGTTGCAGTGATCTGTTGTGTGATTGCCTGCAACCACACATTCTGGTCCTGCTCAGTCCATTCACCCCTCACAAATAACTTATGTAAAAGGTATTCTCTGGCCATCTTAATGTCTACCAATGTCGCCATTTTGTAAATATTAATTTCCTTCCTGACTTTACAGAAGTTTTTTTATTTTATTTTTGCAAGACAGACCGTTTCCTTAGAGCGTTTCCTTTTGAGGGGTGCTTTTACAGTGTAACACAGCATGGTAGCCCAACAGGATTTATGTATCCTGTCAGTTAGCACACTGTATTAAGCTGCACAAGTGGAAGACCTAATCCAGAAGTCCCGCTACGAGCCCCCAATATATAAGTGATTTCAACCCAGCACTCCAACTAAGTCAATGCCTAGTATGGGATGCCCAATGCAAACCCTTATGCATATATTTGTATGTCAAAAGTTCTTTTAATTCCGGATGATGTACCCTTATATAACACCCCTCTCTTTGAATTCCCCCAGTCTCACTGAACCAAGAAATAGGTTTGTTTTGGAAATTAAAAGATTTATTTGAAGAATTGAAAAATATATATATCACACTTTTATAAATATGGATAATATCTGAATATCACACATATGAATACGAACAATGATCATCAATGGGTAATATTACAATATCAACAATCTCTTTAATCAATTAGGAGTAGGAAAATGAATAATAATGTCGCAGAGAATACTTTGTGTGGGTTCAAGAAATTGCAATGATGGGAAAGAATGCAACACAGAAATAAACTTGATATGAATTCAACCAAAGACAATGTAATCACTCTTTCCCTCTGTTATAACTCACTCCCCCCAATATGCAATATGAAGAGATGAATAAGGGCACACAGGTATCAGGAATCAGAAATAACAATCAACAATTGCAGTTTCAATCCCGATTCCCCCCAGCAAGCTTAGAGAGAACAGTAATGATTTTAAAACAGGTCAATTACTTTTAGTTGTGGGTTTGAAATGGATGGGAAAAATGCTAAAAATGATTTTAATTCGCTAAATGAGATTCAGAACTAGTGAGCGTTACTTTGGATTGGTTCATGTCAACCACTAGCAATGATTGTTGAATTGTTAGCAGATAGAAAACGAAATTCAGAAGTTGGAAACAAGAAATAGCTGTTTTTACAGGTGGTGAAATTGAGCCAAATGCAAATTCGTGGCAACATTTACGCGTGCGGGAAATGCGATTAAGGAAAAACTATAAGGAATTGGAAAGTATTGGGTTCGTTTGAAAGGATGTTAGCTTCAAAATGACGTTTGAATTTCGTTTCTAGCACATATGGTTCAAAAGTTACAGAGGTTTTAGTAAAGATCGATTTTTCTCAAAAGGAGTCAAGATTTCAAAGGAAGTTGCGCTTTGAATTACAAACAGGTTGGCTTACACTTACAATTATCATAGGATTAGATGGATGAGAAAGGATTCAGGATGACACAAAATAGATTCTACAATGCAGTCTATATATGTTGTAATGGGTTGGATGGATTACTTTAAACTAAGAGATGACTATGGACAGTTCTATGCTAAATACTCACAACTCTGGTATAAAATGGACCCGTCAAAGATCTGGTCAAAAGTTTGGACTGGACTGCGCTCGCCACTGGACAGGTCTCAGGTGCTTGGTTCTGCCCTCAGCACTATGGTCTCTGCGCGGCCTCTTCAACTGGATCTGACGGGTTCTGGGTTACAGCTCTGCTGGACTGATCTGGATCTTGGGTTCTAGCAAAGGTTGTTGGCCAGAAGCAGCAAACAGCTCAGCCAGGCTGTTGAATGGATTAGATTAGGCCCCGTGGAAGTTAGGGGTTAAATCAGGTTTGCAAGATTTTTAAAGGCCTGCGGAAAAGTGATCAGCTTTTTGGATTGGGCCTCTCTGCTTCAGAGTTCTAGAGTCTGGATCTAGGTTCTAGAGTCTGAATCTAGAGTCTGGATCTAGGTTCTGGAGTCTGGATCTTACTGCAGGGTGCTTCAACAGTGGATCAGTTGATGAGTGAAAGTGTGTGTGTTCCTCTGGGTCCTCAACAGTCCCTATTTATCAATTTTCCAAAGAGGGTGGCGAGGCTGATTTCACAATGCCCAACCCTCTAAGGATCTGATAGGTCAGAGAAATCCCTTTCCTCTGATTTGAGAAAGGAACAGTGTGTCATTATGTGTCAGAGTGATGCTGCCCTTTAAAATCTAGGGAAGAACCTCCCCTTTGCCTTTCCCAGAAAACCTATTTTTCCCAAAAAACATATTTTCAATATGCACAACTTGTTAATAATACATAATTATATGACAGATTGATTAATGTACGTTTCTGTCCAAATCTTATCTTCCTATGAGTTTTGGTTCATAGATGACAATTTTTCACACTTTTGGTTGGTTACACATTTTCGGATCTGTACAATTTTTTATACATACATGCACATACCCTCTGAGCATATTCCTATAATTTTTCATGTTCCTAGCATAATCCCAACAGCTACAATATTAAAAAAAATTGTGGGTCAGTCTCTGAATATTGCACAGATTCCAGATTCGTTTTAAACTGTCAGTGAATTTTTCATTTTAATAATCTCTAAGTTTCATATTTTTGTTAGTTTGGCATAATTAGCACCGAGGACGCTTAGCGCCTTGGACTTTAACGCCTGCAAAAAGCAGGCGTTAAAGTGTGAATCAGACATTAAGGGTTAACGGCACCGACGGCGCTGTTAAACCCTTAACGCCTGACTTGTAATGAGGGCCTTTAGCTGATTGATGTGGACCCACTTGTCTTCCCGTTCTGCCAAACTGCCTTTGGGGATGCAGATCTTGTAAGCTACTGGGGAGATCTTGTCTACAATTTCAAAGGGTCCCTTCCATGTAGGCAGAAATTTTCGCTGTTTGGCCTGGTTCCTCTGGAAATTGTATAGATAGACCCGGTCTCCCACATTGTATTCTTTCATGGTGGTTTCCAAATCAGTGCGTTTTCATACTCTCGGCTGATCTTTCTAGATTCCGCTGAGCATAGGCAAAAGCATGTTGGAGGTGTTTCCTCAAATTCTCCACATACTCATGAGTTGTGGAGGTATTGATCAATGTCTGCTCTTGGGTCCTGTAAAGCAAATGCTGGGGAAGCACCATCATGCGTCCAGTCATCAGCTCAAACGTTGACATTTTAGTTGCAGATGAAGGGGTAGATCTGATGGCCATTAGGACCAGAGGTAATCAGATATCCCAACTTGGCCCAGAATCTGCCACAAACTTTTTTCAGATGCTCACAATGGTTTTGTTGTATCTCTCCACTGCACCAGAAGAGGCTGGCCGGTAAGCAATATGTAGCTTCCTTTTAACCCCCAGTATCTCCCACATCTTAGTCATGACTTTGCTGGTGAAGTGGCTACCTCTGTCTGACTCAATCCTTTGGGGTAGACCAAAACGCGAAAAGATGTGGTTGATCATCAGGACAGCTGCTGTTTCTGCCTTGCAGTTTGGGGCCGGGAGACATTCCACCCATTTGATAATTAAGCATGTCACCGTCAACATGTACCTATTCCCCCTAGAGGAGCACATCATGGGGCCTTGTTACTCACCACTCTGAATAGGTTGAAGATGCGGAGAAAATGACCTTGGAGATGTTGGTGGTATAGGATTCCGAATTCAGCCTTCCATCCCAGCTCCCCTGAGTACAAGACTCAGGCTTCCTCAAAGAGGGGCTCTTTTCCACAATGTACCTCTCTGCTGTTTCAGTAGAACAGACAGAGATGTCAATTGAATAAAAGAGCGGGGAGAACACACACCGCCAATACAAATTCTGCAAAAGAATACCAAGATATTAGACAGGGTTGATATTATACAGATGATTACAACAGTTGAAATGATTGGACAACTACCTATATAGATATTGGAGAGGAGTTTTGTTTCCCCGGGATAATCTACAAAGAATAACACAAAATGAGTGGAATTAAACTAAATCAGTATCGGTTCCCACTATATCTATAGAATTGATAACAAATGACCTGAGTAAAGATAAATGGAGTAAGAGGAGTCCAGGATTCTGAAGACAACGACAGGAGAAAATAACAAAAAGGGAAGTTAGTATAGGTAAGTAACCCCGAACGGCACGAGGGACGCATTAGTGCCGGGTTGGTGCAGTTCAGGAGAGCGTTCATATGCACTAAAGAGCAATCTCACAGGAAAGTCACTCAATGTCCCAGAATCCAACAGAAGACAATATCCATGTAAAACAATAGGTATGTACATGAGTACACAAGTATAGTTGAGTAGCTGTTGAGATGATCTGGATGTAGATAGCAAATTGATGTGCAGAGCGGCAACCAGGAAAGAACCGCAAGACACAGAAGAGAGCCGTATCCAGTAGCGTTGCGAGTCCAACAATCAGACGATCACGACAAGAATAAGGGAGGAGACGAAGCAATCCAAAATTCAGGCAAAAGGTCAAAACCAAGAGTTCAGATAAGGATTTTTGTAAGGAGACACGAAGAGGAAACAGATGAAACCGCGTGTAGCTGGTAACGCTAGTTAGCAGCAACGAGCCCCTTGGAAAACGGTGGTTTTATAGTTGTAAGAGGGGTGTGGCTTGCCGTACGTCTTCCACGTAAAAGACGTGTCAGATGACCTGGAGTGCGTCGACATTTGTACAGACGCCATGGTAGCTTGTACCTAGACCATAGAGGAGCCTGTAAAGAAGTTGTATTCTGCAAGGATGCCGGCGGGGAAGTTTGAAGTGTAACAGCATCCTCCCCCAAAGACACGGGCAACCCCCTGGCGGAATGGAATTTCCTCAGAAGAACCGGACAATGTAAATTGGAGAGCGGCTCCCAATTACGGTCCTCAGGCTCATACCCCTTTCAATCCACGAGGTAGAAGAACAACGTACCCCTAGACACCCTGCAGTCCAGGATACGCGAGACCTCATATTCCTCCTCATCATCCACCAAGATCGGCGAACGACAAGTAGGCAGACAGGTCCCAGGAATGAAAGGCTTGATCAAAGAGACGTGAAAGACTAGATGTATCCGCCATGATCGCGGCAGAGAAAGTTTAACTGCCACAGGATTGATGACATCAGTAAAGACATAGGGTCCCACAAATTTGGGCAGAAGCGAGCGTTTACCTGCAATTCGCAAATTACGGGACGATAACTACACCTTCATGCCACTGCGATAGACTGGAGCAGGTGATCGATGCACATCGGCATACTTCTTGGCACGATCTTGAGCTCGGAGTAAATGGCTGCGTACATCCCGATGAATCTTATCAAGATCTCTGATGCAATCCTTTGCTGCAGGATTAATGGCCGGTAATACCGGATCAAGTGGAAGTGCCCTAGGATGACCACCATACAGGGCAAAAAAGGAAGAAACTCCAGTTGATGTATGCATAGAGTTGTTATATGCAAATTCTGCATAAGGTAAAGAAGTAAACCAAGACTGTTGGTACTGAAGGCATAAACAGCGTAGATACTGTTCGATGGTAGCATTAGTTCTCTCAGTCTGCTCATCCGTTTGAGGATGGTAAGCTGAGGAATACCTGTCCTCAATACCCATAGAAGCTGTAGGAGCCTTCCAGAATCGTGACGTAAATTGCGTGCCATGATCAGAAACAATTACCGAGGGTAAACCAAAGAAACAAAACGCATTTGTCAAGAACAGTTTCGCCAATTCTGGAGCTGCAGGCAAACCAGAACAAGGTATGAACAATGCGTATTTAGTGAAGTAATCAACGATTACCCAAATACTGTCATAGCCCTGAACGTCAGGAAGTTCCACAATGAAATCCATAGACAGCATCTGCCAAGGTTTGTACGGCACAGGAAGAGGTTAGAACAATCCAACTGGTTTGGCTCTAGAATGTTCTCACTGAGTGCATATAGAACAAGTCAAAATGTAATCCTTTACATCATGAAACATGGAAGGCCACCAATCCCAACGACGTAAGGCTTCAAGAGTTTTTTGACTTCCTGGATGTGCAGCAATCAAGGAATCGTGAGACCACTGAAGAGCTAAATCTCTAGCTTGACCTGAGGGTATATAGACGCGCCCTTGAATGAATGGCATACCCTGAATGATTTCCAGATTGAGGTCAATGATCTCTTTTGGATGTTTAGAAACCCAATCAAGGATGTTTGAACGCAAAGAGGGCTGAACCGAACAACCACAAACAACCTTGTTTGGTAGAAGAGGAAGAGCTTCGATCTGTTGAGACTGACCATCCGCATGTAAGCGCGAGAGAGTATCAGCCGGAACTTGAGCTTTAGCAGGACGGTATGTAATAACGAATTGGTATTGTGGAAAGAATAAGTGCCACCATTCCTGTCTAGCCGTAAGACATTTCATAGATTTGAAGGCTAACAGACTGCGGTGATCAGAGTATACAGTTACAAGGTGTTTGGCACCCAAAAGATGATGCCTCCATTCCAAGAATGCATCTCTGATGGCTAAAAGTTCGTGTTCTGTGATGGAATAATTATTTTCATAAGCTGTCAATTTACGAGAGAAATAGGCAACAGGATGAATCTCTCCCGAATGCGGACAGGTTTGAGACAATACCGCCCCAATGGCATAACCTGAAGCATCAGCTTCAACAAAAAAAGGAAGCTCGGGGTCAGGATGTTTGAGGACAGGAGCGGAGGTGAAGGCTGATTTTAATTGATCAAAGGCTCTCTGAGCTTCTGAAGACCATACAAATGGTACTTTGGCACTTGTCAGAGAGGTAAGTGGTGCAGATATTTCAGAAAACCCATTGATGAAACATCTATAGAAGTTTGCAAATCCCAGGAATGATTGTAATGACTTGACTGAATTGGGGACAGGCCATTCTAGGATTGCACTAATTTTGGATTGACTCATACGCATACCATTGTTAGTAAGGTCATATCCCAGAAATTCCACCTCTGAGGCATGAAATATGCACTTTTCGGCTTTAACAAACAATCTATGTTCCCTCAGACGTTGGAGTACTGTCTTGACATGTTTTTCGTGGTCTTCCTGGTTTTGAGAGTAAATCAAAATGTCATCCAGGTAGACAACAACAAATTGACCAAGAATGTCGTAAAACAGATCATTCATGAAA
Source organism: Ambystoma mexicanum (assembly GCA_002915635.3). NCBI lineage: Eukaryota > Metazoa > Chordata > Amphibia > Caudata > Ambystomatidae > Ambystoma > Ambystoma mexicanum. Next base: position 938,906,727 of record CM030325.1, read on the forward strand.
GCTTGAAAGGTGGCCGGGGCATTACATAACCCAAAAAGCATGACAAGATATTCAAATAGATCGTAACGTGTTTTAAATGCGGTCTTCCATTCATCCCCCTCTGTCATGCAGACGATATTGTAAGCTCATCTGAGATCAAGCTTAGTGAATATTTTGGAAGAACCCAATTGATCAAGAAGGACAGAAATCAGAGGAAGAGGATACTATTTTTTTATGGTTGCTGCATTCAAAGCACGATAATCTATACAAGGACGTAGATCCCCTTCCTTCTTAGGGACAAAGAAAAGTGGTGATGAAATAGGTGATTTGGAAGAACGAATAAATCCCATGGTCAAAGCCTTGTCTATGTAATCTTTAAGAACTTCGTCTTCTTTGAGAGTGAGGGAGTACACTCTGCCGGATGATATTTTTACTCCCAGAATTAGGTCTGTTGGACAGTCATAAGCTCTATGTGGGGGTAGAGTCTCCGCCATCCCTTTGTCAAAAACATCTATATAATCTGCCTATTGAGAAGGTATCACAGAGGTTACGTTTTTAGAGACAGCTCCGATATGCATCGTAGATGAAACTAGCGCATTGACTGGACTATTATGGGTAATACCGAGTAATGTAGTACATCGACTATTGCACATATTGGAAGGGAACTGAATCTGAGATGTCGACCAGTCGATGACAGGATTATGAAGTTTCAACCATGGAATGCCCAGAATGACTTTGTAAGCTGGTTCTTTAATGATATCGAATGATATGTCTTCAGTATGGCCTTCATCAGTACTCATATGGAGTGGAACTGTTTGTGAGTTACCATTCCTGAGACAAGAAGTGAACCATCCACTGCATTCACTGTTTCAGGTATAGTTTTGCGAACTAGTGGTATTCTTGACATGGTGGCAAAACATTGATCAACATAATTACCTGTTGCACCTGAATCAATCACAGCTGTTGTCTGGAATGAAACACCATGATCTAAAGAAAATATAACAGGTAGGTGGACTAAATGACTCAGATTCTGTAATGTAGAGTCCAAGGGTGGGTTTCCCGACATAGGGACTCTGTCTACTGTCGGGATTTGGCGTTTGCCACCTTTCTTTTAGGTTTTTTGGTACACTCAGGTAACAAGTGATCAGAGGCCCCAAAATACATGCAGAGATTGTGTGATCGACGTTATTCTCGTTGAGCAGGGGTAAGAGGTCCCCTAACCACCCCAATCTGCATAGGTTCAGGTGCAGGAGATGACAAAGATGAGGCCTCTGCTGAAACCGTGCTGAACCATGCTGTTTTCTTTTCGCCGCGTCTTTCGGACTTATGAGCATCAATCTGAAGGACTAAATCTAGCAGTTCCCCGAATGCCGCGGGAACTACAGGAACAGTGGAGAGGATGTCCTTTAGTTCATCTGAGAGGCCTTGATAGAAGACGGCTGTCTTCTTTTCTTCAGGCCAGTCAGTCTCTGCTGCCAACTGATTGAATCGTGCCAAATAAACCAATAAAGAATTGTTTCCTTGTCGATGTTTTAAGAGTTCCAGATCAGTAGCTTGAGTAGTATAACGTGTATCAAATACTTAACTCATCATGGCAAGAAGGGCATCACAATTGTAAAGAACATGACTATTAGATTCCAACAACGGGTTAGCCCATGCGGCTGCAGTGCCTCCCAAATGAGACAAAACAAAAGCCGCTTTGGTTGTAGATGTGGGAAACGAGGCGGGGCGACACAGAAAATGTAATTTGCATTGATTGATGAAGGTTCGGTATTGTTTAGGGTCCCCTAGGAAGCGTTCAGGAGGAGCTAGCGGGAACTGGGTTGTTAGCATGATCGGATTTGGTTCCTGCTGTGGAGGTGAAAACCCTGAACCGGATGCTGTAGCTCCGGCACCAGCCATCTGTGACGCTGGTGTGGTAACCAAAGACTGAATGGCGTCCATGCGTTGGTGCAGTGCTTCTTGTGCATTAGTCAAGTCGGTACATAAATCCGTAACCATTTGCATGATTTGGTTCAAAGCATCACTGGCCTCTGTGGACATTTTTTAAGGCTGCTAATCCTGTTACTCACCACTCCGAATAGGTTGAAGATGCAGAGAAAATGACCTTGGAGATGTTGGTGGTATAGGATTCCGAATTCAGCCTTCCATCCCAGCTCCCCTGAGTACAAGACTCAGGCTTCCTCAAAGAGGGGCTCTTTTCCACAATGTACCTCTCTGCTGTTTCAGTAGAACAGACAGAGATGTCAATTGAATAAAAGAGCGGGGAGAACACACACCGCCAATACCAATGCTGCAAAAGAATACCAAGATATTAGACAGGGTTGATATTATACAGATGATTACAACAGTTGAAATGATTGGACAACTACCTATATAGATATTGGAGTGGAGTTTTGTTTCCCCGGGATAATCTACAAAGAATAACACAAAATGAGTGGAATTAAACTAAATCAGTATCGGTTCCCACTATAGCTATAGAATTGATAACAACTGACCTGAGTAAAGATAAATGGAGTAAGAGGAGTCCAGGATTCTGAAGACAACAACAGGGGAAAATAACAAACAGGGAAGTTAGTATAGGTAAGTAACCCCGAACGGCACGAGGGACGCACTAGTGCCGGGTTGGTGCAGTTCAGGAGAGCATTCATATGCACTAAAGAGCAATCTCACAAGAAAGTCACTCAATGTCCCAGAATCCAACAGAAGACAATATCCATGTAAGACAATAGGTATGTACCTGAGTACACGAGTATAGTTGAGTAGCTGTTGAGATGATCCGGATGTAGATAGCAAATTGATGTGCAGAGCGGTAACCAGGAAAGAACCGCAAGACAAAGAAGAGAGCCGTATCCAGTAGCGTTCCGAGTCCAACAACCAGACGATCACGACAAGAATAAGGGAGGAGACGAAGCAATCCAAAATTCAGGCAAAAGGTCAAAACCAGGAGTTCAGATAAGGATTCGTGTAAGGAGACACGAAGAGGAAACGGATGAAACCGCATATAGCTGGTAACGCTAATTAGCAGCAACAAGCCCCTTGGAAGACGGTGGTTTTATAGTCGTAAGAGGGGTGTGGCTTGCCGTACGTCTTCCACGAACAAGACGTGGCAGATGACATGGAGTGCGTCAACGTTTGTACAGACGCCATGGTAGCTTGTACCTAGACCATAGAGGAGCCTGTAAAGAAGTTGTTTTCTGCAAGGATGCCGACGGGGAAGTCTGAAGTGTAACAGGCCTATGAAGTCGATTTGCAAATCTGACCATGGCAGTGTCATCCCCCTCTTTTGGAGAGGCACACGGTGTGTGAGGGATGTTGGCTGAAATTGTGCACACACAAAACACCCCTTCAAGTATTGGTCGAGGTCCTGCCCCATGTGTGGCCAGTAAGCAACCTCTCTTAAGATCTCAAGTGTTGTGTGAAACCCCCTATGACCGGCAGTGGCCGCAACATGGGCGTGACTTAACATCAGGCTTCGGAATGATGTAGGGACCACCCACTGATCATGGCCAGCTTGGTGTTTCCTTACCAACAAACCGTCTTGTATTCGGAACATTTTTGAACATTTCATCAACACTCTAAGGTCCTCTTTCCCAATGTAATCGGTATCCGTCAGGGGAAAGTTCTCAGGGTCCTCAATGTGTTGGTAAAACTTACCAATTATTGTATCCCCCTTCTGAGCCGTAATCAAATCAGCATCTGGGGTCTCCTTACTCCATTGTGCAGTTGAAAGATCATTGTGAGCATTTGTCTGGGACCTAGTGATAGCAGTGACCTGGATTTCCCCCAACAGGGACTCAATCTCTATTAGATTCCATTGGATGGCCCTGGTTTTGGCCAGCTGATCAGCTAAGTCATTTCCAGTTTTGTCTGGTCCCTCTACTTTGGAATGACCCTTGATGTTTTTCCAGTAGATGGTCATCCCGTTCGAAGTGACCAGATCATCAATGTTTTGAATTAACTTCCCATGTTTCAAGGGTTTGGTACTAGCACATAACATGCCTCTGGTTTTCCAATTAACCAGGTGCTCCACAAACTCGTTCATTACATAATCTGAATCTCTGATTATGAACTGTTTGTGGAGTTCATGTTGGACAGCAGTGAGGATGGCTTGATACACAGCCATCAATTCTGCCACCTGACTACTTCGGGAACAAATTTTGTATCCAGCGGAGGGTTCTGGGGACTCATTCACCCATGCATTCCCTACGCCGGCCACAAGTTCTTTTTTAAGGAATTAAGGTATGCCTCCATGTTGTCCTTGATGTTTAGACTTTTGTCCTCGAGACAGTTTTCTCTGGCACAATCATGAAAGTCAGCCAGACCTTGCGCGAGGGACTCTTCTTGTTTTGGCCATATCTGTCCTCCACAGGAAAGCCTTGCATTGACAGAATCCAGGAAGTAATTCGGGAATTACTCACATTTCCAGCCCGGATTCTGTCACTTTGGAGATATTGCAGAGGCTGGTGTGGAGTCTCCACTATGATGTGTTCCCCCTGGATAAACGGGCGGTAATTCTTCAATGCCCACACCGTTGCCAGTAGTGCCTTCTCACAATCGTTGAATTTTTCTTCCACAGAGGATAAAGTTTTGCTCACATAGGAGATTACTTTATTGACCTTGTCATGCTTTTGGTATAATACTGCCATCAAGCACGTATTAGTGAACCCTGTCTCCAGGAGGAACTCCTTGTTTCTGACAGGGTAAGCTAGGCAAGGCACTTGTGAGAGGCTTCTTTTGAGCTGTCTTACTGCCTCGGATTGTTCTGGACCCCATTCCCACTTGACCCCCCCTTCAAGAGATGAATCAGGGTCTGGTGATCTCTGCGTAGCCCTCAATGAACTTTCTGCTATAATTAGTCAGTCCAAGGAGGCTCCTTAGTTACCGCAGAGTTGTGGGGTCTTTCAGTTTCTGAAGTGCTTCCACTTTCTTTTCCTGGGGACAGAGACCCTGAGGAGTAATCTCATGCCCCAAGAAATTAACACAGGTTCTACACCTCTGTGCTTTCTGAAAGGAATGTTTTGCTCTGGCAGTCCTCAACTGGGTCAGAACATAATGGATCTCCGCTATATGTTCCTCCACAGTTGACCTTTTGATGAGGACATCATCTACATAAGCCAGGTTACCCCTCGCACCCATGTCGGGCATGGCCTTGTGTAGGAAAATGTTGAACTCATTTCCGGAGTTGAGGTATCCGAAGGGAGTCCGGGTCCATGTGTACTGCTGGCCTCCAAAGGTAAAAGCCAGTTTGTATTGGTCCTCCCTACTGACAGGCACTGTCCAGTATCCATTGGTCAGGTCTATTGCAGTGAATACCTGTGACCCCTGGATCTGGACCAGCCCTTGGTCAATGTAGGAAGAGGCCATCGGGAAGCATGGACCCGTTTGTTGAGCGCCGTAAGGTCGGCGCAGAGTTTCCACTGGCCGTTTGGCTTCAATATTCCCAGCACCGGATTATTGAAGGTGCTGTGGACTGGACGGATTATTCCCCGGGACTCAAGGTTCTTAATTATTTCAGTAAGGGACTCCATGAATGCGAGAGGCAAGCGTATTGCTTCACAAACACTGGAGTCATGCCAGGGCCTGTGTGAATTGTTGTGTGGATGTCGGTGTGACCACAGTCAAATGAGTCTACCGCAAAGAGATCTTGGAAATCCAAGAAAACTTGTTTCAACTTTTGCTTCTGTTCCAGAGTCACGCAGGCATCAGCTAGGTTGACTCTCTCTCTACCATCTGCCTGAAGCCTGGAAAGACTTCTGGTTTAGCTATCTCAGCAGCCTCCTCCAGCTGGGTGGAGAAGTCCATAGTCAGAGGGCTGATTTGGACTGGAGGCTTCAGGTGGGAAAGGCAGCCCTCATGGACCTTGAAAATCACCTCATCCCTTCTGAAGTCACAAGTCACATCTTCCTTACCATAAGGGCAGGAAGTGTACACCAGGAAGTTCCCCCCATGCCGGGTAAAGATCCTGTCTGGTGTTGTATTGTCATCACTGTCACTGTCAAAACAGTCCTTGGGGATTGGTCCTAACAGTTCATTCCCTAAATCAATGGAGAAATGATGGTCATCAACTGCCATTCCAATAATGGTGCCTGTGGCTAGAGTGATACTCTTTAAGTCACTGTTATCCACCTCTATTGCAATGGTGTCATGTTCTATGTTGACTAATGGTGTTGGGTTTACCCCCAACCCTTGCTGTTGGAGAGAAGCATTTAGATGAATATAAGCATCAGGGTTTTTCAATTTTTGTCCTCTTTTAACTTTCACTTCCAGGGAGAATTCTCGGTTCCTTTCTGGGATGGTGACTTCCTCTTTAACCTGAATTTCAACTGCATAAGGTAGCAACTGAGCTGACCTAAATGCTTTTTCTGGATCATCAAAGCCCATGGGATTATCCGCTAATCGGGACCAAGCTTTGAAGTTTATTAGGTCCAAACTAATGGCAAAGTGATTGAGAATATCACTGCCTAAGTAAAAGGCGGCAGTGACATCTCGCACGACCCAACAATTACGGACTATGCTCTTGTTGCCAATGGAGAATCTGAGCATACACCTGCTTGGCAGGAGATGTTTGGAATTGGGTGTTTCCAGGTCCATATCCCATTTGTCTATCAGTATGAATGTGGGAATGGCTGGATCTTTTGGGAGTTGGCGGAATATTGCTTCGCTGATCAAGCTCTTACTGTTGGTCACACACACTCGGGCGAGAACAGAGTCGTTCCCATCATTTAACTGAACAGGGAGAACAACTGCTCTCCAATTTGCTGAATATCAGCCAGGCTCTGAGCTGATTTCACATCTTTCTGGACTATCGGAGTGGGAATGTCTGATTGTGGATTAGTAAAGAATTTCAAAGTGTTTCCTTCCAGTGTGGAATACCACCTTAAACTGGAAGGAAGGTTGATTTTCAAAAATAGAGAGGACCCCCATCAGCAGTCTGTTGTCCTACTGCTATTACTGTCACATCTGTAATGTTGTTCTTCTGGAAGTGAAATTCTACTTGGTCAGATTTTGTTCAACCATGTGGCAGGTGCCATTTAAACTAACATGGTTGACACTCTGTTTTAATTTTATTGGTCGGCTAGTCTGGGTCCAGAGGACCTTGTTTACGCAATCTATTAGGGGTGACAACCTTCTCAGGAGGTCATTCCCTAGTAAACAAGGGGTGCCCTCTGGAGTCACTACTATGACCGGGTGTTTCACCTTGTGTCGCCCAATTTTGATGTCCAAATCTGCAGTCCCCTCGACGGGAATTTCCTTCCCATCAAAGTTCTGAAGTTGTCCAGGAAGAGAGGTGAGAGGAATACGGTAATTCTCCCCCCTTCCTGTATTTAGTTCATCAAAGGCCCTTTTGGACAGAAGAGTAGCTTGGGATCCAGTGTCCATGAGTGCCAAAATTGTACCCTGCCCCTCTACTTGTACCGGGGCATTGTATCTTCCCTCCTTCTCCTCAAGGGGGCACAGATAATTCACATTTTTGGACAACTGGTGGGCTAATTTTCTGGTTTTGGACATTGAGAGAGAAGAGATCTGGGCAGAGTTTAGCAGGGAGTTTTGGGAATCTGAAAGAAAAAGTTGGCAATGGGATAAGGATGCGGTTCTGTGTTCCCCTGGTTCCGGTTCTGGGCCGCCCCCCCCCCACCTTTCTGGAGGCAGTCACAAGGATGGGTTTGAACCAGGGGTTTTTGGTATTGTTGGTTCTGGGATAGAATGATGGGCGGCGGCAGCTCAATCCCCACATCTACCCAGTCTATGGATGCGGTTTTGGGTTCCCCTGGTTCCGGTTCTGGTCTGCCCCCCCCCCCTTTTTGGAGGCAGTCACCAGGATGGGTTTGAACCAGGGGTTTTCGGTATTGTTGGTTCTGGGATAGAATGATGGGCGTCGACAGCTCAATCCCCACATCTACCCAGTCTGGATTGGAATCCCTTGGGACCCATTTTTCCTTGGGAGGAGTTCCCCATCTCTGAAGGAGAAGATCCTTTTCCCAGGATCCTCTGAGGATCCCTCACCCTCAAATTGGAAGACCTGTACCTCCTCCACAAAATGGGTCTGTTTGGGTCCTTTGTTTCTCCTACCTCCTCTCTGCTCCTTGGGTGGCAGACTTTCAGGGGTAGGAGATTTTGTTTCCGGTTCCAGGTTTTCTAAGGGCTGTTTATAAGTGGGGAAGGAAGCTTCCTCCAAGGCTTTACACCCCCATTCCCCTTGTGCCTCCTCCCTGGGAACCGATGGGTTATCGGGGTGCTGCCCCGTCATTGTTCTGGAGCACCAGGCCCAGAGTTTGGTGCATTCTGTGCCGGCATGCCCATCTGAGGGTTCTGCTGAGCCCTTAGCACGCGACCCAGCTCCTGTGCCATATTGTGGACCTGGCGCTCAAGTTGGGAAACCCGCTCAGGCTGATAGGGGGTTCTGTTTTCTCCCCTGGGCTGATCTCAGGAAGGGTAGCTATCTCTTCTGTGGTAGTATCCCGGGTTGGGAAGATTTGGGTACCCCTCCACCCTTGGCCTCCCCTCCCCCGGATAAGGTGGTCTGGGCTCAGGGAAGTGGGGAAAGAAGGATGAATGATTTTTGGGCTGGAAGTTGGGTGGATACCTGGGGAACAAGTTCTGCCCAGGATTTGGGGGAATTTCTGCCCTCCTGTGGGAAGTTAGGAGGGAAGTTCCCTGGGTCAGGTGCTTGGCTGGATCCCCCCCCCTTGGGCTGGAGGAGTCCACATGCAACCCAGGATGGGTCTGTTTCCCTTGTAGCGGGGACGTACATAGTCAGGGATTGAGGGACCCCATTTGTGGGATTACCTCCTTGACTCCCTGTCTGTGACTGGCCCGAGGGTCTTCTGGGTTTAGAATTATTCGGCACAGGCAGATTTTTAGGCCCCCTATCTCCAAATCTAAAACGGGGGCAAGCTTTATCTCTGCCACCTTGGCAGCAGCAGGGGTGCTGTTGGTTTTGGGGTTTTTGGGCTGATTCTTATTTTCCACCGGTTTCTGCACCTCATAGATGCGGGTGGCTTGCTCAATGACCCAGTCTAAAGATCTTTTCTCATGAAAGTCACTCACGAGCTGCGTCATTATGTATTTGGGTAAGGCACGGAAAAACGTATTAACAAATTCTTTACTGTCCGTGCGCACCCTTTTTGTAGTCTGCGCAAAAGCACACTTTAACTCCTGCACAAATTCTTGTGGGGCCTGATCCTCCCCACATTGCAAATTGTAGGCTGCCTTGCGAGCCTCTTGGGGATTTCTGTGAACAGAAAAATGTTTCAAGACGGCCGCCCTATATGTGGACCATCTTGAATGGTTTTGGTCCTCCAGCACCGCAAAGAAACTGGAGTATTCTGGGAGAATGTCCATTTGACATACTGAATGCAGCTACTGCTGTCCTTCAAATGGACAGTCTCCATCATTTGCTTGTAAAGCTCCAAGTGTTCCAAAACAGAATACTTGGCGTTCTTGTGATAAGGGGTGATGACCCTCCTTATTGCCTTAATCTGTTTTAAGGGGTCCTTAAGCAAGGCCCTTTTTGCCTTATGGGCCTTTTTGGTTTGGGTAACCCTGGTCCATTCATCCTCTGACTCAGAAGCACTGTTCCCAGAGGTGTCCGTCTGATCTTCCAGGTTTTCCCGGATTCTGCGAGCCTGGCAATGGCTGGCAGTATGTGGGGACCTAGTCTCCTGTGTCCTGGGCCGCTCAGAGGAGTCTTCAGATCCCTCCTTGCTGCCAGGATTTAATGGGCACCCCCCCACTGACGTAACTGGGCAGAGGTTTTTAGGATGCCCTTAGTGGGCCTACTCTCCAGGGGTTCCCCACTAAATTGCACTGTGCTTGGGTGCCCATACCCGGATGCCCGCCCATCCATTCCTGGGTGGTATTGGCCTATGAGCCCCATACTTTGGCTGGATAGTACTCTGCCATCCTTGTGGCCCTGTGCTCATGTGCTCCAGGGGACATTGGGGTGGCAGAGTCCAAGGACAGGGAGGGATGAAGGCCTCTGGTACTAGGGCTCCTGAGGTTATGCTCAGGTGTTTCCTTTTCCCAGCAAACTTCATCTCTATCAGCCCCTGCTCCCTGTTGCAATGCAAGAGCCTGCGCTTCAAGTTCCTCAGTTACGGCCTTACTAGACTCTATCAGTCTCTCCTGCATGGCTACCTGTTGCTGGAGCCTATCATTGTGCTGACAGAGAGCCTCATTTTCTCTCTGCGCTTCCTGGTTGGTCCTGGAATACTGGGCCAGTCTTTGCTGCAGGAGGTCCCATCCCTACTGGCCTTTTCCTTTCTTGCCAGAGCATCTTCCACCCTCCTGGTGTGCTCTAGCAAGTCCTGATGCTCTTTTTGGAGGTCACCCAGCCCCTGGAGGGCCAGGTGATTTTCTTCAATTTTTTCTTTTAATTGGCAGACTTCCTGGCCTAAGGTGTCCCGTTCCTGACTAAGAGCCTGCATCTGTGCCGCCAGGTCGTCCCTTTGCCTTTGGAAGGCACCAGCTTTCTGGCGCTCTTCCTCAAATTCTGTCTAGGTATCCAGGTCTTTCAGAATCAGTTTATTGCGTTCCTCTTTCTCTCTGTCTAGTCGGATTTGCAGGGTGGCTACCTCCTCTGTTCATGCTCTGTTGAAGTCCAGTTGTTGCTTCAGCTTTTTCTGGCTCTGCAGAAGGGAGTCCAAACCTTCTTGGTACTCCTTCTGCAAGGCCAGAAATCTGGTATCCTGGTCAGCCTTTTCCTGTTGCAGGATACCCATATCCTCTTTTATTCTAATGATATACTGCCTATTATCATTTTCTGACTCCTTGCTCCTCTGCAGCCTCTGCTCAGAAGATACCAGGTCAGATTGGGCCTTCTCTAATGCCATCAGTTGCCTATTTGCCAAATCTTGGCCTTCAGCACATTTGTCCTGTGTGTCTCACATATATAAATATAAATATGCCGCTATCCTAACAATCTTGTCATGCTCATCTTTGGCTTTAGGGGCCATATATAGTTCACTCAGGGCCACATGTAATGGACCCTGATCTCTCCATATGCCTGACCCTGTTTCAGTGATCTGGGGTGCGATTGCCTGCAACCAGATCGCCTGGTCTTGATGAGCCAACTCACCTCTCACAAATAGCTTATGTAAGAGGTGTTCTCTGGCTATTTTGATATCTACCAAAGTCGTCATTCTGGAAATTGATTTCCTTCCTGACTTACAGAAGTTTGTATTTCATTTTAAAAAACAGTCCGTTTCCTCAGAGCGTTCCTTTGAGGAGTGTTTTTACAGTGTAACGCGGCGTGGTGATCCAACAGGATTTGTATCCTGTCAGTTAGCACACTGTATTAATCTGCACAAGTGATAGCTCTAATCCAGAATCCCCGGCTCGAGCCCCCAACTGTTAAGTGACTTCAATTCAGCAATCCCACTAAGTCAGTGCCTCGTCTGGGACGCCCATGGGAAGCCCTTATTTATATATTTTTATGACAAGTTATACTCTGGATTATAAACCCCTATATAACGCCCCTCTCTTTGAATCCCCCTGACCTCACTGAGCCAAGAAGTAGGTTTGTTTTGCAATTTAAAAGATTTATTGGAAAAATTAAACAATATATATATATCACACTTTTATAATAAATTAATATTTGATATCACACTTAGTAAAATGACAGTGATCACACGATTCCTATGGTGCAGTTGTGGACAGGTTCAAATGTTTTGAATCAGATTATTTTAGACTAATAGATTGGTTCTGGCACAGTTCTAGCTGAGTACTCACACTATAAATTTGAAATAGGCCGTCAAGTTCTGGTCAGGTTTGGACTGGACTGGTTCTGCTCACAGCGATCTGGTCTGGGTCTGCTAGCGGTTCTTCACAGCGGTCTGGTCTCTCTGGTTGTGGTCTCTCTGGATACAGCACGGCTTTCTGGGTCTGCTAACGGTTCTGGATACAGCTCTGCTTTCTGGGTCTGGATATGGTTCTGGCCCAAATTTCTAGCCAGAATCAAACATCTTGCTCGCTGGTGAATAGTTTGGTTGTACAAGATTTTGAGGCCTGCTAAAAAAAGTTCTGAAGTCTGGATTCTAATTTCTGGAGATGGTCCTTCTGGATATTGTCTGGTCAGGCAGGGTGCTTTGCAAGAAAATGGAAAGTGAGTCCTGCCTTTAAAAAGCAGTCTCTTTCTATGTGTTTTGAAAGTGGGTGGGTCGGCTCATTCTGCATGCCCAACCCTCTCATGATTTGATAGGTCAAGAATTCTCTGTGACCTGATTTGAGAAGGGATAGTGTGTCAGAGTAAGTCAGAGTGAGTCATCATTTTACAATCTATTGAAGAAACACCCCTTTGATTTTACTTAGAAAAATCAATTTTACCCAAAACACATATTTCCCAGATACACAGTTTGTTGAAATTACATGTACACATTGCAGATGAATTAAGGTACATTCTTGCCCAACTCTGATCTTTCTAAGAGCGTGGGTTAAGAAATGACAACATTTTGTGCTTTTTAGTGACCTTCACCATATTGGTTTTTCCTCAATATTTACACGGACCTGCACCCCTTCCTTGAGCATATTACAGTAATTTACTATGTCTCTAGCATAAACCCTGTGTCTGCAATATTAATAAATAGCGGGGTTCGGTCCCAGAACACTGCACAAAGTGGAGTTTGGTCTCAAATCGTGAGGGCATTTTCCATATTAGGGACCCCCAAATTGTACATTTCTGTGAGCTTAATACAAGATTTTATAAGCAATTCAATCAAACATACATTTGCCCTTAATTGAATTCACATACCAGTCTGGCCCGCCCCCCAGAACTTGGTGAGTCAGAGATCACAGGCCTCTTCTTCCTGGCAGGGCAGCTGTGGACAGTTACACCCTAATCTGCATTTTTATTCAATTGAAATGGTCGATTGTGTTGTGTCCTGCAGGCTGCAGGGGAAACTACTCCCTCTCAATCAACAGGGCCATGTGATATCCTGGCCTGTTGTGTGGGTCTCTGAACTGTTAACTGAATCAGACTGCCTTCTGGGGAAGCAGGTGTTAAGAATTTTCATTAATCAGCAAGCTTTTGAAGTCCCAGCTAGCTCAGGATCCTTTTGCAACTCCTGAAATACAGTTCTCCTATCACATTTTAGATTGCTAGGGCCGGCTAGTGTCCAGTGCCGGTACTGCACCTATTTTTGACAGCTGTCTTGAATTAATACATTTCAAAAAGAAAGGACTTTACTTGATAGTATACGATCCTTGCTTGACATGGCATTGATGTGGATCTGCAGTAGAGTAAAGTAGAACACTCAACCAGAGTTGGATATTTGTTTGGTGGTTTCGAGCCCATGATCTTAGCAATTTTTGACATTAATAAAAACGTATTTTGAACAGAACCATCTTTCTGTGCACTGGTGGGTGGCAGGTTAGGGGACCATTTTGGTGTGCGCAAAACTGTGCGGTTCTAGTGGATTCTGCCGCAAATGTGGGCTTTTCCGCCATCTTGGATTTTCTGAACCCACAGCACCAAATGTTGCAGAATAATAACTTGAACGTGGGTCAAGACACCCCACACAGGTTTTAGACATCGCCAGCTTCTGACAGAGGTGAGTAACGGTATTGCACCCATTTTAGACATATTTCTCCAAGCAAGCAATCTTCAATGTGGATTTTCTTCTGATAAGTGTATTTCTGTGGACATTGTATTTTTGTGGATTCTTGAAGTAGAATGATGTTTAACACCCAACAAGGAGGTAGGATCTTTTGGGTGTTTTGTGAGCCATGATTTTTGCAAATTTGATAACCAAGAAAAACAGATTTTCACACAGCTCTTTGTTTCTTTTGCAATCAGCCTTGCTTTGTGGGCAGCCAAATGATGGGTTTTGGCAGTGGTCTCCTGTGTTAACACTGAGATAGGCAAAAGTGGATGGTGGCCTATTTTTTGGATTTTTACTGCACACTTTTGAGTGATTTGTAGCGAGCAGCATGCTTTCCGGCGGCCATTCTGATGTTCCTGATGCAAGCAATGCACCATAATGTTGCAGTGCCTGGACTAGTGGGGGAAAACATCCCACATATACATGGTCATCCCTTTTATTTCCTAGCCGTTTGCTTATTGTAATGTAAGAGGTCTTCCAGTTGCTGATACATTTTATCAATTTAGATCTGTTTGGATTAAAAAAGTATCATTCAGCGTCCTTTCTTTTTAATCTGTATGAAAAACTGATTTTGTATAATTGTATGAGAAGTGTTACTTCTTTTTTCTTGTTGTGTGTTCCTTGTGTAAAAGGTTCTATTTAACCAATAAACACAATAAAACAGTCATATTCAGCTACTGATATGTTACAGAAAAATATTTAAAGCAGTTTAATAAAAATGCATGCAACAACATTTTAGTTTTGTTTTTAAAACTAGGTAATAACAGGCAGATTCTTGTTCTCACATTAAAGTCAGCAATGCACACACCAAACATACAACCTTAAACAATTACTTATTATTTGCTGTACAGAGTCACAGAAATCTATTTTACAAGAACAAACATTGAAAAATGTGTCACAGCATTAACTAAGCACTGCAGTGGCTGCAGGAATTCTGTTTTGTGCTGGCCCAAGCAGCAGACATTTTGATGTCACACAGCTGTAATAATTTGTTACAGAGCATTGTGATGTCATGTTCCTATTACAGGTCAGTATTGATGTCACAACTAGACTGTGATATATGGGTTAAAGTACCCCCACATTACATTATAAGCATATTGAAAGTCAATGAGTAGCTCCATAACCATAAAAAGGAATGAGGCTGAAGGCGGCCAAGTTGCTTTATAAGGTAACAGAACTCAAAGGACACTCACACTAAACTTTTTTAAGTCTGAACAGGTTATTTTATAGTTATCACCCCTGCATCGGGAGGAATAGATGGTCGGTAATGGCCAACCAGCTACAGCCTTGGGCCATTATCAGCCCTGTACACCCACCAAGAAGGGGGGTGATAGCTATTCGCACTTTGTGGCTCTGGCTGGGGTGTGACTAGATGTAATATGTATTTCCCCCTACGAGATGAACTATGTGTGTTGTGCATGCCCAATCTTCCATGAAAGCAAAAAACAAGATGGCCACTGCTATAGCAAGCAAAAAGTGACTATGTCCCTTTTCTATTTCAATGATGGTGTCCCGACTGGAAGGATCGGTGGAGCAAAGAGCCGCAACATGTAAGCGGGGTGACAGTTGCGGGGGTCTATGTGATGATATGGGTGACGGCTGGCGGAGAGGGGAAGGGCCGGGGGGCTGGCAGAGGTGCCAGAAGCACAGAACAAAATGGGAACACCAGGGAAGGAGTTTGAGTGCCTGGTAGAACATGGGAAGGACATTGGTAGTTCTTGCCCATGATTACAGCTACCTGTTTGGCTAAGTGCCCTACCCCAAGTGTGTATATTTCTTTTATTACATGAACATACACGGTCATCCCTTTTATACCTGGCCACTTAGTTATGAGATATATCTTCTTGCTGATACATGTAATCAATTCAAAATCTGTTTGGATAAAACAAATGCACCTTCTAATGTGTTGCAGACAAATAGTTTAAGCAGTTTAATAAAATGCATTTGATACACATTTTTGTTTTGTACTTTGAAATATGTGATCACACGCTTTAAAATATGTAGTCACTTGATGTTCCTTGCCCTTATGTGTTGAACTCCAGCACAGTGCAAAGTAAACATAATACCATGAACAGTTCCTTATCAGTTGACAGCTCTCAAGTGTCACAGAAAGTGACTTTACAAGAAAGACGTTTGTAAAGTGTGTCTCTTCTTTAATGAAGTGCTGCAGTGGCAGCTTTAATTCTGCTCTGGGATTCAGCTCTGTGCTCGCTTAAGCAGCAGGCATCGTGATGTCACAACCCGACTGTGATATCTTATTACAGAGTGTTAGGCAGAAACCTGTGCAGTTCCCTCTGGGACCACTGCAAAAGATTTAGGACTACAGGTGTTTGTCAGTAAACCCACTTGGTAGCAGTCTGTACCACACAGATTCACTTGGTAGCTGTGGCTGAGCAGTCAGACTTCCCTCAAGAAGAGTTAGGCAGTATACAGAGTATTCACAATAGGTCAAGAGCACACAATAGAACGAGTAAACACTGACAAGGGCTTTGTGTAAAAGAGATATAATGATTTATTTAAAACCACATCTAGAAAAAACACACAGGCACTAGTAGTAAGCAATTCAAAAACATGGTCACTAAAAGATATACACTCCCTTAAAAGAATATTAGACAAGTCTTAAGTAAAGCCCCACTTATTTTCAGACAGCGGTGAGCGCTTAATGTAGATGGCACTCTAATAGTTAGTTTTAAAAGGGAGAGAAAAGCAGAGAACAATTTGAAACAGATCCCAACACTTTTACACGAACATAACAAGAGAGGTAGGCAAGGTAAAACCATGAATTCAGAGTAAGTAGGCTGGATCCGCTTTAAGGGGATCGAAACGAAATGTGTCCAATGTCACACGGTTGCAGTGCACAAAAACTCTTGTAATGGTTCAAAAAGGAGTTGGACCAAGGAAAGGGACCAGTTAGAGGGTCAAGGCGGCCAGCCCAGTCCAGAAGGTTAAGGAGTTATTATTACCTTGTAGCAATCTTTAGAAAGGGAGGCCTGGCGGACACGGTACCTTAAAGTGGTGAGAACACTCCAGCGGAGGCAGTTGTTCCTGGCAGCGGATGCAAGTCGGTGCTTCATCTGGGGGAAGAGAGGATCTCATCGTGGAGCAAGACAGGAGTCCATTGCACTGCCAGGGAAGAGACCAGCCGCGGAGTTTCTCAGGTACAAGGAGCGGTCCCTTGATTCGCGGTTCAGTGGTGAGTGGCTATCCGGCCGCCGGGGTGCTTGGCACCGGCAGTTCAACCACAAACCGGTCTGGGGTGCGAAGAAAAGAAGGTAAACTGGTTGTGCCCACCAGTCAGGGGAAGAAGCCTCTCCAGCCGGGAGATCTTCTCTGTGGTCGGGAAGTGGTGAGTCGGTTCTGCAGGGCTCCACCGGTGCTGTCCCTGTGGTAGGTCGGCTCAGCTTCTCCCTCGTCAGATTCTCAGGTCCTGTGGCGACTTCTAAAGTTCCAGTCCGCAAAGCCCTGCTTTTATGCAGAAAACCCCCATTCACTCAGCCTAGCTGTCACTCAAACATGCTAAGTGGTGAGCCGGCCGGCTCACCACTTGGGCCAATCACACAAGAGTGCGACTTGAGTTACCAAGGTAACTCAGTCCAGGGTGCCTAAACCCCCTCACACACCCCCTGTGGTACCCAGACAGAGTGGCACCACTTTTGGAGGCTTCTGTGGAGAAGCCCGCCAAAAAGTGGAACAAAGGGCTCGACTTGGGTTGGAGTCACAGAAGAGAACACACACGTCATTTTAGAATCGAGTCTTGGTAAAAAATACCAACCGGAGAATTAATATTAATTAAATAAACCGGCGGTATGTTCGAGGCTATGAGAATTAAATAATTAAAGTTGGTAGCCTCGAACAATGGGAAAATCCCATAGGAAAATATTTGCGGTCGAATATAAAAAGTAGTTTCCACTGCCACCAGTCAAAACTCGATCAGGGGGACGGAGACGTGCCCCCTGGACTAACAGACCCCGGGGCAATCGAATTGCCCCGACCAGTACGTCCACAATATGATGGTTTGTACTGGTTTCTGTTAATAATTTGGGACTAGTATAGCCAATGGTGACTTTACATGCCCTGGGAGACAGTAATCAGTCCCAGGGTATGTAGTCTATGGTGGGGGGTCACTATGACACCCCTGTGTTACTGCACGGAGGGTGCTGTGTAAAACACATAAGAAAAACACATGAGACCCTATGGAGTAAAAGACCCCATAGCCCATAAAACACATACACAGTCAAAGGAACACCATAAATCATAAGTGGGAGAAAAAGTGTCTCACTCTTGGAAGGAGGAAAAAAATAAACTCCAGAAATCCAGCAAAGCTGCTGGGGGACTCACTAGGTTAGGAAATTCAGCAAAAGAGAGAATTCTCCCTAACACAGAGTGACAGAGATGTAATGTTCTTATTACAGTTCAGTAGTGATGTCATAACTGGCCTAAAATATAGTGGATAAGGTATCCCCTAGCATACATTATAAGAATATTGCAAGAAACAGAGGAGTTTCTTTAACAAAAAGACGAACCAGGCTGAGTTACTTTATAAGGCCATGGAACTCTGGGGTAACTTGCAAATATCCTTCTTAAGTACAGTAAGGGGGATTTTATTTCTTATAGTACATGTCCACATACTGTCATCTCCTTAACTACCTGCCCTTTTGCTTAATCTAATGTAAGAAGTCTTCCTTATGCTGTTCCTTATAATTCATGAAGAATGTGTTTGGATTTTTTTTTTTTTTAAAAAAAAGCTAACATGTTGCTTGTTGCAGAAAAAATTCTTTGAGCAGTTTATTAAAAATGAATCGAAAAACGATTTCATGTTCTGTTTTAATTGCAACAGCAACAACGGGAGTTTTTCTCTGTGCTGGCTCAAGCAGCAGGCACTGTGATGCCACACATGAAGCGTAATAACTAATTAGAAGGCGGATGTGATGTCATTGTCTTGTTACAGGTCTGTTGGTATCTCACAGCTATCCTGTAATAAGAACTTTATTTGCAGGCCTTCATGCTGGTATTGCTGGCTGCCATGTATTATAGCAGTATTGCCATTATTATCATCCTGCTGGCATGGAAATACACATTCACTAGGGTGATTTGGCGCTGGCAAGAGACAAGCCTCCCCTGTAATCATCCGCCCCTGCCCGAGCTAACAGCATCTGCCTAATAAACCCAGTAAATGCATGCGATTGAGATCTGCAGCTTCAAGCACCAGCGGCTGCAAGCAAACGAGACAGTAACTAATCAGCATTTAAACAAGGCAGGCCTTGAAATCTGATCAAACAAGGACGTCTTTAAGCACTTCCTATAATATTAAGACTTCGTGTCGCTTTTACATCTAAAATTAATTAAGCCAGTGTTCTCCAGCCGAGAGAATCGATCACAGTCAGTGGACAAGATTAATAAAACTAACATACAGTGTGTTATAGCTGAACGGCGCTCTAATCCAATGCACTAAGTACTGTTGGCGCTACAGAGGGAACGCACGCATGTGTTATTCTGGGTAACTATTGCAAATATGTCATCTTGCGGTTTGCAGAACACAGGACGTCTACCGAAGAGGACGTTAATTACAGTTTTCCATACACATCTCGGCTAAATTGATCCCAATTTAAGTGCATGCTGATTTAATTGGGATAGATGCAGACACTGTTGAAAACAGCATGCGCTGCTATTCTCATGCGGTTGCATGAACCATGTTTGCTTGCAAACTGTGATTAAGGGACTCCTGTGAGTCAATGCAGGGGCACATCCCAGCTTCGGGTATCCACACAGGGTGTGATATAATTGTTATATTAATCCTAATGGACACTGGGGCAGTCTTCAGCACTGCATGCCTTACTTTCACTTCTCTTCCATCCACACTGTGGCATTCATGGGGGGTGGAGACATTGTGGGGCGTCAAGAATGGAATGCTCTCCCTAAACCTCCACAGATAATTAGGGTCCCATTAGCAATCCTTGGGCAGGGCCAGGAGTGCACAAATAGGCACCAGAAGAACATTGATTGTTCCCCCATTAATGAGACTCCACATGCATGTCTAATATCTGATATGATTGGAGGGATCGCCTGCATGCACACTTCTAAAAAAGACCAGTCTGGCACTGACAGGGACCCCCTGGATTGGAACGTAAATGTTGGAGCAGGGTGCCAAGATTGAGGACCAGGCTATACCACAAAACAGTGCTGATCGCGGTAGACTGACGCGTGAGGTGAGTAGCAGTGAACAGGGTGCGACAAGGGCGCATGAAGGTGGCGCACGTGTGAGAAGAAAATATAGGTGTGGGGGAGGTTGGATGCAAGACACTGCCCTCATTACGAGTCTGCCGATAAGCCGCCTGTACTACCGGTGGATTAATGGCAGACTTGCCTTACCATTTCCAGCGCTCGATATCAAGGTGTTACCGGGATATTACGAGTGCAGGCAAAGGCAGTAAGTTTCAATTTTGTTGACTCCATGGGATGGGAACTACTGAATCACCAGCACTGTTCTTAATGGTGCCAGTGATTCAGTGATTGCTCTGCCGGTTATGGGGGGCATGAACTCCTAGCAGGTCAGGCTTGCCGGTTGTTCACTGCCCCTACTGGCAGTCTCGGAGGGAGCCAGTCCGGAATAAATGTCAGAGCCGGAAGTACCAGTGTTTTTATCCCTGCACTTTTTCCAGACAGGCTCACTCGTAATGAGGGCCAATAGTGACTAGGAGCTTGGTCAGAAATGGGTGGGAAGAATATGTTGATGGAAAGCCAGACAGGAAGGGCCCACAGTAATAGGAAGTGGGTGCAGGAGGATATTTACATTTCCTAGAACTAAAGATCAAGCCGAGACTTCTTGGAGGAGAGACTGGGGAAGATGTTTGTTTTAAGGCCTACCGCATTGTCCTGTTGCCATTGTTTTCCAGGTTACCAGCCTCTGCCTCTTCCTGGGGACAATGTTTTGTACATTACAGGTGTGAATTGGAATCATCCCTGAACCCCCTAAGAGCTAAGGGTATATAGGTTCGCCCAGAATTATGTAGAGTGTCATTGTATGTCCCACGCACGTTTACAGTTAAAGTAGATGCATTGTGATGTATAAACATCATTCCATTGACTTCGCGTGTCTGACGTCACTTTAAAGAGTTTATAGTACACAGCCTCGTGTTCCAGTGATCCATGAACATAAACACCTGGCAACAGTGTTTGTTTATTTTTTTTAATTTCATGTGTGAGTTTGCAAGTGGCTACTGGTTTGCAACAACATGGACTGGCGCTGTGGCCAGTGAGGACACTGTGGTGGACTTTACTGTAATGGCTAACCCGGATGTTACTACCAATGCAGATGCATTGGAGAGATGACAATCGGAAACAATAGTTTTGCCTCTCAGAGTAGAAACCGAAGATTTGACCTTTGTGTGGGCGGATAAAAAAAAAAAAAATGGACTCGCAAAGATTAACAGGTGACTTTTAGTTCCTGACTCATATCATGAACTACGGATGGGATGCGTAAACAAATACAACAACAAAGAATCACATGTCTTAAGCCAGTTCTGTAGCAATACCCCCACACCTAGCTAGAAACGACTTGACAGACAAGGTATAAATACAATGTTCCTGATACAAATAGTAAAACTACTAATTGTAAAAATGTGTTTACCATTTCTATTGCAGGTGCAGCTGTGCCAATATTACATATTTTTCGATCCTTGGGCTGGGTTCCATGCGCGAAATACATATAAATATTTTCTTTTTAATCTCCAGTGTAGTATGTTTTTATTTCTACCAATGGGAATTACTGTTGGCGCATTGCACTAGAATTACGCCATGCTTGAAAAATATATATATTGTTTCATGTCCAGCTGCAATTTTGCACCAGGTAAATGTTTGCGCTAATGGTATTAGCAGGTGGGCAGTCATAATTTCGAAAAAAAATGTCGACAGACAAAAATGTCGACAAAAAAATGTCGAAAAAAAAATGTCGACTTTCGTTTTTTTTTATTATATATTTATTTTAGGGGTTCGGGAGTTAAAAAAAAGGGAAACATTAAAAAAAAATTAAAAAAGGGGGTTGGGGGGGAACCCCCCATTTAAAAAAAAAATGCATTGAAAAAAAAGTCGACATTCTTTTTTTCGACATTTTTTTTTCGACATTTTGACTTTCGACATTTTTGTTGTCGAAATTATCACTATGAACCGTATTAGCAATAGGGCAAACTTTGCCCTCATGCAAAAATGCATCAAAAATGTATCTTTTTCGCAGTAGGGCATTTTTGCCCTGGTGCTTGCATACACCATGTCAAACTGCACTTGGCATGATGCAATGGCTTTCTAATACGTTCCAGTGATTCGAGAACAAGGGCAAACTTTGTCCTAGAGCTAATACCGTGAAACTTTGAACTTGCACCGGTGCAAAGTTTCTGTAATAACGCCCCAGTTGGCTGCTTGTTATTTATTTATTTATGTTTGGAATTTAGAAAGCCGGGGGGGGGATCTGGACGCTGGTTACATGAGGGCTTAGTTACAGCAGGTTGCAGTCATAGATAGTGCACAGATTTGAACCGTAATGCAAATTGTGATGTGGCAACAGAGGTTGAAAACCTCAACTAGGAAGCGTGCAGCACCTGGAGCAGTGGGTTTGATTCTCTCCACCAATGACCTCTTATTATTATGTTCCACCCCTTAGTATTAATATAATAGTTCGGGAGATAATTATACAAGAATCTCCGAATAATATGCATACTATAGAATGCTGTCACTTTAAATAATGAACAACAATAAACAGGTTTTATGGAAGAGACTGGTCTTCTACTAAACTGTATGCATTTAAGTTGTTTTGAGCTATAAACACTACACATGCGGTAGATTATCTATGAACAGTATACATGTTCTTGCAAGTCTGCCCTTAAATAGTATTTGATTCCACACAGGTATGTCAATATGCCTCTCTGAGCATTATGGGTTATTTAGAAGCAGTTTCCTTTAACACAAGCACTACATCAGTCTGAGGATTCATTGATCCATCAAATGCATTATGGGACTTGAAGTCTTGGGTCAGTTTAATTGAATACAGAAGGTATTTTCAGTTTATATTATTAGTACATATCTACACCTTTGTTCCCCGTTAACATGTTTTGTTGAGACTGCAGCAGATGGTGACTTAATTTGATTCTTCACTCAACTCCTGCGAACTCTTCTAGCATATTGGAGATACTCTCCCTGGATTTGGGTATAGATGCTTCTCATCATTCTACTACGCTGTTTTATTTCTCCTGTATTTTCATTTCAAGGTGTGGCATGTGTTGACCAGACACCTCATTGGCTTCAGTAAAAATCAATTTTTCCAGCCATAAAATACCCTTTCCGAGCCCTGGGAAGCCAGCAACCCAAAGAGATGTCTGTGTCCCTTGGTAAAATACAAAATTATATTTTGTACACCTTTTCATATTGTTACTGTTTTGTTATAATTGTAAGTCAATTGCAAGCCATAATAGTTCATTTTTGGAAGAATAAAAAAAGACGACTGGCTGAGAGTTTGAAACTCAGCTCACCAGACTGTGACCTATGTCCAAGCTAAGTGTTTGATCCTTCACCTCCAATGATGTGGTTATGAAACAGGTACATGTATATAGAAGCTGAATTAGAGCGTGGTACTGCACCATGCACTGCTATCCATCTACAGTAACTACATCACGCTCTTCATTGACATGTTTGATGCTTGCTGTAGAATGAGTGGCAGGCGAGCAAACAAGTGACCTACTATTGCCGGGGGCACTGGCGAGAATTTAAAACATGGAGGACTCAGGTAGTCCCTCCAGCAACTCAGTACTCCCTCCAGCAACTCGCACCTAGAATGAATCCTGACACTGGACCATGTATTACTCCCGTATGGGCATGGAGGGGGCAATGCTTTGCACCTAAAATGCACCTTGGCAAAATCACACTTTTGATCCCTTAGGTGGACAACCAAGCACCTCGGAAGTTGCTCAGGTTTGTCATGGCAGGTAAATCTGAAGCACAGCATGGTGTGCCACGCCGCCACTGGCAGTCATGAAATGGGATCTGTGTTTCCTCCTGAAGGAAATAGGGGTGGAAATCTCTCACTCTAAGAACCCTCATAGGAAGAGTATTAAGCACACACCGAGCACTTAGATCACCTGTGAATCACAGCACTGCTCCTTGTACATAGAGGGAACCCCAGGAAATAGACATTGTTGTTTGTACAGCTAACCTATTTCTCCCCTTGCACACTGCACCTTTGCAACTTAGCGGAAGGCACAGTCTCACTCTTCACACCCTGCACACACATACTACACAAACACTATTGCACATCACCTCTGCCATTAGAAAGAAACAACTTGTGACAACAGATATTCGAACTGTAGCCTTGCACTTAACTCTGTCTCCTTAAACACAATCCCTCTCTTTAATCCTTATATACCTCAGCTGTTCCCATACACACTCCATTTACACCTGGGTGATTACCAGGGTCTTGGCCACTGTGGCAGAACTTTAATGGCTGAAATGCACACACACACAATAGCACCTCACAAACTTTCACAGGGCATTCAACCAAAAGCATGTTGGCACCATGATTATGGTGAAAGGCGCTATAGCAAATGTCAAAATGTATGAATTAAAACCTGGAACACATATTTTGCAGGGCAAAGTTTGCCTATGGAACATTTTGAGTCCAGATAATGTTATTGTACTGTATTCAATTGTCTGAACCTTTTAGCCAAACAATTCTCTTTCACCAGCTGTATATTCCAAAGAATGAATAGTCGAAAAATCATGTGCATGTTTCTACACATACGTTAACAATTTTCACACATTCATCTCCAGCAGATGGTGACTATGTGTTATAGTTAATTGAATTCCTCCGGCTTTCTCAAGTGTGCACAAATTGAAATTCAGACCCCAATAAGGTGGCCAATTCTCTTTCCCTTTGATTCAGTGCAATGTTGCCTCTCTGCCAATTATTAATAAATAAAACTATTTGAGTATGAGACATTTCCTTTTTACTGGCCTCTGTAAAGTAACTCTGCCAATCTCTTGATTGTATTCCTGTCTTTATCAAGGGTACTTTCTGCTTGCATTGTATCCGAAAAAGAAATTAATGGTTGCCTTAGATGGGGCTTACCCCTCAATGATGATGAACTACACCATAGAGCCTGCCACTGGATGGGAGTCTCACAGAGTCACTGCTTAACCGCTCCTTTGTTAAAAAGGGACTGTGCTCTAGCACCTTGAAGCATCTCTTGTGCTAGATGGAATTATAAATAATATCTCAGACCAAATAACCAGACAGACTCAAGGAATATGGTAAAGTACTACTTTATTCTCATTTGATAAAGCAGGAGAGCTGACAGGCATCGGCCTGATGCATTCACACTCACACACTAACTTGATTACACAGAGGTCTAATACCCCAATATGCGTCATCTATACTTTCATCCTATATGGCAAATCATAAAACCTATGAAAGGGAGGGATTAGTTAGGGGAAAATATCTACATATAGAACATATAAGAATGAATACATCGTTGGTTGCCCCTTAGGCCCACTGATTGGTTGGCATACGGCTCTTTCTCATCACATACGTGGAGAAAACCTAGGTGCTTTGAATTGCATCAGATTGCTCCCCGTTCTCCCAATTAATCCATCATCCCTCATCGGTCAGCCATAAAACAATGTCTTCCATCTTTAGTTGACCTTGTAGCCTGCTCACTGTCCTCGAACATTAGAGGGAGTGTGAGCACACCACTATCCTCATCTGAGGCTCTAATGAATAACCCTTGTCTTCAAATTCTGAGTCACATGTGTAGAGAACACAAATGTATTAATTTCAGCCTCTTATTTACTGCTATTTGATTCAATTTTGCGTGGTGCTGTTGCTCCTCTTGGCCTCTATAGACTTGCTCACTCTACATGGCATAGACTTACTACACTTTTAACTGTCCAATACTTTGGCTGTTGCAGAAGTTATATTCTTCTTTGATCTGAGAGGAACGTCTCACATTCAGGGCTTATCTGTGTAACTCCCCTTGTACCTTGCAATTATTCCTTAAAATAGTATCCTTGATCCTAGGGCAACCTCGACTCATTGCTGTTTTGCACATGAATTGTATTTCCAGCGTTGCCCGATTCTGTAGCCTTGGTCTATCTCTGAGGTAGCTTGGTTAAATTCGACATGAGCCAGCATCCATTTTCCGATCATGACTGTCCTTGCCACATTATATATTCCTGTACAGCAAGCTTCTATATGTCTCATCTATCTTGTGTTATTACGTATTAACAGTTATTAACCCATACGTTACTTCATTCTTCTTTATATCCATGATTACTTTAGCTTTCAGTACATATTTCTCTTGGTACTTCAGTACATCTTCCCTCTTAAGTATTTCCATATTCTTTGAGCAAATGTTCAAATATCTTCTTCATGACATCACATTGCCCTCGTCAGATTTCACTTAACGCTCCATGATGTCCATAGGTGTGTTCTGGCATCCTTCCATATGGCACCCTTCCACATTTTCAGTGGAAGGGTACATTCCTAATGGCTGTCTGAGTGCATAATGTCTCTCATACACTAAATATGGTAGTGGTATTACACAAAGGTTCCCAACCATAGCCCTTTGTCTGCTGTTCCAATATGTCATTTTTGCTGTGAAGATGTTCTCTGCCTTTTTGCCGGCGGGTGAACATACCTGGAGTCTTTTTTCAGTTGCCCTTGTGAAGGTGGACCTGGCTTTAAAATCCACAGCTTAAGCGAAGCACAGCGGAGTGCTGCGAGTGTGTTGGCCATGTTTGCCTGATGGCCAGCCGCGGACGAGGCCCAAACCCGCATAACACTTTGCCAATGCAGCACCACTATGGAAGCGGTTTTGAGCATACCTATTGGGTAAGTTAAACTAACCGTGGGATTAACTTTGTGTGTTCCCGTACAAATAAATACACATGTGTGATCTCACAGCTCCAAAACAAGTGCAGTAAAAAAGGGCAACAACTTTATTTCAGGCCCCACGCCAAAAGCCATTATGACACACATTATGTACAATTTGAGAAGTGCATCAATGGAAGATAACCTAAGAGCAGTTGCATTTGATCCCACAAGCAGCACACAAAGCACTCAAAACAACATGCCCATGTTCCCTCCACTCTTAGCAACATTTGAAGATTTGAATTTGGTTGCCTCGGCTGACTTGACTGAAGATATCAATTCAGTCAATGTAGAACCAAAATGACTGGAAATATCTCCTGTGTCAAGACACGTGGTCAAAGGGACCACAAACCAAAACTTGGAATATACAATATCCACAGCTAGCATGAAACAAACCATCTCTAACCTTGCAGGAAGGAATAAAATAGTGCAGTGCCTTGATGCATTAGACAATATTGTGGGATGTTTCACCCACGCATCCAAGCCCTACAACATAATTGTGAATTACTGGCAGCGGAAACATCATAATGGCTGCCGGAAAGCATGATGCTTGCCAGAAATCATCCAAAAATGCACAGGGAAAACATGAAAAATTGGTTGCCATCATATTTTGCTGCTGTCAATGTTCATACAGGAGACCATTGCCAGACCCTATCCTTTGGCTGCACACAGAGCAAAACCAGTCCAAAGGAATATGCTGCTATTCAAAATCCATTTTAATTGATGTCAAAAATTGCTAAAATCATGGGCACGAAACCACCAAACAAAAAAATCCAACTTCTGGTCGGTTGCCCTACATTACTCTACTGCAGAATCCACATCAATACAATGTTAGCAAGGATCATATGCCATCAAGCAAAATCCCCTTTTTGAAAGGTATTAATTCAAGACAGCTGCCAAAAATGGGTGCAATACCGGTGTTTGCCGCTGATCGGCGCTGGTGATCTAACCTCTGACAGGAGACCTGTATTTCAGGAGCTGAAAAAGAACCTGAGTTAGCTGGAACTTCAAAGCCTTGCTTGTTCCCGGGAAGTCTTCACACCTCAGAACTCCACACAAGAAGGCAGGAAATCACAAGTTTCTGTTAATCAAATGGAGAGTGGCACCCTGGTCTGCTGACCTCAGTCAAGACAATAGACTGTTTCAGTTAAACAGAATATGCTAATTTGGGTGTGCCTGACCAACTTCTCTGGGGGAAGGCAAGACATCTGATCTCTCTGAGTCAGAACCAAGGTCCTGGAGGCGGGGACAAACAAATGGGTGTACTGAAGGGGAGGCAAATGTATATTTTATTAAATTGGTTATAAAATATTGTATCAAGCTGACAGAAATGTACAATTTGGGGATTCTTAATGAAAAATGCACCCACAATTTGAGACTAAGCTCAACTCCGTACAATGTTCTGAGACCAAACCCCATAATTATTAATATTGCAGACACTGGGATTACACTAGAGAATTGAAAACTTACTGTGATGTGCCCAGAGAGGGTGGGTACCTCCGTGGAAGATTTGATGAAAAACCAATATGGCGAAACCCACTAAAAGCGCAAAATGTTGTTGATTCTGAACCCAAGCTTGTAGAAACATGTGCCTTGAACCGAACTGTACCTTAAGCAATCTATGATGTGTACATGTAATTTCAACAACTTGTGTATCTGGGAAATATGTGTTTTGGGTAAAATTGATTTCCTATAAGAAACCAAAGAGGAGTGTTCTTTCCTTAAAGCCATAAAAATGATACCTGATGACACAGGATGACTCACAACTCCATTCTCCAGTCAGGGCACAGAAAATCCTCTAACCTATCAGAATCCTCAGAGGGTTGGGCATAGAAAGTCAGCCTTCCCACCCACTTTCAAAAGACATAAAAAGAACCACTGAAAGCCAGATAGGGTCTTCCCTTTCCACTTTCTTGCACAGCACTTTGCCAGACCAGACAATATCCAGAAGGACCACAGGCTCCAGAACTTAGACTCCAGATAGACTCCAGAACTTGAAGCAGAGAGGCCTGAACCAAAGGCTGAATTCTTCTCAACAGGCCTCAGAATCCAGCAACCTAACCAAACGATTCCAAAGCCGGGCAAGCTGTTTGATTCTGGCTAGAACCCTGTGCCAGAACCATATCCAGACCGCTGTGCAGTGCCGGTAGCAGACCCAGGCCAGAAGGCTGTGCAGTGCCGATAGCAGACCAGACCAGACCGATGTGCAGTGCCAGACCCAGACGAGAGGCCACGCTGTGAGCAGAACCAGTGGCACAGTCCGTCCCGTAGCGAGAGTGCAGTCCAAGACCCATTCCGGTCCAAAACTAGGAGTGAGTATCCAGCCAGAACTGTACAGAACCAATCTATTAGTGTAAAATAATCCTATTCAAACCATTTTAACCAATCCAGAACTGCATCATAGAATTGTGTGTCCATCCTGTTGATTCAAAATCTTCCACAGCGCATCTGTCATTCTGAATTCTTAACTTTATTTCTGAAAATCTACCTCCACAAAAACGTCCGTATCTTTTGAACCGTACGTGCTAGGAACGAGATTTAACTTTCGCGATCGACGCACTCGGAAAAAGTGCAGCGATTTGCAATTTGACTCAATTTCACCACATGTTAAAAATAGCTGTCTATTTCTTGCAATGCTGAAAATCGTTTTCAATCTGATAATCATCCATGAATCAGTGCTAGTGTTGACCTGAACCAATCTCAAGTAACTTTCACTCATCCTGAAGTTCCTATAGGGAATTAATATAATTTTTAGCATATTTTTTACTTCATTGCAAATCACATGTAAAAGTATTTTTGACTGTTAAAATCATTCCTGTTTCTCTAAGCTTGCTGGGGGGGGGAAAGGGAACTGAACTGCTTTTGATTGTATTCCTGAAAACTGTGTGCTCTTATTTCCATCTCTTCATATTGCATAGGGTGGGAGTGAGGAAAAGGTGATTAGATTATCTCTTGTTGAAACCATATCCAGTTTATGTCTGTGCTGTATTCTTTCCCTCATTGCTTTTCCTTGAAACCATACAAAGTATTCTCTGCTACCTTCTCCTTTCTATACCAACTCCTAAGTAAATAAAGAATTGTGCTACTATAATATTATCCATTGTTGATCACTTCCATATTCATAAGAGTGCTATCAAATATTAATGTATCCATAAAAGTGATATATATATATATATATATATATATATATATATATATATATATATATATATATATATTGTTAAATTTTTCCAATAAACCTTTTAATTTGCAAAACAAACCTACTTCTTGGCTCAGTGAGGTCAGGGGGATTCAAAGAGAGGGGCGTTATATAAGTGTTTATCATCCAGATTTAAGAACTTGACATAAAAATATATAAATAAGGGCTTTCATTGGGCATCCCAGACTAGGCATTGACTTAGTTGGATTGCTGAATTGAAGTCACTTACAATATATCTTGCGTCGCCAGTACAACACAGCAACGCTCTGATGATGAAAGAAATATAGATGATCTCCTAGTGTGAGACAACACTTTTGGAGAGATCCTAACAGAAATTGACATATATCCATGTGAGAGGCTAACTTACTGCACCAATGGTGCACAAGCTCTGCCTATACTGAAGACACCACAGAATATCCAGTTTGCTCCCCTTATGGGAGCATAAATATAAGCGAGAGATCTAACCCTCTACATCAGTGCAACATTCCATCACATTGTCCGATGACTGTGCATAAACTGCAAGACACCACTCTGACAACACTGAGTTTTGTACTCAGCTCTCTTGTCAACATATTTTAATCTTTGAAAGAAGAGTACACATGTGCACGGGAATTCTGATGGAGCTATAAAAAGAAGTGGGTTGCTCCATCACGCATGGCAGGCTTAAGTGCAGCCCTAAACAGCCAACTAAAGGACCTAATTATCTAACTTCAATCAATTGGTAAGGAACATACAGCCAACCTACACGAACTAAAAAAGGATGTCAACTCACAAAAAGAATTCAGCAAACAAATGTGAAAAGGTATCAAATCCACATTAGTGGAT
Organism: Ambystoma mexicanum; assembly: GCA_002915635.3. Taxonomy (NCBI): domain Eukaryota; kingdom Metazoa; phylum Chordata; class Amphibia; order Caudata; family Ambystomatidae; genus Ambystoma; species Ambystoma mexicanum. Next base: position 938,937,241 of record CM030325.1, read on the forward strand.
TTACAGAGGACTGACAAAAACAATAAACCGGGTGCAGATTCAGATCAGGAAGAACTGTTCTATGGAGACGATACACCACTTTCTGCTGAAGCGCTAGAAGTGTTCATGAGACTAGCACCAATGGTATACGATCAAGAACTTGAGCAAATTGCAGAGCATAAATCTGATGTTATGATCAACAACCGTCCAGTCCAGGATTTAGCTCCTACACCAGACAATGAAATCAAAAATAAAAAGCAAGTGGATCAGAAAAAACAAAACTTAGGAGAAGATGAGGAAGAGACGAACATAAATTTAAAAAAATGAAGAAAATAAATAAGAAAAAACAAAACAAGAACAATTCCCCATTCATAGAGGAAGACTTGGTGGACACTGTCAAATTGGGAAATAAACTGAAACTAAGGAAACAGAAAAAATGTACTAAAACAATCTTTTTCAAAGCACTGAATGAGATTTCAGAATCAGACAGCCAGAACGATAAGAAAAACAAAACCAAAATCTCTGATCCAGCGATGAGAGAGGTGGAGAAAAACGAAAACGTAAAAAGAGATGATCCAACTGATTGCATAGAGGTGGAATCTACTTCTTTCAAGCAAACTGACGCAAAAGCAAGAATTTGTACTGAATTTCAGACTGTGGAGCCCATGATCGAAGCCAAGGATCCACCAAAACCTTCTTGACTGGCTCCCATTTTTGTAAGAGAGTCTAATCAAAGGTCTGGGAGTCAGACGAAACCAAAAAAGCTAAACCGGAGTCTGCACATGTGCCATTAGAGCAGAATGATTTTATAGAAGACAACCCAGAAATATTTCACTCAACCATGGTAACATCCTGTCGTACACCAAAAAAGGTACCCGATCTATGTCTATTCTCAAGCCAAGATATTAAGCGCATCTCTTCCCACATGAGGAATGCACATATAAAGTTGAACCCGTTCTAAAAACAAGTGAAGGAATTAATGGATTACAAATTGTAACGCTCATCTGATTCCCACGGAGGCGCTGATCCCGGCTGGGCTGCTATCGTTTCTTCAATTGAGAAGCGTAGAGCTCGGACGACTCTCAGGACTGGGCTTCCTCTTATCGAATGTCTGACTTGCAGGGTAAGTTTTCTGCAGGTGGAAGAAAAAGGGTTAATCACCGTTTGATGGGATTCCTTCTCCCACCAATCGCCAGTTTCTCCCACAGCCTAGCTTTCTACTTGTCTCGGCGAGCTCTCACCTTAAGCGTATAAATGCTGAGCTCTCCATCCTGCGTCTGGTGCAGGGGTGCGTGGATTCCAGTTACGTCACTGGATGAGTTCAGTGTTGAGGCTCAAGTCTTTTGCGGCCTTAGTTGTGGCACTGGTGCTGTGATGCCGAAGAGCGATGCCGCCGTTACTGCACGAGCGGATGCCTGTAAGTATACTGTAGTCTTTAGGCTTTAAAAGATGGGCACCTCAATAATGTCCCTTTTCCTTTGTTTCAGGCCTCGGGATGCTGTGGGCGTAGTTTTCTGTTGCCGCTGCACGTGCCGATGCACGTAAGTATAATGTTCGTTGGCCGCTTTTAATGGCACCTCTAATAATGTCCTTTTTCTAGTTTTCAGGTGCCGGGATGCTGCGGGCTTTATATCCGTTGCCACTGCACGTGCCGAAGCACGTAAGTATAATGATCGTTGGCCGCTTTTAATGGCACCTCTAATAATGTCCTTTTTCTAGTTTTCAGGTGCCGGGATGCTGCGGTTGATGCGGCCGCTTCTGCGCGTGCAAAAACTGGTAAGTTAAGATGAATGCGACTGCCTTCACCCGAACCCCTTTTAAATTATGTCCTTTGCCTTTCAGGTGCAGAGAAGCTGCCGAAGAGAAGGCCGCGGTTAGCTCCGTTGCAATCACGGATGGATCAGGTAAGCGGGCGCGGCTGCGAGCGAGTTGCACTTTTCTAACCTTATGTTTATTGTTTGCAGGTTTTGCCGGTGACTGGATTCCGGGATCTGGTAAGTATTGTTCTGTGTCTTTCTTCATCCACAGGTTGCTGCGCGGGAGCTGAAGATGACTCTGGACCTGGAATGCAGGAGCCGACTCAGTGAGCGTCCTGCTGCTGCTGCAGAATAACGCAAAGCACGTGTTTTCCATCGGGCGTGGTTTAAATAGCAGAGAAGTGCTTCCAGTGTGTGTTCTTCCACCGGTTCCACCCAGGTAAGAAAAGAGTTCCTGAAGGGAGGGAATAGTTCCTCCCAGCCCTGATGGCTGGGGACTTCAACCAGACTGGATTGTTCTGGGTTAATATGCAGCATGGTCTGCCTCAGGTAAGTCCACCCAAGCATTATTACACTGTTTATCAATATGAGCCCGGCGCCTATGGGGCCGGGACTGAAACCCTTCATGAGCCTGGCGCCAAAGGCGCCAGGACACGGTCCAAAGGGCCCCTGTAGGGGTCTGCTGGGTCCAGAGTAGTGGAAGACGGGTCTGCTTCCGAGGGCGCTGGGCCAGTCCTGGCACCTCGGGAGTAGCGCCCATGACACAAATGTGTTCTGGAGAATTAAGAAGAATGGTGTCTAAGTATTTGACAGCTTACCACAATTAACATCAGATGAATCAAAAAATGTATGAGATGTCACAAAAATGGGTGTAACAGTCCCCCAACCAGATTAAATCTTCTGACTTAACACATATCGCCCCTCGGAGTGCCAAGAAAGATCCAACGATCAAAGAGAAATCTAAGCTATGGGCCCTCCTTCCAGACATTTTGATGGAAGTCTTCCAGAGGCTCAACGCCAATGAGGAATTGCTTTAGTAAAAAAGGGGTTGTCCATCATGAGCTGGAATACAAGAGACCCATCATCTTATAGAGACAATGATACGAGCAAAATGATTTTCAATGACCAAGACCTAGTATTCTTTTAAGAGACTTGGCTCACAGAAAACATAACGGTTGATAGGTTCACAACAGTAAGCCAACTCGCAATGTGTCCAAATGGAGGACGACTGTCTGGACACATTCTGATAGCAATTAGAACTAGCATAGGCAATGGTGTTAGTTGCATAAGTCACAACATTTCAGGAATTCCTGTTGTAAAATGTGTTGTAAGATGGGCTGACATTTCGAGAGGTTTGATCTTGATTAACATCTACTGGAATCCGGCCAGCAAAGGCAATTTGGCATTTCTTGAAGACCTTTCTTCCATCCTCACTGAAGTTAATATTTCCTTCAGAAACAATCTTATTGGAGGTGACTTTAACGCATACTGCTCACAAACCCATATCATAACACGTAACATCAGAGACGGCCAAATTATGCTTCAAGCTTTATTGTCGACAAAGCCAAAAATCTTTTGGATGTTAATTAATGGCCAAACACTGTTTCAAGGTATGCAGCAAACATCCACAATCTCAAGTAGTGCATGGGTAGAATTTGTCACTGAGGCCACAAAAACGGCAAACTTGGTCGTAGTTGTTAGTAAGGGAAAAATTAAGAAAGACATTATCAAATCATCAAGCTCTAGGGCTGCTGGCTCCAATGGACTAACAAATGTGATCCTTAAGTCTGACATAGCAACCTGGTCGAAGATCCTGCATGGAATATTTGAAAATATCATGCACACCAAATACCAACCTGAGTCTTGGAAGTGGGCTATCGTCATCCCATTTACAAACGGACAATAGAATGGAACCTATCAATTATCACCCCATTGCTTTCTTAGATTGTGATAGCAAGGTATTCTCAGACCTAGTGCTAAAAGATCTGGAGAAATGGGCTGAGAGTAGAACAATTCTTGCTAGACAACAAACAGGCTTCCGATAGAGACTATCTATCACATTAAATGGCTTAATTCTGCATACCATAAAAGACCAACGTAAGCGTAATAAATATAAACCAACATATATTGCCCTTATTGATGTAACAAAAGCTTTCAATCTAGTCAATAGGGCCAAATTGTGGGTGAAATTTAAGAAATGGGTTATCCCAGAAGATATGCTTGCTATCAGTGTAGCTCTCCATCAACATACTACCACTCAAATCAGACTAAATTTAAAAGGAGAACTCTCACCTCAGTGGAGACAGGGTGGTATCCTTGCAGCATTTCTTTTCAACCTTTATTTAGCAGATCTCGCTGATTACTTACATATACACATTGTTGTCTGCCCTACAATAGGCAAAGGTTCAATTCACTTTCTCCCCTATGCAGACGACATAACCTTGATTGACCACATCTCCATCGGATTACAACATCTAATAAAGGCAAACATACACTATACATGGGAAAACAAGCTAGTAATCAACCCCACAAAACCAATATTATGATCTGTGGAAGTCTTTCCAATCGAAAACAGTTACCTAAATAATACATGCACAAATACACCCTGCCAATTGTAAAAAAATAAAATAATATCTAGGCTTTAATCTCAGAACAACCCAATCGTTAAAAGACCTGACCGATGAACTAGAGAGCAAAATTGTACAAAATATAAGTCAACTGAAAAAAACGAATGAGGACACTGTGTAGATTTTTGCTCCTACCTTTGTTAAAACTTTATAAACGGAGCGTGATTCTGGCAATTCTATATGGGATGGAAATTAATCCCAGTGCCCGTAAATCCAATTGGGCACTCCTTGAAGGCCGTATATTAGAAAAAAAACATTATTGCGACCCAAGTCTCTCCCAATAGCGCGATTGAGATATGAATTAGGATTATATTCTCTACAATCACATTTCATTTGGAAATTACTGCTCATATAGAGATCTAATCTAAATCCATGCAAAAATTCTTTGTATGAGAAGATAAGAGATCACATAAATTCTCAAAAAACTGAATTCTTGTTAAAGCTACAAGGATATGCTGAGCAAATTCTTCAAAACTATGTGGTAACAATTGATATCCTGGTCGCAAATTCAGACAAGGCAAAGCAAGCTCTTAACAGAAGTGACTGGTTTGCAACCAGAGCCTCATTTTCCGACCTCAAAAGTGCCAAAAATGTCAGTGTATGCGAGAAACCATGCAAATATGTGCTGCCCTATCTAAGAATATTTCCAAATTGCACCTGGGGCACCGAACTCTTGCACTTTCGTTTATATCTTGTGAAAATAAATGAAACCTCTAGAATACGGCAACATTTAGATCATAAAGAAGGAGAATGTGATCTGGGAGATGAAGTTTATATCCAAGATGTAAGACACATTCTCATAACTTGCACATCCATATTTCCAACAAGAGAGAATTACATTGCGAGATTTGTCTACCACGCAGAGTGGCTAATCACCCAATAATATTGGCATCCACTGTCAGCCCCAAAGGATATCTTCTTATCAATTGAGCTCCTGAAATTACTAAATGAATTGCATTTTACAAAAAGTTCAATATAAAGGAAAACACGAGACACAAAAGTTTGGTAATGTACCGAATTTTAAATGAAAGTGTATTGAATTGTTGTTTCCTTTTTTTACCTCAAGAGAACTGTGTAAAACGTCTATGTATGACTAATGGCCCAATAAAAAAAAATGTAAAACTATATATCTCTCATTGGTGAGGTGCAGGAACTAATGAGAAAGCATTCTCCTGCTCCTCGATATCACCACTCACCATAGCTCCACTCTGCCGCCTGCCTTTAATCAAATGTTTTATCAAGGCAGATGTTAAGGTCTAGCACCCACAGCGGTTCCCTCTGTCTTCAGACACGCTTGATTAAAATGCATAATGATATGGTGTGCAGCTGTCTGTATGTATTATTGTTTTGTCACAGCTGTTATGTCACAAGAGTTCACATATGCAAGCTTAAAAGCAGGCCAGCACGTCAGGAACCTATGGGTGACATCACCCCCTTGATTGCATCTATGAAAGCCATTTCATTTATTGCTAAAAATGTTTGCTAACGGTTGCATGGATTCAGAGAGTGATCCTATAAATACTAGAAATTTGAAAAAAATCAAATCTACATGGCTGACTTTATTTTGGTTGCATCGCATACAGTTTTTATTGTACAGCTCAGCCAGTGAACATCTATAATTTTCCATCATTATGTTACTCCATCTATTAATAATAAAACATACTTAACATAACCCTGTTGCTTAGGTAGCCAAGTGAATCTGCTTCTTAGATTGCTATAGCTTTTCCACTGGCCATACTGACAATATTCCAACCATTAGATGGCCATTGGTGGGTTTTCCCATCCTTTCCGATTGCTGTTTGTTTTAAATGTTATTAAGGAGGCAATTATGAGCAATCTCTGCCCTCTGCAAAGCAGCCAGGAGATCTGATGTTGACACAGCAACAAATGAATTCCTTGTATGCTTACTAATGGCTTTTCATAAATGCAGTTACTATGCAAGTGGCACTTTACTCCTTCATTCAACTGCCTGCCTGTAATGGACCTGAACCTGTAGGTCGTTTAATATGAGGTAACAGTATCTGAGATGGATGGGGATGCAGATCTTATTCATCCATAATCAGACCGACTCACAGGTTTGGCAAAATCTCAGCTGTTTTGATAACCTTTGTTAAAACAGGGAGTACAATGGGCATCAACGGACGCCGCACAGCAAGTTCTCAATACATTTCATTAAAAAAAATACTTTTATAACAAAAACCCAACATACGCGACATCATCCTAGGTGGCAAACTACAAAAACCTACGGGGCTTTGTGGTTGGCTCCAGGTGAACATATAAGTATACGTTCTATGGGGTATGGGGCTGTCTAGGTCCTCTAAGGTCATGTGGACAACTAAGCTCTCCCCAAGTCATCATCCGTGTCATACTAATACACAAAGTTCTATTGGCTTCTGAAACTATAGGGCTCTTTGCTACGTGGCCCTCTATAATTGATTGGAAGTAAAGAAATAGACATTGGATGGCACACTCTATGCGTGCAAAAGAATATCACAAGTTGGCTACAAGGTGAATGGCCGGTTGGGGAACTCCAACCGGCCACTCACCTTGTGGCCAATGTTCAATGTGCGCCCAGACCATAAAAAGTACAGCAATAGACATCAGATGGCACACTCCGTGGGTGCAAAAGAATTTCACAAATTGGAGTACCAGAGGTGTAGTCTATATAATTACTTTTCCTTGCCGGCTCAAATATATAGGGATGACCGTACAGGAAGTCAGGAAGTGCATGATCAAACATTGCTCGTCCATTAGAACAGGCAAATTATCAGCACCCCTGGTCCCTCATTTTGTGGCTGAAGGGCACATCGCAGAAGATGTCAAATAGTCCATAATAGAGAAAATCAAGCATCCCACACAAGGTGGTAATTGTCATGATATCCTGTTCAGGCGAGAACAGATGTGGATTTTTCGCCTTAACACATGCCAACAAGGACTGAATGAATCTATGCAGTCGCAAGAACTAGCTGTGATGGCATGCTAAGAGATAAACTATGCAGCATGTTCCACATACACACTGCCATCACTTAGAGAGCACTAAGTGCTATCTATATGCCACAAGTGCATTTTTGATAACGCTCCAGGCTATGTGAAACACAGGGCTAATATTTACAATCCCAAAAAAAAACTTGAGATCAGCTGAGGGTTCCTTATTGGAACTACAATGTGTAAAATGTGCTTGTGGCCTTGGTCGGGCCTTCCATGTACAGGGAGCTAAGGCATGGAACGCCTTACCAATACAGCTACGTTAAACAGACAACCACCTCGCCTTTCGGAAACAGCTGAAAACGACTCTTTTCAATCAGTATAAATGATCTCCATGCACTCCTACTTACCTATTATCTATCTCTCGGAATCTGGATGCCAACGGGCGTTGGCGCGATACAAGCACAATAAAATAACATAACATAACACTTGAACAGTCACCCTTCTCCTAGACGAGCATACAGAGGGGTTTTGGCATACCTACAAGTATAGTTGAACGAGAGAACACTTCACATGTGGGTTTACCAATTATAACAATAACAAATGGCTCTAGCCGAGTTGATTACTCTGTCTAGCAGAACACAGGGTGCTATGTATACTTTATGCCATTCGAGATTGCAAACAATTGCCACCACATAGAGAGAACCCAAATGGTCACTACGTAGAGAGCACCTGAATGGTCACCCCCCCTTTAACACCAGCACATGGGGGGCATAGGCACATTAACAAAAGGACAGACTAGCCACATACTACCCTACACGTTGGCTTCCCAACTCTTAACAGCTCGCGCACAGTTTAGTAGTCTGTCCAGCACAGCCTAAGGTTATAGGCACATTTGATGCCCTCTAAAAATGTCACCATCTCCAGTGTACCATATTACATCTGAATATGAAGCTTGAATTTTGGAGATGCCTTGAATTTGAGCAATGATTAGCACCAACAATATGTAGTATCCTTCTTGCAGCAGGCTTCCACGAATACCAACAAGTGGTTTAGACAACTTTTCTTTAGAAATACGAACATAATGCTCACTACATTTTAGCACTTTAAAAGACAGTGTCAGCCACACTCCACTGACACATCACCAAAGAATGGGACAATCAATTCCGAAATAACCTAGTGATAACTAATGTGATCCACTTCATCCACTAAGACCCATGGTCATATGATTCGGCCACGCCTCCTGTGACGTATGAGGAACTATTCCCGTTTAGTATGCGTCTCCCTAGGGAGACACAGCCCAGATCCAGTGGACTGAGCATATAGCAGTTAACTAGTAGAAATCAAGGAGGATGTTGACAAGGTAAGCGTTCAACAGCCACAAAGCAAACTCATATGATGTTGTTTCGCATTACCGCACAGCGTATGCGATTCTCAAAATCTCTGGTCCATTTTCATATTTCAGTAACACGGACTGCTGCGGCGTATGAGCCAGATGACAACACTGGTACCACACTGTTTTCCGGCCCCACACCGATTAGCATGGAAAAACAAGTGGGGTCTTTTCGAACACTTTGTTGAACTAAATAGACTGCAACAAGCACTATGTATTTCACGGTGTCAACACCATGGGGATTTACTTTTAATCTAACCATTACCCCTTTTCTAAATGCGCGATCAAGAACCAGCATGCATTTAAAGGGTTCCCCGAAACCAATCACCACCCACACTAAGTTCCCCCCATGCCTTTACTCCTCCCTTAGATAGAAGAGTAAGCACACCAGCACACATTAATGTGGCAATGCATATTTTTATTTATGCTAGACGAGACAGAGATTCAATCTAACAGTTTGTAACAATGTGACTTAATAGCTATTACATTGAGAGCACATTAAGCCATGGGTTACTTAGGTTTCCATATTTCTTTCGTCTCCCTACAGGGGATGGAGCTGCTCGCAAACATTGTCTCATGCAGAGGCACGCCGGAAGTTGAATCATCTCTGATAACAATAATGGCCCTGAAGAAGATGGCTTTACTGTACATGCCATTGAAACCGTTCGACCTGTTTTGGTCATGAGGGTCCTCATGACCTTTCTTTGATATCCCTGATAACAGGGAGGGATACAAGAAACAGAAATCATATCTAACACTTACACATTGTGAGCCTTTTAAGGGGTCCCATTCACATGGGAATATGTTTATACATTGACCTATTGAGCACAACCAACTGCATGTGGCATACTCACTGCCTAAGGGTGAATAGATTATGAGTAGAAATCCCATGGCTAATAATGGTTTTGCCAGACAATCAGCTGTTTCAACAGGATCCAATACCAGTCCTGTTGTCCCAAATAGCCATCTGGTTGTGTTTATCTGTTTGTTTTAAGGAAATTTGACATACCAATTTAATTAGTAGCGATGAGGGATAGTTTGTTCTTCATCTATCCCTGTTAGATAGGCAGTGCACCACTCACTACCTAGGGCCAGGCACTCCTGTCAAGATCAGGGTGTTCTTCCTCCAGGGATAGTTAGCACATTGTTTCCCCAATTGTTGTTTTCCATACACGTGACATTTATATCCACATCAAATATTTTCTTCAATTTATATGACACTATTTTTTGTTGCAGTTTTTGCAAGGGGCATTTGGAAAACTATGGACATTGCACTCATTTGTCCAAGAGGTTCCTTCAATACTTGCAATTCAAACACAATCCAAAATGCAGGTGGTGAGAAGTGCTGATTTCCTCCTTGCCCAGACACCCCTAGAATTTGTACCCAAGCCTTAATTGCCATAATCTTCAACTACTTTGCCAAGGAGACACCAAACTGCTGGGGACCAAGGTTACTGCATACTGACAGCAAATACGTGTGGTGAGTGCCCAGTAGAACCATTCTTCAACACCTTAATTTATTCTTGAACCATCTTTTTGTTAATTTTAATATATTCTAGTTCTACTAAATGAAACTTAATGTTATATCATGGGTAAAAACTTTCTGAGAACTGTTATTAAAATTACTTTATTTGGCCTCTACTTCAGGTGAGTGAATACAATCTCCCTATCTGATCATTACCTACACATACTGAGTAAGTTGTTTAAACTTAATATACACCCAAATGATATTTTGCATCAATAAATGTTTCCAGCAGTTAATTTATAACATAATACTTTGGGCCTAATTCACAGAAGCGGTTTATAATGGCAAAACCTGATTGGAAAACACTCTGTCAATTAGGCCCTTTGACACACTTTACTTGGCAAATAATACACAGACTTAAACACATATCCATATCGACCCTAATTTTACATTTTTTGCTATTTTTTATTTCTTTGCTAATGTGTATATGTGTTTGTTTTTTTTTTTTCACTTTCAAATGTATTGCCCTTTGATATATACTTTACATTGACATATCTATTTATCACTTAAATACAAGCTAGTACTTTTTAAAGATGGCAAATAAATCTAAGCTGTTATAACAATAAAAAAAAATGTTCTTATAATATCAAGAAAGATTCATATTTTGTTTTTTTCCTCTAATTTCAAGGGAACCCCCAGTTTGTGAACTCTACATTTGTGCAGTACAGCCTTTGGTGCTAACCACTTAATTCAAGTAGTCAATCCAGTTAAAGCATAGGTAAAAAAAACAATGTATTTAATTTCAGGGAAAGTACTTATCAAACAGTCTCTGTACTTTTTGGTAAACCCATATGTCATCTATTTTCACATTCTTTGTTTTTTCGTTCCTTTTCTTCTTTAGTTATTTTGGTCCAGTTGAAATGAGAAGTGAAGCTCAAACTTTGAGTTTTAGTAAGGGTCAGATACAGGAGAGTGTAGAAGGTCTGACTTTATTCATCCCTAAGGGTAGATCTGACAATAGTAAAAGTAACCTTATCTCAATTGATGCTTTATTGAAACTAAGGAACAAGCTTTTCCACGCTGAACTTTAGAGACACAATAGGACTTAGTGTTTGCAAAACAACTGTCATATTCTCGGATGATGGTGGTGAAGAATACAAAAATCATTTTAGTTAACCACAAAATGGCAGTCACCATTACTATGGCTCTATGTAAGACAGGAGAAATACAAAATACTTTGAAACAGCCAAGGCCAACTTTCTGTCGCATCCCACCTTAAGTAATGTTAAAGACACACTAAACAATATCAACAAACAATGTGATGGGCTTAAAACATCAACTATAAAAAGAAATAAACAATAAACTACAGAAGACATTGAGCCAATACATTATGTATCCCTACTTGTCTGTGGATTATTTAACAACCAGATGGCATCCTAACATTTGAGGCACCTACAATAGAGGACGCGCCAGAGGCTTATCACCATGTAAATGGGTAACTTTTTCAGATTCCATAGGTAGAACCATTGAGGAGGCTTGTCCAGAAAGGGGATCATACACATTACCTAATAGGGGTCTTTTTTAGGCAGAGGCACTCACAGAAGTCAGAGGAATGAACCATACTTCCAGGGCCTCCTGAATCAGGTAGCCACTGGGATTTAAAGAAACCATAGGAGGGAATATCAAAGAGGGCACAAATACCATTTTAACTTTTAATGAGCAAATTTCAATTTTCAGTGTGTAGAGCTTACTGAATGGCAGTTATAATTATTACCTAAAGGCTTGTAATATGTACCTTCTAAAACTACTGATTGGTATCTGATTGAGATTCAAATAGGACAATCATTTTCAAAAAGATATGACTTGCCCACTCTTCTGAACATTATGAGCGTAATCTTTTAGACTCAATGGCTGGCTCGGGAAGCACATCCACTTGTACAACAAGTGATGCAATGTTATCCCTCTATAATAACATTTGAAAAACGCAGTATTACAAGACCTTAACAGGATTTCCTCACACCTAAAGGGCTCCCAATATAATCTTTCCTGTGTGTAGCTTACTTAATTAACATGAAACAACAGTAATTTAATGATTAAATCATTAGACAAAGGTCGGTCTTTAGTCATCATGAATAAACACCAATACAAGGAAATTGTCTTTGACCTTATTCTGGTACCAGAACATTAGAAATCTATCTAAAGACCATTCTTCTGAGCTTCAAAAATCCAATCACATTATTATTGTTTTAAAACAAGTCTTGAAAATCAGGAAATCTCGAGAAAAGAATTTGAATATTTCAATATTTATAACCCATGTAGACCTACAATCTATGCACTTTCTAAGATTCACAAATACATCCATGACCCTCAGGGAAGGCCTGTCATATCTGGATGTGACTCCATATTGGAATGATTAAGTAAATTAATTGATGGTTCAAGCCATTGAGCCAAAAGACCCCTAATTACATTAGAGATATTGTGTAGCTAAATGATTGAGGGAAACATGTTATCACTTTCATTTCAATTGTTGGTACTCATAGATATTGTGGTTTTACATATGAATATAGAAAATGAAGTACCTTAGAAGGTATTCAAAATATGTTATTCCCTGAAAAGTAGGAAAAAAAGAAGACCCCCATCAGGTTGATTACTGAAATGCTCAATATTGCCTTAACAGAACATAATTTTCAACTGAAGGACCAATTCTTTTTCTCAAGATTAAACAGATCATAGGCAAACTTTTGCCATTCATTAGTTTGAGCATTTCTAATTCTCAATTTCCAAATATGGTGATACTGACAGACAAAAGACTTGTTCAACTCTGTGTCATTTTTCTAAACTGATTGACATTGTCCATGCGATAATTGTACAGTTTTATATTTTCACAGAAAATACATTAAGCCTTAAAATTGATAGTCAATAATGGCCACTTAGACACCTTTATATTGGCCATGCTAGATATGCAATGTACTGTATCAAATGCCTTCCATGTTGAAAGTATGTTGGTAAAACCACCACAATGGTTATTCCTAGAATCACAGAACATTGCTCCAGAGTTCTAAATAAACTCACCGGAGCTCCACACATGTAACAATGTTTGGATAAGGCGCACACACACACACATGATGGCTTGAAATAGTGGATATTAGACATAGTAATCACCAACAATGAGGACAATCAGGCTAAAAATAAATCGGACATATAAGGAACAAAGATAGATCCACAGGGCACATAAGGAAGGCCGAAAAACAATTATGATATGGGATTTAACATTATAACTAATTTTCATTCATTAAGCAATTGTACTCGTTGTTATCAACTAATATACATAGTTCCATATACTTACTCAGGATAAAAAAAACAGGCTTTGTGCGTGTTTCTTTAATAAGATTTGTTTCACTTTTACTTCATCAAATTTAATCCCCTTTTTTCTGAGATCTCAAAACAGGGCACATTATTAGTTCTTCTGTGGACTTCATATTTTATAACAGATTTATCATCATGTCCTTTAGATTGGATAGTTCATTCCATTTAAATTCAGAGCATGCTAAATCATTTTTTTTTTAAATTGTTTTCGGGAAATCTCATAGTTTGCGGTTTTCTTGTTTAATTGTTTGTGGTTTTCTTGTTTAATTGTTACATGTAACATGCAATTACATAATTTCCATGACAACAAAATAATAAAAGTGACGCTGGACTGCTCAGGTGGGTGGGACAAGACAGCTATGCAAATGGTTATTTCTCCTTTGTAAAAGGCACAGTGAGCTAAAAATGTGGTTATTTGGCCATTTTTGTTCTCAGTAGAGGGGCTCCCAGAAGGTATTGTGAAGGTTTAGGGACTTGAATTTTTTTCCTAAGTAACCCTGGGTAATCGAGACGTGAACCCCTTTCGAACATGCCTTAGCGAGGCACAGTTTCAACTCAGTGATGAGCCCAACAAGGCCAGAATTTGGATTGCTGTTGGTACTCTTGTTCAGTAAAGAATTACCTAGCAGTTTGGTGCTGGACTGCTGAAGAGAGTGAGACCAGATTTATATGCAAATGGATATTTTTCCTCTGGGAAAGGTACAGTGAGCTAAAATGTAGTTGTAGACCCTTCTGAGCGGATAGCCTAACCTATAACACATATAACAGGTTATTTGGCTATGTTCATTCTTGGTATAGGGACCAGAACTTCTGTGAAAGAAAACTGGAAAGCCCACAGCTTTGCAAAACACTTAGCTTCTACAGGGAACTACAGGTTATTTAGGCAATTGTATGTCATGTTCTAGTGTGTCTTATTAGTTTGGCCCTTCAGAGAAAGTTTGAAATTCTGTGTGGCTTCAGAAAAAGGGATCCTTAAATAAAGACCATTAGGTTGGATGTCTACATGAGACAGCCATAGATCAGACTGTTCTCTAATTGCCTTTTCCTTGGCTTTTCAGATCATGGATAATTCAGGGAAACATGTTCCAAAGTTTGTGCTCATTGTTTTTGCAGAATGATTCCGTTGAGTCTAAGATCCCCCACATTTGATTATGATAAATTCATCCTTATGATTGCAAAATCTCTTCTGACCTCCAAAGTTTTAGTATGCTTAAATATGCTTGAGGATTGAGACTAAGCTAGTATTTTATTTTCCCATGGGATTATTTTTGGTTGTCCCATTTGAATCTCCCATTCGACTTATGGAGATATTTGTAGCATTTATCAGTAGCTTCCTTGTAGTCACCTTCAACTGGAGATACGTAAACCATGGAATAAAGAACTGTACCCTTGTAACCCGCAGCAATTAGAGGCAGTACGCGGTCACTTGGGGGGATAACACCACAGTAGCATATTGTTTCGGAATAGGGCACCCATACCGTGCTGATTAAAGCCGGACTTCTGTGGAGAACCTTTATTTCAAGAACCAAGCCTAAGTGGGGCACCTGTGGCACATCATTGGAAAATGTTCAGAATTACAAGTGCTAATGGAGCATTACCTCCTTCACCCTGTAGTGTTTTGCCTAGCTTTAGAGCATATGGGACTATAGAATCCTCACCTACCTGGTATAGGCTCTCCATCACGTTACAGGGAGATATGGGATGATGATCCCTCATACCTTCACTAGTGCTCCCCTGAAATGTGCGCCATTATGTGGCTGGAGGAACCTCACTCTCCTAGTATATACGCTCCTTCATCTTACAAGGAGCTATGGGATGATGGAACTTCACTCACTCACTCACTCACTCACTCACTCTAAAAAAGAAGTACATTAAGTGCCCAATGGGGATGGAGGTGGCAGCCTCTTAGCCAATGAGAAGACTTGGTACAGGGCCATTACACATGGTTATCCCATCACTCTAAGCCTCGCCAGGGCTGGAGACTGCCATCTTCCCCTGCCGGGGAATGATGTATATGCTCTCCTCCCATCACCTTCCATCCCACCAACCCCTGGCCCCCTTCACAGATTCCCTCCCCACCCCTCAATTACCTTCTTTTTTGTTACTTTCTTGGTGTGGATGCGCTGTGAACACGTCCGGTCTCGATCTGCGACACACCACCATGGAAAGGAGGAAGCGACTATGTGTAACGTTGGTACATAAACTGTTTTTTCCCAATGGGTGTTTTACTGAAATCTGTACTTTGAAAAAATGAATCGAAAAATATATGGGGTGGTGGGTAAGGGTATATAAGGAGTAGGTGGTAGGGAATAATGTTACATTGATAGGGGATGGGATAATGGGGGAACCCCCAAAATTAAAAAAAAATAATAATGTCGACCGATTTTTCAAAAATAAGTTTTGGTAACAACATAGAACTGATAAAGATCTTCTCACTTCACTCCAAGCACGCTGTCTAATGAAACACTGGTATGATTGCTTACTCTGGCACTAGAGATCTGGAAATGTTAATGCCTGCCACCCAGTACACAGCTACCCCTTTAAAAACACTGAAATAAAGAATACATGTGAGAAGAGGTTTAGAAGGCCTTGGCTTTTTTAAATTAAGAAAGGCATTGTGGCTGCACACTATTTAAATGAAATGGCACACATTACATTTGGAAACAATATCAAATCTTTCTTGCTGGTTGATGAAAGTAAACATGGTTTACCTCATGGTGTATTTTTTAAATTTTCTTTGAGTTTGAAATGTCAAGAATTCCTAAGCAGAAGGTTGCTAAGCTTGTATTTTCATCCACATTCCCGAATTCTCCCAGAAAAAAGACACCTCCAATATGTCTAACGTTCTCCGCTTGGATCATGTCAATAAGCCACCCATTAGGTAACTTGTACATCATTTCTGAGTTCCATGAATGGAGCATTCAGTGCCAGAACCTAAACTTTTTGAGATTGGAGTTAGATTCCAATTGGTCTATTGGCACGCTGGATGGGTGCCTCAGCCCAACGGATTTTTCAGAATGCGGCCTGCATCTTCTCAAAGAAGACCGCCTAGATAGCCACCATTTTCTTCTCCCTCCCACACATCCAAATAAAGAAAAAGCTAAATCATACCTTTTCTCAAATGTTCTTCTCGGTCTGCAGTCTGCACACCTGCTGCCACACCATGGTCACCTGGAATTTTGGAAAATACACTACATGATTTGAGCTCCATTTTCTTAGGTGGCCATGTTGGTTGGGATTGTCTCCTGTAGCTCCTCATGTCAATAATCAGTGACATAGAGGTCTGTAATAGATGATACTG
This sequence comes from Ambystoma mexicanum, assembly GCA_002915635.3. NCBI lineage: Eukaryota > Metazoa > Chordata > Amphibia > Caudata > Ambystomatidae > Ambystoma > Ambystoma mexicanum. The sequence continues at coordinate 938,954,054 of CM030325.1, forward strand.
CCCCCCCCCCAATCTTTTTACCAGACAGTACCGGCCACCGCACTGGTTATAATTATGGCTCCAGGTTTTCGTTTTTTAGTGATTTTTAACAATAAGTACAAATGGGAATTAATCAGATTGCTTTCAATGTTATTAGCGCACAAAAAAAAAATACAGCTAATAACTGAAATGCATGTGTCTTGATTAGCTATACAGGTTTTCAATGATACCTTGCAGGCCAATAACTGTGAACAGTATGACAATGGAGAGGGAAACAACATGGTTTATTGCCCTTTGAAATTGTCTAAGGGGCTCCAGAGATGTTTATCTCATCACCTTTAAGGAGCAGATTTTAATTTTTAAGGTGGACATTGATGTTGGCGTGGTGTGCACGAACCCATCTCTATGATCCTTCCATTGTGTCAATCAAAGCCCTACACTTTTAATTTTCATCAAAGCGCTACACTTTTAATTTGGATAAACCTGTAGAAGCACTAGTTACAAACTATAGAGCAAATGTAAATGTGGATACATGCAGGTAAAATGACAAAAAAATAAATATGGATAAATGAGGATGAAAATGTTCAAGAAAATGAATACCTTTAAACCGGGAGCCCTTGTTATAATTGACTAAATAGGTTGGAATTTCCCATTTTCTTCAACCAACCATTTGGCTGAATTACATTTTGCTGCAGTTTTTACCATTTGTTTAACCGAAAAAAGGATAGAGGGTGTTTTTGGGTTAGGTATGTAGAAAGAGCAGAGGATGGGCTAGGTGAGAGGGGTGTGGAGGTCTCCCCTGTTGTTTCTGTGGTCAAGAATGGTAAAAAAAAAAGAATGTAACAATAATCAGCAAAATGTAATCTGGACCAAAAAGTCGAGGAAAGCTCATAGTTACACACGAGTTACGCATTCCTGAAACGAAATTGCAGTGCACAGATGAGCTGTTCAAAATAGCGAAGCTGAGAGGATGCCTACAACAGAAAAGCAAAAGTGCCCAAGTGGCTCATGATGAAAAAACACTTTTATGTGTCAACTATTCAGAAGAAATTCTAAGAAAATACTCTGGGCCTGATTCATACAAGTTTTAGCACTTCCAACAAACACCGTGTTTCTCAGACCAGTGCAAAGTGTATTTTGCAGTGCAAAGTGACTTTGCGTGCAAAAAAATCCATGAATCAGGCCCTCGGTCTGATTTTGGTACTGATTCTGAGCAGTAACTAAGTACTACAGGTCATCAGATCCCATACTTCCCTTGGTGAAGCTGGCCCTTATTTTCGGAGGACACGCCCACGTTACTGCTGAGGGAGAATAGCTTAGCTGATGTCTAGAATCAATGTGAGCTTATATATTTTAATAGCTGTGATATTTATTAATTTATTATTATAGTCGGAATACTCTCATGTCTCTGAAGAATGGAAAATCTCTTTTTTTTGTGGAGCGATGAGATCACCGGGGGAAATACTCTGTACTGTGACTGCAGAATAATAGTGCGATTTCTGACAGGGGTGGGGGAGTTTCTGGAAAATTCATCTTATGCTATTGTAAAGTTATAATGTGATCACAATGCACAAATATCCACAGCTGGCACTATCCTACTCTATGTCCACAATACATCAAGCAACAATAACGCAGCTGGTGGGACCCACATCATTAGCAGAAGCAGAGGCACCTGTACAGTTAGAGCAATTATTTAAATAATGGGAATGTCGTATTGAAGCTTTAAGTAATGCCGGGGGAACATGGAACTGCAATATGATACGATTGGTTGTTTATAACGCGCTTAATACGAGAGGTTTCTAAGCGCGGACCCGGGATCGAAACTGTGTTGTTCATGTCGTCTTGCTTCCAAGGCAAGCACGTTGCCCATGAGCCATCCTCCCGAGTTCAAATGCAGGCTTGTGCCTTCCCATACACGTGACCTGCGCAGAGTATTCTAGGATCAGGGGGAACTGAGGCAAGGACTGCCACACCCTAGCGTGCATCCCTTTGTTAAAGTGCTGGGGGGTGGGTGGAAATGGTCTGAGACGCAGAAGGCCCCCACAGCATCCTCACAAATTACGTGGGCGGCGAAACCTGCAAAAACAGACCAGCTTGTGTTATGCCACCCACAGAATACCCAGATAATTTTTTTCTCGAGTGCCCTGTGCCCATCGCACACGCACCTAAAGAAGCACATTAGTGAATTGTTTCCTTATAGTTCTTGGTGTTTTTCAGCATTTATTCTTCATTCATTTTTCTTAGCTGTGTTTTTGTATTTAATTTCTATGTGAAAATGAATGTCGCAAAATTATTTGCATCGTTTTTTTTTTCCAGCTAATTTTTTACCAACATTTGGTACCGCAACATTAATATAGAAGCCAGCAGGAACTGTCAGATCAGCCTCCAGTAAAGGTCTCTTTGTCAGTGTTCCGTTTTGCCGACCTTGGCTCTTTTGAAGCCACGGTGACAGCGTCAAATATTATCTCACAGCCTCATTCTGCCACATCCTGGAGCAGCTCCTCCAGGCAATGCTTAGATGTGTAAACACACGTATTAATTAGGACCTCGACAAAGCGCATTAGAACATGTTTGAAATCCAGCTCCCACAAACCAGTAGTGTCGGTTTGCTCTGCGCGTACCATCGCTGCCACGCGTGGTGGTTTTCTGCATTCAGTGCTCCCTCACTCCCAGGGGGACGCTGGGATACCCCATCTTTTGCTGCTTCTTGATTTGCTCTTGGTGCATGGCTGTACACAGGTCCACTTTCAGGCAAGCTTTTCACTTGTTTAATGTGACATGCTGTATAATTGTCATGGTACCATGGTGTCTGGAAAGAGTGGGCGGGTCACAGTGTATTCTCACTCGCTCTTCCAGCCACCTGATTGGCTGAGCATCTTTCATCGCTTGCAACTGTAGCAATCGACCCCCACTCAGGGGGTAGTACAGTTCCGGTAACAGCCTTCCAGCATGAGCCTTGGTATGTCTGAGTGAAGCAAGGGCTTCAGTGATGGCTCAGGCCCACCTAGAGATTTTGTTATGGGAGATGGGCTGATCACGTATTGTGCAAGCCCAATCTCCCAAAAAAAAAAAGAACAAGATGGTCACGATATTAAAAGAGACTTAGTTCCTTTTCCATTTCCATGGGGGCCACGGGTGGGAGAAGCACCAGGACCGGATCACAAAGCTCTGGTCCAGCAGGTAGGTGAGGAGGAGTAGAGGGGAAAATGTGTGTGATGTTTTTCGGGGTCAGAGGATGTGGGTAGGCCACAGGGAGTTGCTCCTTGTTGCCTCTCCACAATTAAGATGGCGCCACCAGGGGAAGGACTTCGGGTGGCTGGAAACAGGGTGGCACAAAGTGTGTTCTCGCCTGCTGTTCCAGCCTCCTGATTCGCTGAGTGTCCTTCCCCGAGTGAGAAATAATAACATATTAAACACATAAATCCATATGGTACATCCTCCACTTCACCACAGACAAGCATCTCTTGTCTTCTGCAAACTGGACTACTTTGCTAGCATTCTCTTTGGTCTCCCCAACTAGTCATTATGTCCTCTTGAAAAGAGCACCAGCTTCGCTACTAGAACTCTCTTTGAACTTCCTCACTTCACCCACACTTAACTCTTACCGTCACCAGGCTGGATGGCCACATTTACATTTATTCTCCACATTCACAAATCTATCCACGGTAAAACCCCAACACGTGTATCCTCCTCTATCCAGAAGTTCAAGCCTTCTTGCAATCTCTGCTCTGCCTCCACAACTACCTTTGTGGCTCCACACCCTCCATCTGCTTCCTCTTACTTCTGCTCTTTCTCTCTTACAAGGTGTGATGGTACACTGGGAGCAGGAATTGGCCAGAAATAGTGCACTTACTATGGTGTGCCTCAGCGCCAGAGCTGGGAATGAGATGGTACAATGACATGAGCACACAGAAGAAAGGCAATGACATGAGCACACAGAAGAAAGGGAATCACTTTAACAGGCGGGGCTCGAGTCACTACTTCTTAGTCATTGGAGGAACCAAACAAGGAGCAGGCGGGCGAGGAGATGGGCCGGAGAGAGAATGGAATGAGAGGAGAATACAGGGTGCAATGGTGCACTGGGATTGGCAAATGGCCAGAAATAGGGAACATAACACAGTGTGCCTCAACTACAGAGCTGGGAATTAGATGGTACAATGACATGAGCACACAGAAGAAAGGCAATGACATGAGCACACAGAAGAAAGGCAATCACTTTAACAGGCGGTGCTCGAGTCACTACTTCTTAGTCATTGGAGGAACCAAACAAGGAGCAGGCGGGCGAGGAGATGAACCGGAGAGAGAATGGAATGAGAGGAGAATACAGGGTGCAATGGTGCACTGGGATTGGCAAATGGCCAGAAATAGGGAACATAACACAGTGTGCCTCAACTACAGAGCTGGGAATGAGATGGTGAAAGCACAGACGCACACTGCACAAAGGAAACTCTTTGTGGGATGAACATACAGCCCCAGAGGGACAGGGATTGAGAGGTCACGCAAGGCCCCATTATAAGAATGATGCTGGGTGATGTTGATACATCTATGAAAACACTTCTTTTCCAACATGAGGCCTAGTAAGGTAACAAAAATGGACCTCCCTCAACTTTGTCAAAATGGAAAGGCACTCAGCTGAAGAGAGTGTGCGTCAGAACAATGTTGCTAACTGTGACCAATAGATTCCAAAAAGGCATGTTGTGCTGCAGATGCTGACTTTGTGTAAACTGGGAAAAGGCACATTTTACAGATTCAAAACTGCAGCAGTACACATGGGAAAAGATACATTGAAAAGCTGTACATTTGAATAAATAGGAAGGAGGAATTGAGCGCTACACTTAAAAAGTAAAACCAAGTGACATATTTCCTTTGACACGGAGCAAGACACTTACTTTCCACAAATAAAAAGACATTTAAATGTAAAGGCCTACTTTGTTTTAAAATGGACGCTGATTTCCCATGTTGAATAATAGCCCATTAACTGTGCATTAGCTTCAACAGAGACCTTTGAAGAGACTTAATGGCAGGGTGGAATAACATGAGCCTGTCAGATGTCCATGTCATGTGACCGGGGAGAAATTAAACTCACGAGGGGCTTTGTTGGGAATATGAAACTACGACCTTGCATATGCATGCATTGCTATTGATTAACATTGGACTATGTTTTCCTTAATAACAGGAGAACCATGTGTCGAAGTGAACTCATAAAAGACTTATATCAGAGATCACAGAATGCCCGTCAGTTCTATGTATCTCTTAATTTTCTGTGATATAAGTTAGAAGAAAACAATGATCCTGGCCTGCTCATAATTCAGAGGATTCAACAGTTTGTGAACTGATAGAATGCAGAATTCATGGTTGAATAGTGAAGTGGTATATTTTTCAATGTATCGGCTCAGAAGCAAATTGCAAAAAACAATAGCTGCTTCCAGGAAGGTGGTTCCGAAATGAAAATGAGTATTCTCCGATTTGCCATGAAATGTAGAATATGTTCATGCAGTTATCTGAAAAATGAAGGTAGTGGCCATGTAGTGAGATTTTATGTAAAAAACAATATGCAGAAACATGTCATTTTGAAATGATGCATCTTCCTCTTCCCCCATTATTCATAATACAGACCTCTAAACTCCTTGCCTACCAGCTGGCAGTGAGTGGATTAGTGGAAGGGGGAGAAAGAGAGATGTCTTATCCATAGCATGGGAATATTCATAATGTGTAATTGTCATCTATATAATATCAGTTTTCAATCTAAAGTGAGACAGAGAGAGACAGAAGATAAAACGAGAGGAGAGCAGTCTGAAAACAGACAGCTGACAGAAGGAAAGCTGACACCAAGGAGGAGAGATAGGAAACCCTGGGGCACTTGCTGGGGACTTTTGCCTGGAAGCTGGGACCCCTATCTGAGAGACAGGCCTAAAATCTGGATGGAAGGACCTTGTTGTGAATAGAGACCAGAGGTGTGAGCTGCCTCCCTATTCCTGAAAGAGGGTCTAAAATACGGCTAGCCTCTTGAGCTAAGAACAGAGATCTCCCATGTAAGTAGTTGTATCCCAAATCTATCACTTGTGCGGGGAGCTACCTGCCTTAATACCTTTCCATTAGTGGGTGGGGGCCAACACCGGGTAGACGCTGAGCATATTTGACTAAAAACATAGCTCAATAAATTCCTCATAGAAAAACCCCTATCCATTTAAATTGAATTTGATGGGAACTTCCTGCCTCCATCCTGTCCATTAAATGGTGGGTGAGGGGGCAAAACTGTGCAGACCCTTAGCACATTTAATTATATTTATTTCAATTAATTTTCATATAGAAAAGATCACGGGATGAGTTTTGTTACAATTCAAAACTAACACAATTCATACCCAGTGTGTTATGATATGATATGATATGATATGATATGGCATTTATAACGTGCCTATACACAAGTGTTTTAAGGCCCGACGAGGCAAGTGAGGGGAACAAAAGGGAGGACTGACAATGATCCTTCTAGGCCAGGTGTCATTCAGATTGCGCAAGTGCGTGGGAAGGGGTCAGGGACAGTGCAGTACATGGCAAAGATAATAACAATAAGTAAGTAGCAGCCAGCATGTGGCAAGTGCATGGATAAGTGCAGACAACAGGTGTCAATGGCTGGGAGGGGGACTGTAGGGATACAGAAACAGTCCCCAAGTGCAGGGGTTGCCAGGTGGGCAGTGCAGGTGTTGCCGAGATCAGAGTATGTCAAGGTGGCAATTACAGTCTAGTTCCAGTCAGTGGGTCAGCAGCGGAGAGTAGGAGAGAAAGCAGAAGCAAAGAGAAAGGTTTTGAGGTGCTTCCGGAACTGGAGATGGTTCTCCTCAAGTTTAAGGGAGGCAGGGAGGATGTTCCAGAGGGAGGCACGAGCCGAGGCAAGAGATCTACCACCAACTCGTTGCTTGGAGAAGCGACTGACCCTGAGAGAGTTGGAGGCGGATGAGCGAAGAGCTCGAGAAGGAAGGTATTTAGGAAGAGAGAGCTGAAGGTATTGAGGTCCAAAGCCGCAGAAGGTCTTGTGGACGATGCAGAGGGTTTTAAACTTAATCCTCACAGCCACTGGGAGACAGTGCAGAGATTTCAGTCCTGGAGAGATACGATCCCTGGGCTTGAGGCCAAGAACAAGTCTCGCAGTCCTGTTCTGGATAAGTTGCAGAGGGCGGAGAGTAGAAGCAGGCACATTTAGAAAGAGTCTGTTGCAATAGTCCAGCCTGGAGAGAAACAGAGCTCTGGAGACAGTGAGCTTCTGGGCAAGGAGAGGAAAGGAAGAATACTTCTCAGGAGGAGAAGCTGGTAGGCTGACTTCTTAGAGGCATCAGAGATGTGGGGGGATAAGGAGAGAGTAGAGTCGAAGATTACCCTGAGGTTTGTAGCCTTGCAGGTGGGAGCAGGAAGAGGACCAAGATAGGCCGGCCAGAGACCTACTGGGAAGGAGGGAGAGGGTGTGCCGATGAGGAGAATCTAAGTCTTACTGGCATTAAGGCAGAGGTCATTGGCGGCACACCACTCCTGGATAGCAGACAGACAGTCAGAGATAAGGGAGGGAGAGGAGGAGGCCGAGGGTAGCGTGAAAATGAGCTGGGTGTCATCTGTATAGCACTGAAAGTTGGGGCAGAGAGCAGCGATGCAGTGTGAAAGGAGTGCCAGGTATTGGTTGAACAGCCAGGGAGAGAGGTTAGACCCCTGGGGGACACCACAGATAGAGAAAAAGATAGCAGAGAGGAAGGACCCAAGTTGGACCTGGGAGGGTCGGTCAGAGAGGAAAGAAGTCAGCCAAGCCAGAGCCTGACCAGTGATAGCCAGGTTATCACGGAGAAGGTTAAGCAGGATGCCATGGTTGACAGTGTCAAAGGCAGAAGAGAGATCAAGCAAGATGAGGACGCAAGGGGTGTTGGAGTCAAGGTTAGAGAGCAGGTCTTCACAGCTGTTCAGAAGAGCAGTTTCTGTGCTTCTGGCAGCTCTGAAACCAGTCTGATGATCATGAAGACAACAAACAGATTCAGTGTGGAGATTAAGCTGGGAGATGGCCAGTTTCTCCAGGAGCTTACCCAGGAAGGGAGTGATGGAGATTGGGCGATAGTTAGGTGGGCAGGAGGGGTCGGCAGAGGATTTCTTAAGAAGAGGGTGTAAAAGGGAGTGTATCAGGGGGGATGGGAAGACTCCATTGGCGAAGGAGTGATTTCAGAAATCAGCCAGGTCAGGAGCCAGGGAGTCAATGTGGTCCTTGATAGTTTTGGATTAACAGGGGTTAACCTGTTTCGACGAGACTTTCATAGATCAGACTTGTCTAGAAACCTGGTCTGCAGAGAAAAGGGGAAAGGCAGAGAAGGAGGGGGGGGTGGCTGCAGAATGGCCAGAGGAAGAGCAGGGAATAGTGGGAGGGAGGCGATAGGAGGAGAGTGAGGACAGGATGTGCTGAGTTATTTAAATGAAGTTAGAATCCAGTGCTATGCAGAGGGCCTGGGTAGGGACTTGGCTTTGGGCTTCAGGTGGATTCTCATGACAGGGGCAAGGATATCGAGAGTATCAGATATAGAAGAGTGGAGAGTGGAGAGGGCTGTGTCAGGGTGAGAGTCAGCCAAAGGGGGACTAAGGGGTGAGAAGGTGGCGGCAAAAGCCTCAAGTGACACGCGCTTAATGGGTCGGATGACCGAGAAGGTGGGTGGCAGTGATGGAGGTGGCTTGGCCTGAGGGGTAGAGAGGGTAAGATGTGAGGATAGGAGAAAGTGATCACTCCAGGAGAGAGTAGTGGAGAGAGGGACAGAGAGGGGAAGGTCTGAGGAGATCAGAACATCGAGAGTGTGCCCTGCATAATGAGTCATGCCAGAGGGGAGAATGGTGAGTGAGATAGAGTCACAGAGATCGCAAAAGAGTCCAGAGGGGGGACAGGAGGCATCCAGGTGGATGTTGAAGTCTCCAAGAAGGAGGAGTTGAGTGGTTGAGGCCAGGAGTGAGGAGGAGAGGTCCGCCCACTCAGAGAGGAAGGAAGAAATCTGACCAGGTGGCCGATAGATAGTAGCCACAGTAAGGGAATGGCTAGAGGAGAGAGAGATCCTCCAGACGAGGCATTCAAAAGAGGAATAGGTTTGCGTAGGAGTGACAGAGGCAGGAATCCACTCCGGGAAGATAAGGGCTACACCCCCACCAATGCGTTGGGCCTGGGCGTGGAGAGGATCTTGTAGCCGTCAGGTAGGAGCGTGTCAAAGCTGGTGGCAGAGCTGGCCATGAACCATGTCTCAGTGAGACCGAGGACATTGAGGTCAAGTTCTTCAGGAAGGCAGCAGATATCAGAGGAATGTTTGACAGCAGAGCGAGAGTTAAGAGTGGCAATGTGGAGAAGGTTGCCATCCTTGAAAGACTTCCGGGGAGGGGTACAGATCAGAGGTACACCCTGCGGAGGTGTAGAAGGAGCCTGAGAGGGGGCAGAGAGGGAATAGGAAGGCAAGGTGGCCAAGGAAAGGGGAGCGGGGACAGCCGGAGACGAAAGGAAGTGGACAAGGCGCAGGAAGCCTCTATCAAAGAGGTGAAGGTTGGCCTGAGGGCCTTGGACCAAGATGGTCCCATTAGAGTAAACATTAATGATGACCTTAGAGGAATGGAAGGAGGCCAGGAGGGTGTCCCAACGGGTGCCACCATTAATGGGAGACGAGGAGAAAGGAGAGAGCACAGAGACCATATGAAGGGTCCATAAGTGAAGTGAAGGCACGACAAAGAGGATGTCAGTGAGAGTTGCCTTGGACTAGGCACTGATGTAGGTGTCAGCGATAGGGAGGCCTGGGTTGGAGACCAGGATGTCCTTTTTAAACTTCTTCCTACCAGATTTTGTGAGGAGAGCAGGATAGTCAATAGAGAAGCAGTTAGAGAAGATAGGAGAGACAGAGAACACCATAGAGTAGGTGGGAGAGGAGGGGGTGAAAGGAGAGGGGGAGACACTGGCGAGAGTAGGCAGACAAGATAGCGAGCGGAAATCAAGTTGCGCAATAGGACATACTCTCAGGGTTAAAGAGCTCACAAATGCACAACTTTAGAACCAGTGAGAAGCCACTCCAAAGTTTGAGAATCCTGAAAGGGGATAAAAAGGCCTACTTTTCACAGTGCAACATTTTAAATACTGATATAGGGTGTATTACAACAACATGTGCAGAAGCCTGGAAGGGGAGAAAATGGCTAGTTTTTACAATGTAACATTTTTAATACTGATACAGTGCGTATTACAACAACAAATGCAGAACCCTGAAAGGGGAGAAAAAGGCCTAGTTTTCACAATACAAAATTTTAAATACTGATACAGTGTGTATTACAACAACATGTGGAGAAGCCACCCAAGTTCGAGAATCATGAAAGGGGAGAAAAAGGCCTAGTTCTCACAATGCAAAATTTTAAATACTAATACAGTGCGTATTACAACAACATGGGGGACAGCGCAGACGTGTTTAAGAGTCTAAAGGAGCGGTAGGCAGGCAGGTTAGTGGGACTAACCTGTGGAAACTGACTGACAACTGACATCCCCTGCGGACACCTGCAGACGCAACAGGAGCCACAACCGTGGGAGCCGCCCTTTGCCTTAGGGGCTCTTAACCGTGGGGCTGCCGGGCAGGGGCTGCCCTGATAGCACCTGTAATGAGGAGGGGGGCGTGCACCAGCCAATCACGAGGGAGAAATATGGAACAAACAAAGCTTTTTAAATATACACGGCCCACAGAGGGGCGGTTACCTTGTTGTGGAGCCTGCAGTCACCCGTTCAGCCCTGGATGGAAGTGGTGAGTGCGGTGAACTGCTAGGCTACCTAGCTTTGCCTGGAACATGCACCAGCCAATCAGGGTGGGCTGGGTGGGCTGGGATATGGGAGAGAGGGAGGGGACACCAGCAAGACCACAGAAGGGAAGAGGGGGCAGGGGAGCACACACGCGGGAGAAATATGGAACAAATAAAGCTTTTAAAATATACATGGGCCATGGAGGGGTGGAATACCTTGTTGTGGAGCCTGCAGTCACCAGCTTAGCCCTGGATGGAAGTGGCGAGCGTGGTGAACTGGTAGGCTACTTAGCTTGGCCTGGGATGTACACCAGCCAATCAGGGTGGACTGGGAGGGCTGGGATGTGGGAGGGAGGGGGCACCAGCAAGGCCACGGAAGGGGGAGGGGGCAGGGGAGCATACACAAGGGAGAAATATGGAACAAAGCTTTTAAAATATACACGGCCCACGGAGGGGCCTAATACCTTGTTTTGGAGCCTGAATTCACCTGCTCAGCCCTGGATGAAAGTGGCGAGCGCAGTGAACTGCTAGGCTACCTAGCTTGGCCTGGGATGTGCACCAGCCAATCAGTGTGGGCTGGGAGGGCTGGGAGGCGGGAGGGGAGTGAGGGGACACCAGCAAGACCACGGAAGGGCAGAGGGGGCAGGGGAGTACACACGAGGGAGAAATATGGTACAAACTAAGCTTTTAAAATATACACGCCCACAGAGGGGCGGAATACTTTGTTGTGGAGCCTCCGGTAACCCACTCAGCCCTGGATGGAAGTGGACGGTTGGGCCATCATAGTTAATACAGTACTTGGGTGACTCTACCTTTCAGAAACCACAGACTTCCTTACAGAAGGGGGGGTGTCCATAGGCCCCGACCGAATACGTAACCCCATTACGTTTATTTCCCAAACCTTGCCTTTCAAATATAAAGCCCAAAACGATGTTCCCATTGTGTTCCTTTCCCAAACCCAGCCTTTCTAATAAAAGACCAAAATGAGTTTCCTACTGTATTCCCACCCCTTGTACCTTGCAGTCAAACTAAGGCGTCATATTTAACTGATGCTTGGGGTGGGGGTTGCTGGGAAAGAAGAGCATTGAGATAAGCCACACAACCACTGGGTATTTTTTAGCATTTCCTATTTGTTAATGTGCAAATACATCCTATGTGTGCTTTGATTTAATGTCTTCAAGTTCAAGCTGTGTTTGTTGTGGTAACTGAAAGTCTATTAAGAAATGCATATCAGTCAACTGATGCTAGTAATTTGCATTTGTGATTATTGTGGTGTGTCATGGAGTTGGTGTCTGGTGTTCTTATGTTTGTGGGTTATTCAGTGAAGAAACTTAAATAGATATACACTCTTATTTCTATACACCTGGTTTCTAGCTTATTGGTGATACAGATGGTATCAGCTGAATGGTGTTATACAGGTTGGGGGCCTAGCCAAATTTGAATCTGCTATGTGCTTTGTGCAACATCTTCTTCGAGTTGAGAGTGACTGTCCAATAAACAGTGACAAAACTTGGGGCTCGTGGCCGGGAATTGGTGACCTTTGCAGTACCAGCAGACTATTCATTTGGGTGTAATTGCATTGCAGTGGATAGAAAGTTGTGTTTGCATTGATAAGGTGCCACTCAGACTTGTACCCTGGGTTCCAGGGAGGTGTACAGATAAAACAGATTTTAATATAACTAACTTGGGTTGACATTGTGAGTAGAGACTAAGCAGGAACAGTGTTGAGATTTTGCATAGAGAGTATATAAGGTTACAAAACACATTTCATTTTGAGCACCATAGAAATGAATGTGGCCAGGAATCACCTCCTATCCAAATTATTTGTCAAAGGTGAATGTGGTGGATGAAGAACATGAAATGTGGCAAGCCAGAATGATGCAGGTGGTTACCTCTGCAAATGTAGATATGTGGCAGCATAATGGTCTGTTTCATCAAGCTTTAACAGACTTGTATATGACACAAACTGCTAAAGATGAGTAGACTAAAATGGCTCAGCTCACTGCATATATGTACTTCCATTTGCAGATAGTGGGTAGAACAACAACAGAATAATGTGGCCTCTGTGCAAAACCAGGCTGAGCTTTACAATCAGGACCGGCAGGAGCTGATACAATTAGAAGCTACATTGCAACAGAGCCACATTATGGTATTAAATGAAGAAAGTCTCATTGACCAGCTAAAAGATCAGTTAATAACGCAGCAACAAGAAAATGCAGAACATGACATTTGGTTTTCTGCATGGCAAGAGGAGCATAAAGAGTGTGTGGAAATTCTGGATGCACTGCAATACAAATTAAACAATCAGGTTGGTCATAATATAGGGGACATTGTCACACCCCAATCACAAATAAAACAACTAAGAATTGAAAACAGCCAATTAATTATCAAGGGGATAGACTGTCAAGGTGAATTTGATCAGATGCACCAAGGTCTGATCACCTTGAAACAACAGGGAAAGCAGTTGAGGGAAGAAAAGGACACATAAAACCAAGAGAAAAGTTCCCTGTTTCAGGAAGTGTGTCAATTAAGGGTGGATGCAGAGACAAGTGAGTTATGTTCTCAGGAACTGACTGACATTAGCTGAAAATGCATAATTAATAGAATGTGTGAGACAAGCAGAGATTGACCTAGTCCAGGCAACACAGGGCAGAATTGGGCATGAGGAAGAGATTAGTCTCCTGAAAAAGAACCAATCTGAATATGCGCACAAAATGCAATCCTCAAAAAAGACAAATGTGTAAAAGACTGATTAATAGCCAAAGTTAAAGTTCTATAAGTCACTCAAGCACTTGTGTCAGAATTAAAAACTCAGGTTTATGCAACCCTCCAAGAGATAGGGGACCGAGAAAAATAAGTGTGAGAGGTTGGCAAATGAAATAGACAAACAAAAACAGGCTCTCTACCAGGGACCTCAAGCCAATTAACCACCTCAGGTGTCCAGAGTGTAGCTAACCTCATGCATACCACTTATCAAGAACAGGGAAACATGATGCAGCTGGACTCAGCCAGGCCTAGTCCAACTGATCCAGAAGGCCAGTTCTTATCTGATATCGTTGAGCATTCAAGGTTACCAAGCTGGTGGCCAGACAGTGAGCTCTGTGAAATCAAAAAAATGCCCTAGTGAGCTGACCAGGAAGACTGCTGTAAAGAAAAGATCAGGAAGTTGAACCGCCAGAAAATAAAGCTACAAAGGGACCACCTGGTCTGCTTTGTGGTAAGAGAAGAGCCGGATTTCAGGCCTCAAAAGAATATTTTAAAAAACCTCCACTCATTCAGGGAGATGGGGGCAATTCCCCAGCATACCTGAAAGGAGGGATGAGGAGGAGGATAGTACTCTTCTGTGCAAATGAAAAAGGGGATTACAAGGTGCTGTGAGAGTTCACAGCACCCCAGGAGAGAAGAGTCCAGACCCTGTAATTCTGGGAGGTTTTCCCCGTCTCATAGAGGCAGGGATCGCCTAGAGCAGGGATCGCCTAGAGCAGGCAGGGATCGCCTAGAGCTGTTGGGGGTCCCTAGGCAGGGACCCCCAACAGCATCCGCTCTGAGTGAGATGGTGAATGGAATCAGGTGCAGTGGAAAAGGAAGTCTGACAAACAGAAGAAAGGTCTTTTGAAAGACCCTATTCAGCAGATAAAGGCCATAAAGATCTTCATGACTTCCTACCATAAGAATGCCACATTTTTCATATGGGACCATCTATAGCTTTATGAACAAATGATGACATAATTCGAAGTTAACAATTATAGAAATTGCATGAGGTTTGTCAAGTGGATATTCTCCCCTGAGTATTCCAGCTTCTTTGCAGTGCTGGAAGGCCAACATCACCATAAACTGTCCACCTAAAAGACGGACATTTTAAAACACGTCGCCATCATAGAAACCCAAAGGAGGCCCGCAAGGTGGCATACAACCTGCAGTGTGGGGAAGACTAGGCACCTAGAGAGTTTGTGCAGGAGATGAATTGAGCATTTGCCCAGATTTCTAGGCGGGTGAACACCAATAGTAGGGAGATCATTAATACATCCTTTCATGCGCTCCCCAATACATTATGACCCAATTAGTAAGGGATTTTTTTATGAGTGTAGGGCCCTGGATTCAGTGATTAAACAGGCCACCAGCATCTATGAGGTCCAAATGCCCTCTGAAAATATAAACCCTAAAACCCCCCAAACTAGCCAATTCACCTGCCGCTTAAAAGGAAGCAGAGGAGAAAAATACCCCTCCATTGGACTTGGAGATGGGGGGGCAAAAATACTCCTTCTGCAAACACACAGAACGACAGGCAGAGGTTACCCTTGAATTCAGTCCAATCAAGGAGGAGTTACCTTTCTGATCCTGCCACCTATGTAAGTCCAAAATACAAAGGTAAAAGACCTATTCCTGGATAAATATGGACTGCCCCGGCACAAAGGGGGGGAGAGGGGGTCCAATCAGGTAAGTACAGTCCCAGGAAACCTCCCTCTAAACTTCCCTCTGGATGAAAGTAATACTCCACTTCCCAACTTGTACTTCTTTTTTCACTGGAACCCCCTGAACCCTAATTTCCTGAACAATCCTACTCTCCCTCCCCGCTTTCAGGACAATAGATTCCTGAACCTAGGAGAAGGGAAACCTAGGATGGTAACTTTTCAGGGAAACTTCCAATACCCAAGCTACGACTTTAGGAGAAAGGGCAGTTACTCTTTCTGGAAGCAGCAAAGGTATGAATCAAGACGTCCATCCAGAAAAGTTGTCACAACTGGAGCGACAAGTCCAACAATTAACCCAAGATCTGGGTTGCATACCCAGGGCTTAGTCAAAGTCTCAACTGGAACCTGCCGCCCTGAATCACCCAACATCCGGGTCTGAGACCCCGGGGGTGAAGTGACTGGAAGAAGATTCTGACAACAAACACATTCCTGAGGGGGTGCAGGGGGGAAGTGAGGTGCAAAGTCTTAGAGGAAGCGTCCTTTCCCACCCGAACAATACCCCTGGAAACCTCTGAGCCTGAATATGAATCTTCTATCGCGAAAGGCTGGAACCTAAAAAACAGAGAGTAAGTAAGAGAAATCAAAAGAAAACTAACTTTGTGGAGGAAGTCCGCCTCATCCCTTTTGAAGGAGAAGAATCCTGGAGGATTCAGGAAAAAAAATCTTCTTGTTCAGGGATGGAGGAATCCCTGCCAAGAAAAAATGGGTCCCAAAAGACCCTGATTTGGATGAGTACATATGGAGACCGACCCAGAGCAAAAAGTTCTTAAACCCAAGTGTACAGGAGGTAGTCCTACCCCCCTCAAACTGACTGCATTGGAAATAGACCCCACCACCCTCAAACCAAATCTAGATAACTTATGGGGTTGATCAATGACTAACACAAGGCAATCTATTTTGTGGTGTCAGAATGTCATGCATAGTAGAGAATATTTTAAGTAGTACATGGTTATCATAAATTATCAAACAATCCAGATTTGAAATTGAGCAGGGACTAATTTTCTGGTACAAATAAGTTAGTCAGGCATCTTGTAATTTGGTTAAGACAAGTCAGGCAAGTCTAAGATGGATGCTCGAGCATATAAAATGGTCAATTTCTGCTAGTCATGATGAGGTCAGTGCACAACTTTTTCATAGAAGTTCAAGAAGAGGCCACAGGTGTAGAATGAGTTAGATGAAACCTATTCAGAATGGGTCTGAGTGGCAGCTGAGGCAACCAACCAGGGATTTGAAAAGGGGTTGTGTTCAAATACCAAAGCAAATCAGGATGTCTTATGATGATCATTGCATTACCTCACTTTTTAAAAGAGTATCTAAGAAGCTGAAACCTGAGGGGATTTAGGAGTTCCACATTGTTCTTCAGTGTGCTGTATCCTGTGCCCTGCTCTGCTGCAAAGAATAAACAGATGACTCTGAAACTCCAGTCTGAGTGTTTTGATGTGCTTCAGCCTCCCTTTCCTGATCCTGGTGTGCCAGGACCCACAGAAGGTGTTGGGACCTTCTGTACACATCAATGTCCCCCAGATGACCCAGAAATCACTGAGGTATTCTCCCCCAAACAGCTTCTGAGAACTGTCAACAGGAAAAGGGGGACAGCAAAGAATCAGGGGAAAAAGGGGACTTCCTAATCCCATCTGTTTCTGGGTGCAAAATCTTTTTTATAGATTCCCTGACTCCGACACAGAAAACTGTCCAACATCACATGGTGTTGGAGTTCAGTATAAATATGTTAACTGTCAAGCTGGCACATAATGCCCATTTTCTTTGCCCCCTTGAGGAGAGAGATAAGAAGTTTATTTACTTATGTTTTATGTATTAATGTGTATAGCTCGCTAAGCCAACGGGCGTCAAGGTGCAGAAGCAAGGTACAAACATTTGCTTAGGTAGTCAAAAGCGCTTAAAGTGGATTCATAAATGTGTTACATAGGTATATATGGTGATATTTTGGCAATGCGGTTGATTCAGTGATAGAACGTAGTGATGGGTGGGCTCAGAGAGATAATGGGTGGCCTCTACGTTACAGGTCTGAGGTAAAGAGCCAGGTTTTCAGGTGTTTACAGAAAGCCCAATATGAATGCTCTGCTCTTAGAGACAGTGGTAGAGTATTCTAGTTCTGGGCCGCAAAGAGTGGGAAACTATGACTTCCTGATCTTTGCAGATTTAATCTTGGGACCCAGAGGTGATGTGTTTAGACTGAGCATGTAGGTCTTGTTGACTGCGAGATGTTAAATTTGCTGGATAGATATCTCAGTGTAGTGTTGGCAATACATTTGTATGTGATGGCCAGTGTTTTGAAAAGTATGCTTTTGTCGATGGGCAGCCAGTGCACCTTCTTTCTGGCTGAAGAGATATGGTATTTTTTTGTAAGTTCAGGTTGGCGCGAAGTGCGTTATTCTGTATGATCTGCAACTAGTTGATGTTGCGGGCACTGGTACCCACAAATAGGGAGTTGCAATAATCAAATCTGGAGCCGATGAAAGCTCTGTCAATGGTGGTGCAACTGATCTTGGAAAGGAAGGGCCTGCAGGCATTAATTAACATTGTGGTATAAGCTGACAAAGATGTAATAGCATTTACCTGTTTTTACAAAGAAAGATTCGAGTCAAGGTATACCTCGAGGGATTTGACTTCCTGTGAGACTAGGATGGGGAAACCATCAATGAGGAATGATTTGTAGATGGGGAAACCATCAATGAGGAATGATTTGTAGGGTCCATCAAGTTTATTTGACAGGGTTTGTGAGCCAACTAGGAGTAGCTCAGTATTTTCATCATTTAGGCACAGTGAGTGACTTGCCATCCATGCTTGGATGGTTTGGTAAATGGCACTCAGTAATTTGGAGTCAGAGTTTTAGTCTCCTGGGATGGGTAGAAGGATTTGGGTGTCATCTGCATAGTTTGTGTATAATATACCCATAGTGTCCCGAAGATCGAAGAGAGGTTTCGTGAGAATATTGTACAGTGTGTGTGAGATGCAAGAATCCTGTTCTACGCCGCACGTGACCAGAAGTCCTGTTAAGGTACTTGGTCAGTGTACATTATCAGCACTGGTGAAAACTAGATCCCAAGCCACCGTTGTGTCCAAAAAAATTAATTAAAGGGGGGAGAGTCAACAAATTCCCCTCACACCTCTTCCCAGACCACTCAAAAACATTGGTGGGAATGATATTCCCGTTGAAGGGACTGTGGATCTGGAAATAAAAATTGGGCGACATAGGGTGAAACACCCAGTGATAGTCATGACTTTAAAGGGCAAACCTTGTTTATTGGGGAATGACCTCCTTCTGAGGTTATTGCCCCGGATTGACTTTGTGAACAATGTCCTCTGGACCCAGACTAACCTACTTATCAAGTAAAACAAAGCACAAATTATGGGAGTTTGAATGGCACCTGTCAGGTGATTAAACAAGGGTCTGACAAAATAGAATTCCATTTCAGGGACAATCAATGTCCAGATATCACTGCCATCTATGTAGGAGAACAAACTGGTGATGGGAACCCTTGTCCATTCTTGAAAATCAACCTCCTTCCCAGTGTTAAGAGGCATCCACACTGGAGGGAAATACTCTGAAATGTTTATACCAATCCAAAATCAGAAAAATAACTTAAAGCCCATGACAACAGATGATGAAAAACTGGCTCAAGGTCTGACTGACATCCAGATAAAGAGCGAACAGCTGTTTATCCCATTCAGATACATGAGGGGGAGGAGCCTGTTCCCGCCAGAGTATGCCTGAATAATGGAAGAAGCTTCATCAGCAAATCATTATTTAGGAAAATACTAAAAGATCAGACCATTCCCCCATTTAAATTGATAGATAAACGGGAAGTCGGCCTGGAAACCACAAATTCCAAACATCTCCTGCCTAGCAGGTGCATGCTAAAAATGTACATTGATGACAAAAGTATAAAACATAATTGTTGAGTCGTTGGAGATGTCCCTTACGCCTTTTATTTAGGCAGTGACATTCTCAATCGATTTGCAATTAATTTGGATCTAATTAATTATAAAGCCTGGCCCCATAGATATTCCAAGAGGCAGAGCTCAAGAACTGAAACTTAGGCAACAAGAAGCAAAACTAATTTGCACATTTTGAGCTGTGGAGAAAGGCCTCAACACAGACAATGAAATGGCCTCCTTTTTGTAAAACATGGATGAGGATGATGTAAAAATGGTTGAAGTAGCAACATAGTTGTAAGCATTTTACTGTGAAACATGGAATATTAATGATGTAATTGAATAAAATAGGTTGAATTAGCCACATACTTGTAAGCATTTTACTGTGAAACATGGAATGTATAACAACAGTATTGACTGTTAGAACCCAAATCTGTGAGAAGATAGGGGATGTATGGTATTAGATATCACTTGAATTTAGCTTAATTAAACAATTAAGAAATACTTGTAAGCATTTCACTGTGAAACATGAAATATCTAATGACAGTATTGACTGCTAGAACCCAAATCTGTTAGAAAATAGGGGATATATGGTATTAGGTGTCACTCGCATTTAGCATTAAAATATGGTTTTGGAATGATACTCTAGGTATGACGGATCAGATCTCACCATGGAACACCAGGTTATGTATGTAATGAACATAGTCACGTATTTCTATTTATTCAACTCCCAAATTTTCCCAAAATATGGCCGCCAGAAGAGAAACTGAAGTAGGACTTCCGGGAACATGATACGATGCTCAGTAATTGGAACTACTTAGGTGATCCATCAGGACAACAATATTTGAACATAGTTGTCATTAAATTAAGACGGGTTTTTCCATTGATAATGCAATTTCGACTTTAATAGGAAGTGCGATAAAATGTGCGGTAATTTGTCCCGTGACCATTAGAAAATTAACATATAGTGGTTTTATTTAACTACAAATAAATGGCAACTCTGGAATTTGCAAAATACACAGGATTTAGAGTTTAATATAGAACAAAAAAGAACGTTAGAGCCAAACATGGCCGCCGTAGCTTAGAGCGCAGCAGGATTCTGTTGCTAAGCAACAGATCTGTTGATATATAGTACGGGAGAGACGCCGGAGGAAAAGGACTTATTTGTACGCGACCTGAAAGTTAAGGTAAGCTTGAAAGAGGGGCTCCGTAAAAAAGGGGGACTGTACCACACAATTTAAACACGCGGAAAGGGGGACTGTAATACACACTATTTAAACACGTGATACCGCGTGAAGCTGTTTATACAGTGCCTACACAACACTAGTCAAAGTAAATAGCGGTTTTGGGCACGAAATGAAGGCGTGAACGCCATGACACTTGAGTTTCATTTTGAAGTCATGGATTTAGTAATCCTAGATGTAGTGAAGTATGAGACCCTTGTCTGCTTCACTTTTACCACAGAACCACAAATGGGAAGCTAGATTCAGCACAGCATGTGATCAGCAACACCATGAACTTCATTAATGCCAGCACTTGTAGTTAAGATATTGGCTTGCACCTTATTCTGAATCAGTTTTTCTTGACCTTTTCCAGATGTCCTGGGATTTAACCCTTGAACTTAGTCCAAAGACAGAAATTATACTTTCTCAAATCCACACTATTGGGTAAGCTAACTCCTTTTTATGAACCTAAAACCATACAAACCTTTCTTTTCTGATGGGATTATGCTAACTTGTACATAGGAAATGAGGAGTAAAGACAATTAACAATGTAAATTGAGTCAAATTAACTAACCTTGTGCAAATTATGTGTTTTATTTTCTCTCTCTATATCTGTTTCTCTACTACCCGTAACACTCCTACCCTTCACCCCCCCCCCAAAATGGCCAATTTATTTTACTATGTTTAATATAAATGCATATACAAAATGGATATGTGTTATTTGTGTGAAAGGGAATGGGAAACAACATTTGATTAGCCCTGATTTGAAAAGGACGAGCAAGTCGTCGAAACACGTGTAATCAGAGGGCACCACAATTATACTAATAAAAACATCAAAGTTCAGTTTGAACCCCAAGAAGGGAGTCATTTGTCTTCATTGCTTGGTAAAGTGTGGGCGCATGGGAATATGTCTATGTAACCTCCAAAATCTTTTCGTTCAACAAAAACAGAGTTTATGAACCAAGCACTCTGTTGTTACGTTCCCGTGCGACCATGATCAGACAATCAAAAGTGCACCAATAGGGCGCTGCGGTCCATTGAAAGGTCAATCCCGCCATAACAGGTTCCTCACCAATAATCCCTTAATCTATATAAATCCACTAATGTATGGTTCCCTGGTGACTGTTCCACTTACCCCCTCCACAACCTGATCAAGATGTCACTCAAACTCCCTAACACATCTGTTTCTTTTCTATTGTACATTCTTTTGTGATCAAAAGAGCATGTTTATTCCTGTGCATAAATCAAATAACTAAGTAAAATGAAGGGATTGCTATAATCAATTATCCCATGTCAAGGTGGTGCCCGGCGGTTGGTGAGCTTAGTAGGATGTTGTAGATGGAAAAGGTAGCAAAAATCAATACATGTTTGCGATCTGTGAAGGGATTATACAATTACTGCATCCCGTTTACTGTGACCACTGAAAATGCAGATTTATTTTATTTATATATTTAATGTTGGGGGTGGGTACAGTATATCACGTATGAAGGAGGACTGCGGGTGTTCGCCCTCTGGATATATATATGGGGTCAAAAGGGGGTCAAAATAAAAGAAGGTCAGCCTTTTCGGGGTTCACAGTAAACAGAGTGCAGTAATCACATAGATCCTTTGAGACAAGCAGAGAAATAGAGCTGCAGTCCCATAATGAGACTGGGGCAGTCATCTAGGTCATAGAGAGAGGATCAGGTTGCTGATGAAAAGATGTGAGGGGAATTGATTTTACATACTTTCAGAAGGTTAGGCATTCATGGTGATGAGTGTGTTTGTAGAATTAAAGATGTGATGGCATGGACTTTACAGATGTTCCAGAGGTTAGGACTGCCAGATGCAGCAGTGGAGGTGCTGAAGTGTTAATGTTTCCGATCCTGTCAAAGGGAACCACCATGTTTTGAGCATTGGTGCATTATGCAAGGCTGGGAGAAATTTCATTGCAGTTTTAGGACTTCAGCATCAAGCAACACATGGACTGGTGGCCAACTGTTTCAAATGAGGCAGAGATTTCAAGGAGAATGGGTCTAGATGACAGATAGCAGTGATTAGCAATGATAAAGGGATAGAGAGGAGGGTGAGTGTTGTCTCTGTGAACTGCCTGATCTGAAACCCAGAACTGAGGGTGTGACTGACTCTGTAGTCAGTCACTGATTTGTAGGCAACAGGGATGAGAACTTTTGGATAGTGAGGTAGGATAGAGATGACTCAATAGTTTCAGGTTAGATATGTTGGGCTTTGGTTTCCCCATAAGTGGTATGATGATGGCCACCTTAATACAGGTGGGAAGCCAGTGGAAAAAGAAAGGTTGTAAAGAGGGGAGAGCTGGGAGCAGATGAAATGTCCCATTCTCCATGACCTTGCTATGAACCAGTCATCAATAGGATAGGAGGCTTTGGCAGCACTATGGTTTAGTGCAAGTCAGCCTGGTGGTTGGTGGTAAACCTGATACTGAGGATAATATATGAATGTAGGGTGGGAAGAAAGCAGGCGGAGGGTTAAAAGGTGAGTAGACACATTGGGCCTGATGGTGAGTTTGGTAGTAATCGATGGTCAATCAGCTGATTTACCACCAACATCAAAATGCATTTATCATTTCCGCCACATAGTCCCATTGCAAAAAACACTGGATTATGAGTAGTACACTGGCAGTGTAAACCTCATGCTTGTTGTATATAACACAAGTGGTAATTCCATGTAGTACATTTGCCAAATTTGGGAGAATTTACTTCCAGCTAAAATTCTCCACTTCCAGGTCAGACTGCACTTTCATGGTGATGCTGTACTAGACCATCTGAATTAAACATTAAGTGATATTTCGAAACCAGCGCTTATCTAGCCGCATTAAATGTTTAGCTGCTGCGATCAGATTTCTCATGTGCCAATGTGTTTTACATGGGTTGATTGAACTGTTGTTTAAAAATCGATTTGAGTTGTCATATTTGACTCTAGTATTGATATTTGATTCCACTTGTGTTATTAGAATTCTTGGAGAAGTCAGCGTGTAATGCCAATGGCATTCCGCACCTCGCTCTCAGTAAACTACCTCGGTATTGGGGTCGGAAGCCATAAAGTTTAGCTTTGCAAATATTGCTGATGCCACTTTTGGGGGACTGCAGGCCTTAATTTATTCACATCATTATTTTGCTTTTCTGGCCTGTTCTGGCTTAATTTTGGCATGTGTCGGTGGATACTATTTGTTTTCACCCACGAACGTCCAGTTAGGCTGTTTTTGGACATTTTTACTGGTGGATCTAAACCAGATCAAGACGGGTAAGGGTGCCTGTGGCGCATGCACAAGACTAATCACGGGTTCTAGTGGCACAGTTAGCTATTCCAGGGAAATGCTCACTGCCCTTAGATACTACCCTGACTCCTCCTCACTTTCAAAGTTAAATCAATTGCAAGAACATAGCATATATGGTTCCCATCCGGAAAATAGTACTACTAATACCATTGATGCTATCCCAATCCATGCTAATTCTGCACTTGTAGATGCCAGATCAGCAATCTTGCATGCTATAGAACTATATGATCTGGTGGAACAACATGATCAGGATATTCTGTTTATTACAGAGATCTGGTTTAATGATGCCTCCCCATCACTGTTTCATCTTCTAGTCCATATTACTACTCATTTCAATACCTAAATAGCCCCATCCAAGTGGTGTCAGCATTGCAGTGATTCATAAGGACTCCTGGACTATCTCACATTTAGATTCACTTAGTTGGGATGTTGGGATGAGGATTCCCAAATAGAGCATGTGCTTATTCGGGTCCCACCCACAGAGGTGTTTGATGTTATTTTTACTACAGACACACAGGCATAGATAAAACTTTCTTAACTAACGTTGACTTATTTCTTACAACTAAATAAAGGACTCAGGTACCACCAATTAGTTGTATTGGAGATGTTAATATCAGGCTGGATGAACTCTCAACTCCAGACTCACCCGAGTTATGGGAGATTTTGAACAACCATGAGTTGAAACCTCTCTTGACCTCCCCCCTCTCATCAACATGGTCAATGTTTGGACGTTATTTTAGCACGTGGTCCAGGCACCCTTATGCTTAAAACACAGGTTATCCCTTGATCTGACAACTCTATTCGATTTTTCTATTTTAACTCAGGTAGTAAGAAACAGAGTTCAGGACAAACAAAAACAACACTAAGGTATTGAAGTAAGATCCCTGAATCGAACCTAGCCCATGCCCAAACAGTCATTAACACCTTGTTGGGATATGTTGAGCTCTTTGAATATGGGCCTAAGGATTTGGAACAAATCTGTATGATTTTTCCCCCTACCAACTTAGAGTACCCAAAAAATAGTCAAGTCCTTGGTACTCCCTGTCTCTAGCCGTAATGAAACAACAGTACTCGAAATGTGAAAGACATTAGAAGTAATCGTTAAATGCATCCTCCCTAATAAACGTAAAAAATGTAGCAAAAAATGTCAAAATGCAATCGTGACGCTAAACCCATGTTTCGCAACAATTAAATCCAATATTCACCTAATAAACCCAGAGAACTCTTTTCTAATATATTAGAATTTCTTTCATCATAGGAGTATTTGCTCCAATATGACCCCGTCCCTGGCACAACCTTACACGTTTTTTGTGAAGAAGATTAAAACCATTCAGGAGGCTATTGGCCAGGCACTGGGGCAGTCACAACCTCTGATGGTCATCACACCTCAGGTGGCTGTGCAATTTAATGTTAGTCCGGCTTCTCAAGAGACTAGAATGTCCTTACTAAAAAATGAGAAACCAACTAATATTACGCTATATGATATTTATTTATTTATTTAATGTTTATTCATTTAAATTCTTGTCACGCACCACATGCCTGTGGGCCTCAGGGCGCACATAAAACAAGACAAGACAAAACTACAAAAAGCAGGAAACAGTTATACCAGAAGAACAGCGGCAGAAAATGTTGCACATTATTCAGGATTAAGATTAAAGAGGTGTGTCATAATTGTAAGCGACTTCAATTCAACACTACAGCTAAGTCAATGCCTAGTCTGGGATGCTGATGGAAGCCCTTATTGATATATTTTTATGTCCAGTTCGTTTACTCTGGATGACAACCCTTATATCACACCCCTCTCTTAGAATCCCTCGGACCCCACTGAGCCAAGAAGTAGGTTTGTTTTGCAAATTAAAAGGTTTATTTGAAAATTAAACAGTATATATCTATCACACTTTTATAGTAAATTAATATTTGATATCACACTTGAGAATATGATGTTGATCAACAATGGATAATGTTATAGTGGTACACTCTTTTTAATGGCTTAGAAGTTGATATAGAGAGAATAAAGTAGCTGAGAATGCTTTTATGGCTTCAAGGACAATGCAATGATGAATGAAAAGGCAGTACTGTCATGCCCGCGCCGCTGGCACACACATTGGCAACCATCATGGACTACTTGGTACTCATTTATCCTCCTAATACTCATTGAACAACTCCTTTTCACGCCTTGGTCTTTTATTTCCATTTGCTCAACTTTGGTTCTTTCTTATTTTATTCAATTAACTACATTTACCATAATGCACCTGGATACAGTCCTCAATTCCTGGCTATTCTCATTCATCGTTATTGGGACCACAATCCCCAGAAGCCCTAGCGGCCAGTGCTGCTTCCACCTGCTCAGGACCAGAGAGGGAGGAGGCAGATTGTCATCAGGTGTGCTGCCCCAGGTGCTGTCAATTAGCCTGCCTCAGAACAGGGCAGGGCTGTATATAAGCAGCTGCCTGCAGGAGCACAGTGTCTTGCATCTTGAGATCTCCCCGCTCCTGTTTGCCTTGACCTGCTACATTGTATGCTGTTCCTGTTGCTGCATTATCCTGTTTTGATCCAGTGCCCTTTCCGGGCTCCCTGCTCTGCAGCCTGCCTCACTCCGGCTGCCTACAGTCCTTGTCCTCTGGGCTCCCAGCCCTGCAGCCTGCCTCACTCCGGCTGCCTACAGTCCTTGTCCTCTGGGCTCCCTGCCCTGCAGCCTGCCTCGATCCGGCTGCCTACAGTCCTTGTCCTCTGGGCTCCCTGCCTACAGCCTGCCTCACTCCGGCTGCCTACTGCCCTTGTCCTCTGGGATCCCTACCTTGCAGCTTGCAACACTCTGCTGTCTCCAAGCCCTTGTCCTCTGGGCTCCCTACCTTGCAGCCTGCACCTCTTCGCTGCCTACAGCCCTTGTCCTCTGGGCTCCTTCCTTGCAGCCTGCTCCCTCCGCTGCCTACAGCCCGTGTCCTCTGGGCTCCTTCCTTGCAGCCTGTCTCCTCCGCTGCTACAGCCCTTGTCCTCTGGGCTCCTGCCTTGCGACTTGCTACACTCCTCTGCCTTACCGCCTGTTTTACACTTAGCTACCTACGGCCTGCTACTCTGGGCACCCTACCTCGCGGCCCTAATCTTTTGGGCTCTCTGTCTGTCGCCTACTACTAATCTCTCTCTGTCCTGTTCTTCTGGACTCCCTGCCTTGCAGCCTACTACATTCCTCCACAGTCCACTACAGTTTGCCTGCACCTAGTGCCAATCTTGACTGCAGACCTGCTATCTACTTTGCAGCCCTTCTGTTTTCCTGACTGCTGCTCCCTTGTTCTCTTCCTTGAGTCCTCTGTAATCCACATTAGGTTATCTACTTCAGTCTAACTGCCTTTCCTTAATTTCCTTCTGCTAGTTTGCTCATTGACTTCCTTTTCGCTTGATATATCTGTTCTTGTCTTCTCATGTGTCTTATGTAATCCCTTTGTACAGAGCTTGCCTGTTGGTTTCCGGCAGGCAACCTCTGCCCCTTCCCTTGTCGCGTTTTCAGTGTTACAGACACCCACTGCTGTTGTTCCCAGCCATGAGCATACAGCGTGGGCCTCTGTTATAGCAATCTGTGCAGAAGACTGGAGTTTCCTAAGGTTCGTGAAACACTCTTTCCCATTTCAGCATACACCCCAAGAGGGAATCCGGTTTGTTTGTACCTTTGTATCATTTGCCCCTTTTGGCTCACAGCTACAGTTTCCTACTCTTCTATCTTGTTTAACTCCCTGCTGTGTGTGCTTATCTGCTACCTTACTTCGGCACAGCAACCCAAAATCTACCTGGTTACCATGTGTCATTCTTGACAGAGTGCCATTCCTGACAAGTACAGAAAATAACCTTGATATGATTTCAACCAAAACAATGCAATCACTTTTCCCCCTGGTAGCAATTCACCCACCCACCCCCTTATGCAATGTAAAGAGATGGAAGAAAGCACACAGTTCTCAGGAATGCAATCAAATATAATTCAGTCCCCTCCCCCCCTAGCAAGATTTAGAGCAACAGGGATGATTTTAAACACAGGCAAAGTACTATAAAGGTGGTATGCAAAGAAGTGAAAAATATGCTGAAATGGTTTTAATTTCCTCTAGAGGTTCAGGGTGGTTGACAGCTACTTTGTATTAGGTCAGGATCACTTTAGAAATGCTCTATGAATGATTGGCAGATTAGGTGACAATTTTGGTGTGCGCCAACTGTCCAGTTCTCCTGGATTCTGGCGTGAATGTGGGCGGCGACAGCTCATCCCCACATCTACCCAGTCTATTGATTTAGTTTGTTCTGGGATAGAATAATGGGCGGCGACAGCTCATCCCCACATCTACCCAGTCTATTGATTCAACATGGGTCAAAACCCTTGACAAGCCCCCCCCGCCCAACTGCGATTTGATTTGGAGTCGAGGGGGAGTCGGGTGCAAAGGATGTTTTGATCCACGCGCTGGTAATGTCCGCATCATCTTCTTCCAATTCCGTAGATGGCACAGTTCAGCATCTTTTCCTCCATCCGGTTGGATCGATCGGTTCTCCTCGCCGGTCCTGATGGGAATATTGGGCGGTACCCCGGGCCCCTTCGGATCTCTCGCTCCCGGTCCCCGACGTCGCCTTCGTGGTCAGTCTCCATGGTTTCATCTCTCCTAGGAGACAAAGCAAAAGCGGCAATACCTATTCATAGACATTTTCTCCCCACTATTGATATAGTGGGGCGACATATACATTTTATACTTAATAGATACATTTTCAGTCTTATTTTTAAAAACAAGATATAACATGAAACATTTTTTTCCCAATCATAATATTTTAGAAGACTATTAATGTGGATATTTTAGGTTGGAACTGAATTAATCTGGAACGTCCCCTCTGGATTCCAGAGGACTCCTCCAGTGTGTTGCAGAGTGTGCCTGGGATGGCAACACTTTAGACTGATTTATATGGACCCACTTGTCTTCCCCCTCTGCCAAACTGCCTTTGGGGATGCGATCTTGTACGCACAGGGGAGATTTTGTCTATAATCTTCAAAGGTCCCTTCCATGTAGGCAAAAATTTTCGCTGTTTGGCCTGGTTCCTTTGGAAATTGTATAGATAGACCCGGTCTCCCACCTGATATTCCTTCCTGGAAGTTTTCAGGTCATAGTGGGTCTTCATGCTATCAGCTGATCTTTCTAGATTCCGCTGAGCATAAGCAAAAGCATGTTGAAGGTGTTTCTTAAATTCTCCACATACTCATGAGTAGTGGAGGCATTTATCAGTGTCTGCTCTTGGGTCCTGTAGAGCAAATGCTGAGGAAGCACCATCTTGCGTCCAGTCATCAACTCAAATGGTGACATTTTGTTGCAGATGAAGGGGTAGATCTGATGGCCATTAGGACCAGAGGTAATCGGATATCCCAACTTGGCCCAGAATCTGCCACAAACTTTTTTAATATGCTCACAATGGTTCGGTTATATCTCTCTACTGCCCAGAAGAAGCTGGCCTGTAAGCAATATGTAGCTTTCTTTTGACCCCCAGTATCTCCCACATCTTTGTCATTACTTCACTGGTGAAGTGCTACCTCTGTCTGACTCAATCCTTTGAGGTAGACCAAAACGGGAAAAGATGTGGTTAATCATCAAGGGCAGCTGCAGTTTCTGCCTTGCAGTTTGGGGCTGGGAGACATTCCACCCACTTGGTAAACAAGCATGTAACGTCAACATGTACTTGTTTCCTCTAGACGAGCGAATTACAGGGCCTACAAAGTCGATTTGTAAATCTGACCATGGCAGTGTCATCCCCTCTTTTGAGAGGCGCCCGGTGTGTGAGGGATGATGGCTGAAATTGTGCACACACAAGACACCTTCAAGTATTGGTCGAGGTCCTGCCCCATGTGTGGCCAGTATGCAACCTCTCTTAAGATTTCCAGTGTTGTGTGAAACCCCCTATGACCGGCGGTGGCCGCATCATGGGCGTGACTTAACATCAGGCTTCGGAATGAGGTAGGAACCACCCACTGATCGTGGCCAGCTTTGGATTTCCTTACCAACAAACCGTCTTGGATTCGGAACATTTTTGGACATTTCATCAACACTCTTAGGTCCTCTTTCCCAATGTAATCGGTATCCGTCAGGGGAAAGTTCTCAGGGTCCTCAAGGTGTTGGTAAAACTTACCAATTATTGGATCCCCTTCTGAGCTGTAATCAAATCAGCATCAGGGGTCTCCTTACTCCATTGTGCATTGAAAGATCAGTTGTGAGCATTTGTCTGGGACCTAGTGATAGCAGTGACCTGGATTTCCCCCAACAGGGACTCAATCTCAATTAGATCCCCTTGGATGGCCCCGGTTTTGGCCAGCTGATCAGCTAAGTCATTTCCAGTTTTGTCTGGTCCCTCTACTTTGGAATGACCCTTGATCTTTTTCCAATAGATGGTCATCCCATTCGAGGTGACCAGATCATCAATGTTTGGATCAACTTCCCATGTTTCAAGGGTTGTTGTTAGCACATAACATGCCTCTGGTTTTCCAATTAACCAGGTGCTCCACGAACCCGTTCCGTACATAATCCGAATCTGTGATTATGACCAGTTCGTGGAGTTGATGCTGGACAGCAGTGAGGATGGCCTGATGCACAGCCATCAATTCTGCCACCTGACTACTTCGGGGACCAATTTTGTATCCAGCGGAGGGTTCTGGGGACTCATTCACCCATGCATTCCCTACGCCGGCCACCAGTTCTTTCTCCCCGTTGTTGTCAACATGGTAAGAGCATCCATCCACATAGACAGTGGGCATTCCCTCACACTTGTCTTCTTCAAAGACTTTGTGTGGGGAATTAAGGTATGCCTCCATGTTGTCCTTGATTTTTAGACTTTCGTCCTCGAGACAGTTTTCTCTGGCACAATCATGCAAGTCAGCCAGACCTTGCGCGAGGGGACTCTTCTTGTTTTGGCCATATCTGACCTCCACAGGAAAGCCTTGCATTGACAGAATCCAGGAAGTAATTCGGGAATTACTCACATTTCCGGCCCGGATTCTGTCACTTTGGAGATATTGCAGAGGCTGGTGTGGAGTCTCCACTATGATGTGTTCCCCCTGGATAAACGGGCGGTAATTCTTCAATGCCCACACCGTTGCCAGGAGTGCCTTCTCACAATCGTTGAATTTTTCCTCCACAGAGGATAAGTTTTGCTCGCATAGGAGATTACTTTATTGACCTTGTCATGCTTTTGGTATAATACTGCCGTCAAGCACGTATTAGAGAACCCCGTCTCCAGGAAGAACTCCTTGTTTCTGACAGGGTAAGCTAGGCAAGGCGCTTGTGAGAGGCTTCTCTTGAGTTGTCTTACTGCCTCGGATTGTTCTGGACCCCATTCCCACTTGACCCCCTTCAGAGATGAATCAGGGGTCTGGTGATCTCTGCGTAGCCCTCAATGAACTTTCTGCTGTAATTAGTCAGTCCAAGGAGGCTCCTTAGTTCCCGCAGAGTTGTGGGTCTTTCAGTTTCTGAAGTGCTTCCACTTTCTTTTCTGGGGACAGAGACCCTGAGGAGTAATCTCATGCCCAAGAAATTAACACGGGTTCTACACCACTGTGCTTTCTGAAAGGAAAGTTTTGCTCCGGCGGCCCTCAACTGTGTCAGAACATAACGGATCTCCGCTATGTGTTCCTCCACAGATGAACTTTTGATGAGGACATCATCTACATAAGCCAGGTTACCCTCGCACCCAGGTCGGGCATGGCCTTATGTAGGAAAATGTTGAATTCATTGCCGGAGTTGAGGTATCCGAAGGGGTCCGGGTCCATGTGTACTGCTGGCCCCCAAAGGTAAAAGCCAGTTTGTATTGGTCCTCCCTACTGACAGGCACGGTCCAGTATCCATTGGTCAGGTCTATTGCAGTGAATACCTGTGACCCTGGATCTGGGCCAGCCCTTGGTCAATGTAGGGCAGAGGCCATCGGGAAGTATGGACCCGTTTGTTGAGCTCCCTAAGGTCGGCGCAGAGTCTCCACTGGCCGTTTGGCTTCAATATTCCAGCACCGGATTATTGAAGGTGCTGTGGACTGGACGGATTATTCCCCGGGACTCAAGGTTCTTAATTATTCAGTAAGGGACTCCATGGATGCGAGAGGCAAGCGATATTGCTTCACAAACACTGGAGTCATGCCAGGGTCCGTGGGAATTGTTGTGGTGTGGATGTCGGTGCCGACCACAGTCATATGAGTCTACCGCAAAGAGATCTTGGAAATCCAAGAAAACTTGTTTCAACTTTTGCTTTTGTTCCAGAGTCACACAGGCATCAGCTAGGTTGACTCTCTCTTCCACCATCTGCCTGAAGCCTGGAAAGACTTCTGGTTTGGCTATCTCAGCGGCCTCCTCCAGCTGGGTGGAGAAGTCCCTGGTCAGAGTGCTGATTTGGACTGGAGGCTTCAGGTGGGAAAGGCAGCCCTCATGGACCTGGAAAATCACCTCATCCCTCCTGAAGTCACAAGTCACATCTTCCTTACCATAAGGGCAGGAAGTGTACACCAGGAAGTTCCCCCATGCCGGGTAAAAATCCTGTCTGGTGTTGTATTGTCATCACTGTCACTGTCAAAACAGTCCTTGGGGATTGGTCCTAACAGTTCATTTCCTAAATCAATGGAAAAATGTCGGTCATCAACCGCCATTCCAATAATGGTGCCTGCGGCTAGAGTAATACTCTTTAAGTCCTGTTATCCACCTCTATTGGAATGGTGTCATGTTCTATGTTGACTAATGGTGTTGGGTTTACCCCAACCCTTGCTGTTGGAGAGAAGCATTTAGATGTATTAAGCGCATCAGGGTTTTTCAATTTTGTCCTCTTTTAACTTTCACTTCCAGGGAGAATTGTCGGGTCCTTTCTGGGATGGTGACTTCCTCTTTAATCTGAATTTCAACTGCATAAGGTAGCAATTGAGCTGACCTAAATGCTTTTTCTGGATCATCAAAGCCCATGGGATTATCCGCTAATCGGGACCAAGCTTTGAAGTTTATTAGGTCCAAACTAATGGCAAAGCGATTGAGAATGTCACTGCCTAAGTAAAAGGCAGTGACGTCTCGCACGACCCAACAATTATGGACTATGCTCTTGTTGCCAATGGAGATTTTGAGCATACACCTGCTTGGCAGGAGATGTTTGGAATTAGGTGCTTCCAGGTCCATTTCCCATTTGTCTATCAGTTTGAATGTGGGAATGGCTGGATCTTTTGGGAGTTGGCGGAACATGGCTTCGCTGATGAAGCTCTTACCGTTGTTCACACACACTCGAGCGAGAACAGAGTCCTTCCCATCATTTAACTGAACAGGGATGAACAACTGCTCTCCAATTTGCTGAATATCAGCCAGGCTCTGAGCTGATTTCACATCTTTCTGGACTATAGGAGTGGGAGTTTCTGATTGTGGATTGGTAAAGAATTTCAGAGTGTTTCCTTCCAGTGTGGAATACCACCTTAAACTGGAAGGAAGGTTGATTTTCAGAAATAGAGAGGACCCCATCACCAGTCTGTTGTCCTACTGCTATTACTGTCACGTCTGGAATTTGGTTGTTCTGGAAGTGAAATTCTACTTGGTCAGATTTTTGTTCAACCATGTGGCAGGTGCCGTTTAAACTAACATGGTTGACACTCTGTTTTAATTTTATTGGTCGGCTAGTCTGGGTCCAGAGGACCTTGTTTACGCAATCTATTAGGGGTGACAACCTTCTCAGGAGGTCATTCCCTAGTAAACAAGGGGTGCCCTCTGGAGTCACTACTATGACCGGGTGTTTCACCTTGTGTCGCCCAATTTTAATGTCCAAATCTGCAGTCCCCTCAACGGGAATTTCCTTCCCGTCAAAGTTCTGGAGTTGTCCAGGAAGAGAGGTGAGAGGAATATGGTAATTCTCCCCCCTTCCTGCATTTAGTTCATCAAAGGCCCTTTTGGACAGAAGGGTAGCTTGGGATCCAGTGTCCACCAGTGCCAAAATTGTACCCTGTCCCTGTACTTGTACCGGGGCATAATATCTTCCCTCCTTCTCCACAAGGGGGCACAAATAATGCACATTTTTGGACAACTGGTGGGATAATTTTCTGATTTTGGACATGGCGAGAGAAGACATTTGGGCAGAATTATGTGGAGAGTCTGGGGAATCTGAAAGAACAAGTTGGTAACTGGAAATGGTTTCGGGTTCTGGGCCGCACCCCCTTTTTGGAGGCGGTCATCAGGATGGGTTTGACCCAAGGGATTTTGGTTTTGTTGCTTCTGGGATAGAATGATGGGCGGCGACAGCTCAATCGCCACATCTACCCAGTCTGGATTGGAATCTCTTGGGACCCATTTTTCCTTGGGAGGAGTTCCCCCATCTCTGAAGGAGAAGATCCTTTTCCCAGGATCCTCTTGGGATCCCTCTCCCTCAAATTGGAAGACCTTTACCTCCTCCACAAAGTGGGTCTGTTTGGGTCCTTTGTTTCTCCTACCCCCTCTCTACTCCTTGGGTGGCAGACTTTCAGGGGTAGGAGATTTTGTTTCGGTTCCTGGTTTCCAGGGGCTGTTTACAATTGGGAAGGAAGCTTCCTCCAAGGCCTTACACCCCCCTTCCCCTTGTGCCTCCTCCCTGGGAACCAGTGGGTTATCGTGGTGCTGCTCCCGTCATTGTTCTGGAGCACCAGGTCCAGTGTTTGGGGCATTCTGCGGTGGCATGCTCATCGGGGGGTTCTGTTGAGCCCTCAGTATGTCACCTAGATCCCGTGCCATATTTTGGACCTGGCGCTCTAACTGTTAAACCCGCTCAGGCTGATACGGGGTCCTGTTTTCTTCTGTGGGCTAATCCCGGGAAGGGTAGCTATCCCTTCTCTGGTAATACCCTGGGTTGGGAAGATTTGGGTACCCCTCCACCCTTGGCCTCCACTCTCCCAGATTAGGTTGTCTGGGCTCAGTGAATTGGGGAAAGAAGGATGGATGGTTTTGGGGTTGGAAATTGGGTGGATACCTGGGAAAAAAGTTCTGCCCAGTGTTTGGGGAATTTCTGCCCTCCTGTGGGAAGTTAGGAGGGAAGTTCCCTGGGTCAGGTGCTTGGCTGGATCCCCCCCCCTTGGGCTGGAGGAGTCCACACATAACCCAGGATTGGTCGGTTTCCCTTGTAGCGGTGACTTACATAGTCAGGGGAGCGGGGAGCCCCATTTGTGGACTAACTCCTCGACTCCCTGTCTGTGACTGGCCCAAGGCCTTCTGGGCTGTGAATTATTTGGTGCAGGCAGGTTTTAGGCCCCCCCATCTCCAAATCTAAAACGGGGCAACCTTTACCTCTGCCACCTTGGCAGCAGCAGGGGTGCTGTTGGTTTTGGGTTTTTCTGCGGCATTACTTTTTTTTCTATGGCTTTCTGCACCTCATAGATCGGCTGGCTTGGCTCATGACCTGTCTAAAGATCTTTTCTTCGTGAAAATCTCTCACAGCTGGGTCATTATGTACTTTTGAAGAGCATGGAAAAATGTGTTGATGAATTCTCTGCTGTCCGTGCGCACCCTTTGGTGGTCTGCGCAAAGCACGCTTCAATTCTTGCACAAATTCTTGTGGGGCCTGATCCTCCCCACATTGCAAATTGTAGGCTGCCTTGCGAGCCTCTTGGGGATTTCTATGTACAGAAAAATGTTTCAAGATGGCCGCCCTATATGTGGACTATCTTGAATGGTTTTGGTCCTCCAGCCCCGCAAAGAAACTGGATTATTCAGGGGAGAATGTCCATTTGACGTACTGGATGCAGCTACTGCTGTCCTTCAAATTTAAAGTCTCCATCATTTGCTCATAGAGCTCCAAGTGTTCCCAAACAGAATACTTGGCGTTCTTATGATAAGGCGTGATGACACTCCTGATTGCCTTAATCTGTTTTAAGGGGTCCTTAAGCAAGCCCTTTTCACCTTATTGGCCTTTTTGGTTCGGGTAACCCTGGTCCATTCATCCTCTGATTCAGAAGCACTGCTCCAGAGGTGCCGTCTGATCTTCCAGGTTTTCCCGGATTCTGCGAGCCTGGGAATAGCTGGCAGAATGTGGGACCTGGTCTCCTGTGTCCTGTGATTCTCAGAGGAGTCTTTAGATCCTCCTTGCACCAGGATTTGATGGGTACTCCCCCCCCACTGACCTAACTGGGCAGAGGTTTTCAGGATGCCCTTAGTGGGCCTACTCTCCTGGGGTTCCCCACTAAATTGCACTGTACTTAGGTGCCCATACCTGGATGCCGGCCCATCCATTCCTGGGTGGTACTGGCCTATGAGCTCCATCCTTTTGGCTGGATAGTAATCTGCCATCCCTGTGGCCCTGTGCTGATGTGCGCCACGGGACATGGGGGTGGCAGAGTCCAGGGACTGGTAGAGAGGAAGGCCTTTGGTACTAGGGATCCTTAGGTTATGCTCAGGCATTTCCCTTTCCCAGCGAACCTCATCTCTATCAGCCCCTGCTCCCTGTTGCAAAGCAAGAGTCTGCGCTTTCAGTTCCTCAGTTAAGGCCTTACTAGACTCTATCAGTCTCTCCTGCATGGCTACCTGTTGCTGGAACCTATCATTGTGCTGGCAGAGAGCCTCATTATCTCTCTGTGCCTCCTGATTGGTCCTGGAGTACTGGGCCAGTCTTTGCTGCAGGAGGGTTACCTTCTGAGTCCCATCCCTACTGGCCTGCTCCTTTTTTGCCAGAGCCTCTTCCACCCTCCTGGTGTGCTCTAACAAGTTCTGATGCTCTTTTTGGCGGTCACCCAGCCCCTGGAGGGCCAAGTAATTTTCTTCAGTTTTCTTTTTAAATGGCAGACTTCCTGGCCTAAGGTGTCCCTTTCCTGACTAAGAGTCTGCATCTGTGCCGCCAGGTCGTCCCTTTGCCTTTGAAGGGCACCAGCTTTCTGGCGCTCCTTATCAAACTCTGCCTGGGTATCCAGGTCTTTCAGGATCAGTTTATTGCTCTCTGCCTTTTCCCTATCTAGGTGGCTTTGCAGGGTAGCTACCTGCTCAGCACATGCCCTATTGAAATCTATTTGTTGCTCCAGCTTTTTCTGGCTCTGCAGTAGGGAGTCCAAACCTTCTTGGTACTCCTTCTGCAAGGCCAGAAATCTGGTATCCTGGTCAGACTTTTCCTGTTGCAGCATGCACATGTCCTCTTTGATTTTAATGAGATACTGTCTGCTCTCATTTTCTGACTCCTAGCTTCTGTGCATCCTCTGCTCAGAAGAGACCAGGTCAGATTGGGCCTTCTCTAACGTCATCTGTTGCCTATTTGCCAGATCTTGGCATTCAGCACATTTGTCCTGCATGGCTCCCAAATATAGATACAAATATGCTGCTATCCTAACCTACTTGTCGTGTTCATCTGTAGCTTTAGGAGCCATGTATAGTTCACTCAGGGCCACATGTAAGGGACCCTGATCTCTCCAGTTATCTAACCCAGTTGCAGTGACCTGTTGTGTGATTGCCTGCAACCACGCATCCTGGCCCTGCTCAGCCCATTCACCTCTCACAAATAGCTTATGTAAGAAGTGCTCTCTGGCTATTTTGATGTCTACCAGTGTCGTCATTCTGGAATTTGCGTTCCTTCCTGACTTACAGAAGTTTGTATTTTATTTTGCAAAACAGACGGTTTCCTTAGAGCGTTCCTTTGAGGGGTGCTTTCACAGTGTAAAACAGCGTGATAATCTAACCAGATATGTGTATCCGGTCAGTTGGCACACTGTATTAAGCTGCACAAGTGGTAAACCTAACCCAGAATATCCCGGCTCCGAGCCCCCACTTTGTAAGCGACTTCAATTCAACACTACAGCTAAATCAATGCCTAGTCTGGGATGCTGATGAAAGTCCTTATTGATATATTTTTATGTCCAGTTCCTTTACTCTGGATGACAACCCTTATATAACACCCCTCTCTTAGAATCCCCCGGACTCCACTGAGCCAAGAAGTAGGTTTATTTTGCAAATTAAAAGGTTTATTTGAAAATTAAATAGTATATATCTATCACACTTTTATAGTAAATTAATATTTGATATCACACTTGAGAATATGATTTTGATCAACAATGGATAATGTTAAAGTGGTACACTTTTTTTAATGGCTTAGAATTTGATATAGAGAGGATAAAGTAGCTGAGAATGCTTTTATGGCTTCAAGGACAATGCAATGATGAATGAAAAGGCAGTACAGAAAATAAACTTGATATGATTTCAACCAAAACAATGCAATCCCTTTTCCCCCTGGTAGCAATTCACCCCCCCCTTATGCAATGTAAAGAGATGGAAGAAAAGCACACAGTTCTCAGGAATGCAATCAAATATAGTTCAGTCCCCCCCCTAGCAAGCTTTAGAGCAACAGGGATGTTTTTAAACACAGGCAAAGTACTTTAAAGGTGGTATGCAAAGAAGTGAAAAATATGCTAAAATGATTTTAATTTCCTCTAGAGGTTCAGGGTGGTTGACAGCTACTTTGTATTAGTTCAGGATCACTTTAGAAATGCTCTATGAATGATTGTCAGGTTGCAAATTAATTTTATCAAAGGAAAGCAAGGACAAATATTTTTACACGTGGCTGAAATTAAGCAAAATGTCAAATCGCGGCAAATTTAGTCGTGTGCGTCGAGCGCAATTTGGGAGGCACTATAAGGGTTAGGAAGTCGGTTTTAGGTTTGTTGGAAAGCTTAGATTCTTAACTTAAGATGACAGTTAAATCTCACTCCTAGCACAAATAGAGATACGGCCGATTTAGTAAAGGTAGTTTTTCGGATTTTACATTTTAAAGCTCAGAATGACAGATGACAGTTTTCAGGTTTAAGGATGACAGAATGACACGATTCTAGGAGGCAGTTCTAATAGGCTAAAATAGTTTGGGTTAGATTATTTTAAACTACGAGATTGGTTTTGGCACAGCGCTAGCTGGGTACTCACACTAGATTTTGGACAGGAAAGCTACTTCGTCACAGATCGGGTCAGGATTGGACTACGGTTCCCTCGCCACGGACAGTCTCTGCCTGGTTCTGCTCACTGGTCTGGGTCAGCTCTGCTAGCGGCACTGCACAGCGATCTGGTCTGGGTCTGGTCTCTCCGGATAATTCTGCCTTCTGGGTCTCTGGTTCTGGCAGAAGTCCTTGGCAAAAATTCAAACAGCTCGACCGGCTGTTGAATAGTTTGGTTGGTTTTGAGGCCTGCTGAAGAGAACTCAGCTTGTGGGTGAGGCCTTTGCTTTGAGTTCTGGAGTCAGAGTTCTAAGTTCTGGTCTCTGTCTCGCTGGAGTCAGTCTAGGTCTCTGGAGTTTCTGGATGTGTATTCGTCCGTCAGCGTGCTCCGCAGAAAATGGGAATTCAGTGTTTCTACCTGTCCCAGCAGTCTCTTTTTATGTGTTTAGAAAGTGGGTGAGTCGGCTAATTCTGCATGCCCATCCCTCTCAACTTATCATTGGCCAGTTCCTCCTCTCTTCCTTGATTGGGGAGCTGGGTTGTGTGTCATCTTTATGGCTTACAGAAAGACACTCCCCTTGTCAATGTGCACACAAATCTATTTCTGATCCAAATACATATTTCCCAGATACACAACTTGTTGAAAATACATGTACATATTACAGATTCCTTATGGTCCATGCTTGTCCGACTCTGATCTCCCTGGGGGCTTGCATTAATAAATGACAACTTAATTTCGTTTTTAATTGGTTTACCAATGTTAAATCTGTATCAAAAATTACAGCAATGTACACCCTCCTTCTACACACATTCCAGTAATTTACTAGGTTTCTAGCATGAACCCGGTGTCTGTAATATCAATAAATAGCGGGGTTTCGCCTCAGAACATGGTACAAAGTTGAATCAAGTCTTGAATTGTTGGTACATTTCTTGGATTAAGGTTCTCCAAATTGCACATTTTTGTAAGCTTAATACAATATTTTAGAAGCATTTAACTTAACATATATTTGCTGCAATAGGAATCCACACTCAAGTCTGGCCCGCCCCTCAAAGCTGAGTGGGTCAGCTCACATGTCCCTGCTCCCAGGCAGAGCTCTGTTTACAGTCCACATCCAAAATTAACATACTCCATTCAAGGGAAAGAGTCTATTGTGTGGTGTCGGCAGGCTTAAGGGAAAACCCCTCCTTCCCAATCACCAGGGTCATGTGATATCCTGGGCTGTTGTGTTGGTCTCTGGGGTGAGAAGGTTTCCCAGCCTCTTGGCTTGTTAATTGAATCAGATTTTCTCTGGGAACAGCAGGTGGTTAAGAATTTTAATTAACCAACAGGCTTTAAAGTCCCAGTTAGGCTGGATCCTCTTGCACTCCTGAGATACAGTCCTACTGTCAGAGTTTAGACCGCTAGTGCCGGTTTGTGGACAAAGCTGGTACTGCACCCATTTTTGGGATCTGTCTTGAATTAATGCATTTCAATAGAGTGGTCTTTTGCTTGATAGTATAGGATCCTTGCTTAACATTGTTTTGATGGCATCCTTACAGTAGAGTGGTGATGTGGAACCCCCCACAAGAAGGTTGTATCTTTAGAGTGGTCTTGTGCCCATGATTTTAGCAACTTTTTGACAACAATAAAAACGGATTTTGAACAGAACCACCTTTCTTTGTTTGCACTGGTGGGTGGCAGATTAGGTGA
Source organism: Ambystoma mexicanum (assembly GCA_002915635.3). NCBI lineage: Eukaryota > Metazoa > Chordata > Amphibia > Caudata > Ambystomatidae > Ambystoma > Ambystoma mexicanum. The sequence continues at coordinate 938,994,260 of CM030325.1, forward strand.
CCATTTTGGTGTGCGCAAACTGCGCAGTTCTCCTGGATTCGGGCGTGAATGTGGGCGGCGGCAGCTCATCCCCACATCTACCCAGTCTATTGATTTAGTTTGTTCTGGGATAGAATAATGGGCGGCGACAGCTCATCCCCACATCTACCCAGTCTATTGATTCAACATGGGTCAAAACCCTTGACATAATAGTTTATTTGAATGAAGAAAGGTTGTTGATAAGACGAATGGAGGCAGGTGAAAATTGCCTGAGCATCAAAACTAGTGCCACCACTAGTGGCCAGTGTTGCTCAAACTCATGCTACATCTCCCAACCCATTTATCACAGCTGTTGTTAACTATTCCTTAGTACAAGGCATAGTTCTTTCACACTTGAAACTTTCCATGGTCTCGTCATTACTTAAAAAGCCCACGCTTGACACAAATGATCTTCAAAACTATTGTCCATAGGCAGGCCTTTCTTGGTCAGCCAAAAGTCTGGAAAACGTTGCAACGAGCCAGCTCCAGGAACATGTAGAAAAAGACTTACTGCTCGATAGTCTCCTGTCTGGATTTTGTCCATTGCATGATACTGAGACCACGTTGGTAGTAGTCTGGGATGACAACCTAAAAGCAGCTGATGATGGAGAGCTAACTATATTGGTGATGCTTGATGTGTTGGAGGCATTTCACACAGTGGATATTAGGATCTTACTGTCCCAATTTGTGGTGGTGGAAGGAATATGGAAAATGCTTTGCAATGGTTTCGGTCATTCCTCTCTAACAGGCTACATCAAGTTAAATTAGCAGGACATCTCTAAGACATGATACAATTGAATTGTGGAGTCCCCCATGGATCATCTTTATCACCCCTAGAATGTATCCTATATTTACAGTCACTAATGAGTATCTTCAGGAACTGTGAGTTGGTTTTTCATTCCAATGCTGTCGATACTCAGATATATGTTACAGTCAACAAGCCAGTAGAGTCGTCACTGCATATAGTAGTACAATGCCTAGAAGATGTGGGTCAATGATGTGGGTCAATGGATGTTGTTAAATCGGCTTCAGTAGAACCCCAACAAAATCGAGGTGATTTTGTCCGGCCCTAATCATTTTTCGGTAGATCAATCCAAATGTCCGCCACCACCCTGTTTCCTTGGTTCCTTGGTTCCTGCTTAATATTTGCCTGAAATGTTAAAAATGTAGGGAGCATATGGCAGTCAACTCTTGGCACTGAGCAACAGGTTGGAGCCAAGGTGCAATCAATGTTTCATTCCCTCCACTTATTGCATCTTACTCATCCTTTTGTTCCCCAAAAAGATCAAGAGCCAGTGCTCAGAGCCGGCTTCAGAGATCACAGAATGCGGCAGTACAATTCATTTTTAAAGTCTATAAAACTGCGGCGATGTCGCCCCTTAGACAGTCTCTCCACTGGCTTTTCATCAAGCAGAGGATTGGTTATAAGATACTTTGCCTGATCTTTAAGTGCATACATAAACTAACCCCTCTGTATCTTTCTGATATACTAGCTCGCTATGAACTAATACGCTTGTTGCATCCTCTAAAGAATTTATATTGGTCATTCCACCTTCCAGATTTGTCCTCAGTCTGGATCTAATAATCGAAAAAAAAGACCCGTCGCCCCTATAGACAAATCTGGAAAGTTAGTTGAACAGATGTGTCTTTCGAGCCTTCCAAAACCGGGGAAACAAAGTAACACTTTGGCTATATAATCCCCATGCATGCAGATGTGTGAAGGCTGAAATTGCATGCACAAAGGCGCTTGCACCTGCAGTTTCACTTTTGTAAATGTACATTCACACAGACTGCTTGCTTTTCCTGCTTTCATAAGCACGTGGGGACGTTATTTGTGTGGATTGCGTCAATGCCAGTCTTCCCGCTGTTCAGCTGCTCTTATACCACACAGGTTTCAATTTGAGTCACAGGGAATGAAACTGATTTGCCGCAATCACATCACGTGTGCTATGTCCTAGTTCACAGGCATGTTTCCAAGTTCTAGGGTCAGCACCGGCTTTGTCGCTTCTTCTTCTTAGTGTTTCATGGAGCACTCCCTGTGAGACTGGACGATGCACGTACATCGTTCTAAATGTACTCTTCTAGCTCTATCTTCAAAATGTATTTAACAGGGCCTTATCTATTTTTTATTGATTCTATATTTTTTTCAACATCTTTTTATCAGTTATAGTTGCCACATGGAATTCTGTGGACCCCATACTGTTTACAACCCATGAAACAATGTGATGCAAGGACGTCATTTCACCAAAATGCCTGGGGTAGCAGAAGGGAGATCACACAACCTTTGACCTCTGATGACATCACAGGAAGTGATGCCATTTGACCTTATCCTGAAGTAACATCACGGGAAGCGATGGACCACGACCTTTCACCCCTTGATAAAGCAGGAAGTGGCTTCACGTACCATTTTTTCTAAGCAAACTACGAGAAATCTGGTTACGATTTCACTGTAAAGTGACATACATTTCATACATGAATGAATCATCATATGTATCATTAACATCAGTGCATATAGGCCCATATTACCAAATTACTGTGAATGCAAACAGACATCCAAGGCCAAATAATAATGATATGTAATTATATATCAATTAGGCTTAAGTGCTTCATATAGAACAAATATACATACAATATCATTCAACCTGTGTTGTGGTGGTACTCATTTATCAACCTCAGCAGGATGAAAGGCTGTGTCAACCTTCCCAGCAGTCGAACCTGCAACCTGCAGACCACAAACACACATCAACAGTGAGCGCTTAACCCACTGAGCTATCTTGCCGGCTGTAGCTATCAGAAAACCATCCCCTCTAGAAACAAAGATCCACATGTTGCTGGCCACGGTACCCCCTTTCTTATTACACCTTTTCCTCATCCTATCCCCATAAGGTATTTAGAAGCTCTACCCCCCTTTTCCAACACAAACACATTTGTATGTCACGAAAGACAATAGACTAACACCAGAGCCGTTCAGCTGACATGTCCCAACACACGGGTCAAGCAGAATCAGGCTATTTACAATAATCACACACACACCTGATGGCCCCTTTACCTTCCGCACAAGAATAAAAGGCAAAGCACGACAGCACACTTTGTGCAAGGCAAAATGCATGAGAATGCAGCCATTTCAAGGCGGCAGTTCAAACAGAGGAAAGAGGCAGCAAGTCCTGAAAGACCAGCAAAGCCTCAGTGAAAGGCCTCATAAAACCGGGAACTGTAGCTGACCTGGGGTGTTACAAATGTCAACGGTGCACGGGCCCCACCCACTCTGATAAACACGGCGGGAGACGTGTTTGCACTGTGGTACCGTCCTTGACTCCAGAAACAAGAAACGCCAAGGAGTTCAGAACAGCTGGTTAGTCGGAGGGAGAACCGATAGTAAACCGGACTGTGTTGAGCGAAGGTTGCAAACGGCAACATGATATGAGTTAAAAGAACTTGTGAACAAATAACTTGTATGTTACTGAACTTTTAAGAAAGAACAGGTAATATCCAGCTGCAGAGTGGTCTGGTGCCACGTGGGGGCTCATTCGAAAGACTGTGGCTGTTTTCCCTTTTTGTTGAAACTACAGATACCAGGAAGCCCCAAGAGAGCCCGATGCAAGAAGTCAAAATGGTCATACAAGGGTCAAGTAAAAACCCGTTGTACAATCAATAGTCTTTGACACATAGTCAAGAGAAAGCTAGGGGAAAGGAACCCCACTTTCTGATGAACTGTTTAAACTGGTAAATGTGAACCTGGCTGAGGGATGCCCACGTATGAGAGAAAAACGTAACACCCCTTATACATTATGCCAACAAGTATGAACCCGGCTGAGGGATGTCCACAGTGAACAATTGTTTGAAAGGATATTGAGACTCTTGAATACCACAGGTGATAATACTGGGAACGAAAGGCTGTAGTGAACCTGACTGAGAGAGGCTAACATTGCAAAAGGATCAGAGACCGGTTGAGGGGGATCCACGGGTGAAGGGAAATCACCCGACGTGAAGTAAAACTGAAAGGAACTTTTCTTCTGTTATTTATAGCACATCAGGTCCTCTGAGGCAAGAGCCTTTATGTAAAATAGACTTGGTGACAGAAGGCTCTGATATTTTGGAAACAAACTGGAAGTTTGTTCTGGAGAAGCCCAGAATTGTGCTGTGCTCGAGAATCCCACCTTGCCCTGTGCTAAAAAACGTGGGGAAGGGCAACCCCAGTTGTACCATCCTGACTTATCATTTTGTGAACACTTCTTTCTTTTTCTTTTCTGGTGAACAATATCCCATACTGTTTTGTAGCTTAACGGTAAGGATTGGCAATAGTTTTAATTTTTTTTTACTATATGCCCTTTTTATTTAACAAGACGCCACTAGGACTGCCTTATTATTATTTGATGGTCGTAGCTTGCTCCCACCTTAGATTTAGGTTTAGCTTAGGTGGTTTTTTCACCCATTAATACAGTCTAATAAACACCGTTGAACTGTGATCACTTGTATCAGTCTTTACTGTTGCCACCATGAGTTCCTTACATATGGTGTCAGCCGTGGGATGTGACTCAATTGAAACTAATTGGGGAACCCTACAATTCGAAACCTTAGTCAGAGAGCTTCTAGCCCTTCTGTTGCCATCAAGGAATCAATAGGTTTTGATATCTGTAGCCATAGGGAAGCTATTATTCCCCCTGGGAAAAGCAGAATGGCAACTACAGACTTGTTTTAATACCCCCTGCGGGTTGTTGCGTCATTTCAAATTGTCAGTAGTAGATGCTCTTTTCATCCTCATAGCATCCAAATTTATGTAATGTGCCTTGTGTGACCTGCCAGCAGCAGAGGTGTTGCTAGGGGGTGGGGGTTTATCGGGCTATAGCCCTGGGTGTTTTGGTTGTAGCCCCGGTTAGAATCTCAAGGGCTACAACCAAAAGGTTAGCTAGCCCGAAGTCCCGACATTAGCACAGCCCCAGATCTTTTCCAGACCTTTTCCAGACCTAGCAACATCCCTGCCTGCCAGCATTCTCTTTTGCATTCATCCTGGTCTATCAATTGTTCCATCTATCATCCACTGAAAACTATCTGACACTAGTGGCTGGATTCTATACTAATTTATTTATTTAATAGTTGTTTCATAACACCCTTCAGTTCGGTGGTCCGAGATTCGAATCTCTGTTGCTCTGCATGGTCTTGCTTCCCAGAACAGCACATTGCCCATGTGCTATCCTCCATTCACGATAATAGCCTCTTCCCATCGCCTCCTTATCGCATCATTCCTGCAACAAAACACAACAAAAACATGAAAGAAAAGTCAAATATATTTGCAGATTTTTAAGGGCATTATTAGTAATCCACAATGCTAGACACGACAGCCAAGGCATGTTGTTCGACATGTGCAGTGGACTGATATGTGCTTCAAGGAGGAAGTTTCAATAGAAATGATGGTCAGTCAAGTATTGCAGGGAATGAAAAATCAGACTTTGCAGCAAAAATGTGTGGATGAGAAGCCAGACAGTTGATCTACAGTGCCTGCTAAGTGAACATGAAACGAAAGCCATTATTAGAAATAGAATATTGAAGTTATCGAGGGCAGCCTCAGAGGTACACTTGAACATGTGTTGTATTTAATAAAGTGTCAAACACCCTCAAATTCGTACTTTTATCATGATTTACACTTGTCAGTTGAAACCCAGAATTGGCCTGAAAAGAAATTGGGATAAAATAAAGACCCTTGAAATGACATAAGGATTCACTTACGAATACAGGGCCTCATTACACGGTAGGCGGAGAACCATGGCGCAATTAGCGCCATGGTTCATGCCGGTAAAATACCGGCACCGCCTTGGTGGAAAGGGGAATTACCGCCCCATTCCAAGGTTGGCGGGGTGGTAATTCCCCCTTCCACCATTGCCCTTCCCCATTCCCATTTTTGCCCCATAGGGCATAATGGGAAAGGGGAAGGTGCTAATTACGGCACTGCAAATTGCAGTACCGTAATTAGCTCCCTGGGTCCCTTTGCGGGTTGGTTTTTAACGCCTGCAAGAAGCAGGCGTTAAATTCCCCAACCCGCAAAGGGACCTCGTAGTAAGGCGGTAAGGATTTACCGGTACCGGTAAAATACTGGTACCGGTAAACCCTTACCGCCTACCGTGTAATGAGGCCCACAGTCTTGTAATCACGGGAATCTCGAATAGGGCATATCGCATGAAAGCAGGAGTGGGAGAAGGTTAAGCTGCGCTAAAGGGTGGTCGGTTTCTATCCGTAGTGCCTATACACAGTCGTGTCACTTCAAAGCATTGTGGACCCGATTCCCAAAAAGATGTTCAATGGGATATTCCCATTTAAAACTATTTTTGTAAATCAGGGCCTGTAAATCATGCTGCGTAACAGGAAGGGGAGTTCATATAGCAAAAAGTGAAGCCTCTTCTAAATGCATTCCCTTTCAAGGTCAACTTCATCAGCGCATGGTCCTACTATGCACTGTATACTCTACAGTGATGATACCAAGTATGATATAATATGATATGATATGGCATTTGTAACGCGCCTATACACACGTTTTCAGGTATTCTTACATTTAATGGTATTTAGGGCTCAATAAACAGTTCCTATCTAGAACCTTCCTTTGTGATCTAACAAGTATTGTTCCTTCACATACATATGCACACATATAACCTCTCAAAACCAAATAAATAAATAAATACACATCTAATTAAATAAATACGTTTGGTGACAACCCACAAACCAGTAAGAATTCGTTGTTATTTTTGGCCCCTGTCAACCCCTCAGCCCCCTCGCCCCCCTCTCGCTAGATATGCACCCTGATCAATACAGGCGAATTCCAGGGGTGAAAGAGCAGTCCTCAATTTATTTCTTAATTCATCCCTTGTCTATTCCGCCTGCCCAGCGGGATTTCAGCCCTCGCTGCCAAATGAGACTTCGGCTTGTTTTTTGCGACGCGGGGCCCGGTCTGCCGGGAATTGCGCGGAGACCACTAACTTATTTCAAACATTCCACCAAAATGGCCTCGGATGATAATGGCTTTTGGTCGATAGTGGCCCACGGCGCGCTGGGTTCCAAGTGGCCGCAAAGCTTTTTGACCTCATGCCAATGCAAGCCCCTATGGACTGCAAGAGCACTTAGAAAATGAAACGGGGGATATGAGTGGGATGTTTCTAACTTTATAATGCGAAGCTTAAAACCATGCCGAAGATGCATAAGTAGGCGCCCTGGGTAGCCCCTCTAACAATGAGCCACCGGGGCTCTTGGGCTTTTTTTAATGTTTTTTTAATGCCATTAAGCGTCCGCCATTCTGTCCCCGGTCATAAAGCGAGAGGCGTGTCCTCCTCACCGGGTCCCACACGTGTTTTTTTTAGAAGGTGACCTTCCCATGAATCTAGACTCTGCAAAAGTGGTTTTGTTGGTTCCGTTTGAGAGATATCTCGCAGTGTCCGTGTTGAAGTCCTTCCTACCCTGATAGGGTGCTCCATAAAAGATTGATGGCTTCCTTCAGCGACTTTGAGACGTGTGTATAGTGCTTCAATGCCGCAGCAATGTCCGTTAGGCGCTAAACACATGTCACATAACATATTTGCTTACTAATTCACTCTGGAGGTGTGGGCCCTTAGCAGGCAGTGGCCGCCAGGGGAAATTAAAAAAAAAAAAAGGGTTGTGGACAAAACTAAATCACACAATAAATAAATAAATAAATGCATTGAAAACTGGTTAAGGCATTGAAGGGGTTAAGGTGTTCCGGCGCATGGCTCGGCTAAAACAACTTTTTGCTAAGCTAAGGGATAATGTGTCACTTGATGTTCAGTATGTGCTTACGGTGTGACTTTTTTTCTCCAGAGGGAAGGGAGCGCCGTTGAATACAAATAAATACGCATTTAATCACATCTGTGTGAAACGGCTGGAGGGCTGACATGTAATGAAGGGGTGGCTTCCCACAGAGTCGCATCGTTCCTGCTCGCTGGCATTGGCAGGCCAGCAGGTGCCCACGAACCCATGCCCCTAGTAGTGCCAGCATTAGCCCAGTCAGAAAGGTCCCTCGTGCAGTTTTAGACAACACCCTTCCTTTGTGTGAAGGGAGATTAATCAGATATTAGCAATTCACGTCTGAAGAACGCCCTACGTCATGCGATGTATATGGTCGATGCATCTTTCTCACACCCGGGTCAGTATTTCTCCTGATCACCACCCACTGCAGATAGAGGTCGAAGTGGGAGGGAACTAACGGGTATGACGTTCCCTTCTCAGGAGAATCTGTCAACGGCCACTTACTTTATGTGACCTGGAGAACTGCGCCTGGACCAACCTTTGAAAGGTTGTCTTTTTTCGTTTCCCCGCTGAGGGTTCAATCCCCGGCCCTGCCAGTAACAGTCCAGTGCCACGGGTCATCTGGTAGGTGCTGGATAGACTTCGTTTATTTCAATAGTCTGCTTGGGACACAGCAGCCACTCTCAAGCAGTCACGAAGGCCGGCCCGGAACCTCTATGCCGTTTGCTACAGGTGCCGGGGTACCTGTTGATAAGGGGGCGCGTGTGTCCCCAGTGGGGGACGATAAGACGGGGTGCTGCATAACGCTGCATGCTGAGGGGGACAATGGCACACTGAAGGTGGCCATTCAAATACATATTCTGTCACTGCTTTCTTCCGTCTTGCTGGAACCATTGTAAAACACAGCGTTGTGGGGAGGAGTGGAGGAAAGGAAGGACCAAGATAGGGGGCTTTAATGGGGGCCAGGGTCATGAATTTACCGGCTCCCGGCAATGGGGACTTACCGGGGCATTACAGCCCTGGCGGACCAGGTAAATCCCCATTGCTGGGTGCCGGTAATTATTACTCTGCATTCCCATTTGAGTCCCATTGGACTCAATGGGAATGGGGAGGCCGAATGCACCAGCACCATTCATGAATGTTGCCAGTGCATCCGTCGAGGTCTGCTCGTGGCTGCCGGTCTGCTCAACAGGTCAGACCTAGCAGACAGAAAGGCACCCGCTTGCAGAACTCGTAGTTTGACAGTCCAGCATAGGGCTGCATTTGTTACCGGACCGGCAAACTTGTAATGAGGCCCATTGTTCCACTACTATGTTTTTGTACACTTCGACTACTGATTACAGGTCCCTCTCCTATTCTGCCCCCACGGCCCATCTCAGCAGTATTAAATGTACTCAAAACTAGTACAGTGACTGGTAATATGCTGGTCTGGGTATCCTCTTTAATTCGGCCAGAAATCATCTTCACTCACTTCTGACATATTCTCTTCGTCATTTACTTTGTTTTGGGGGGCCGTGGTGGGGAGTTACTACTTGTCTTTGACTTTGTCTGCATCTTCATATTGACATGGTAGTAATGTATAAAGTTAAGGTTAGCTGTCAGGTTAGGTTTGGGACAAGGCTAGGGGATGGGGAATATTTTGGTTCATAACAGAAGGGGGGTAGCTCAGGGGAAGCACGTTTGTCTTGGAAGCAAGAAAACGAAGCACAACACAGGTGTCTGTCTTGAAAGCAAGAGAACGCAGCTCAACGCAGTTTCGAATCACGATCCCGTGCTTAGAAAGGAATCTCTGTTACTAAGGGCGTTAAAAAATAACATTTATAATAATGTTAATAATGATGAAGTGAATATTATAACACATGAAAGACAGAAGAAGTAATGCTATCAAGAAGTAAACGTGACAGAGCGAATGCATGGCAACTTAAAGGCAGAAGATGTAACGACATTCATCCTATGTGCAATTCCCCTGCAACCATGTAATTCTTACCTTACAACCCTCATGGCTTCAGGCACTCACCCATGAGCTCAGACTCCCCAGTACTTACCCCCTGCCCTCTTCCTTGCTGCACTTGAACGTTCTGAATACTCACAAGGCTCAGTAGGCTCATTCCCCCCACCCCCGCTGCTCTAAAATATTGTGTTTTTAATGTATTTCCCACTCCTGCTCACTCCCTTGGCCTCTGGGCGCTTTGAAACAGTATTTTCTTATTATATAAGCGCCTAACAAGCAAACAATACATAAATAAATAAATACAGCTTTGGGCCTTCCAATATATATATATATATATATATCATATATATATATATATATATATATGCAAACAATACATAAATAAAGCTTTGTATCAATAAATCCCCTCCCCTTCCCCCCAAACAAAGATGTATATGACTATTATATTGAAGGCTCGTCATTTTTAATTTGCAGCCTGGTTTAGCTCATACTGGGGTGGGCTTAAGACCACATCCGCTTGGTAGAGGGTGGCAAAGAGGACAAGTGCCCCCTTATTTATTTAATCATTGAACTTCCCTTGGCCTCTGTAGAGAGCTTCACCATTTTCAGTTTCTGACTGTTTTATTAATCTGAAATTATTCACGTGCCACACGTCCTTAGGCCTCAGGGCGCAAGAGAAAAACTTGCGCCCTGAGAGACCGTGCACAGTGACAGTGTGGCTGGAGATGAAACACTTGGCTTTTAAATCCTGTACATGAACTGCACTGTCGCTAATGGTGTGGTTTTGTGCTGTATCAAGGAGCGACTTCAAAAGTTGCATTTTTTTGAAAGCTGTTGTCTGTGTAATGACTTAAAATGTTGAAAAGGTAGCACTGCAGGTTAAGAGGATGTGGCTGCAATGGCATATGTTCATAGCTTCTTGGGAATTCTATGGGTTATTTCCAATTTCTTCTGAAAAATGTAATGCTTCGATATGGGAAGGGGTCAAGCTCCTTTGGTCCATTTGATCGCTTGCTTAAATTGAGAGTGAGTGTAGGCAAATGTATGGCCACGAGGGAACATCATAAGTTGGCACCCATGTGTGAGACCCTGTTTGGCCACTGCAGAGCCCCCACTGTGCCACACTTTAAAATCAGCCTCCGAAATATGAAGCAGACAGTAATGTTTGGGGCTCGGTGGGAGGGCGGAGCTCAGCTGTAAGGTGGTAAAGCGGCCCCTTGTTCAGCCTGTTTCAGCTGGTTATACTTCCCTGCTGTGCCATTGCCTGGGGCAGAGCATGATATGACATGATAAGATTGCTTATTTATAACACACTAAGCACGGACCCGGGGATCGCACCTGTGTTGCTCCGTGTGGTCTTGCTTCTAAGGCAAGCACGTTGCCCCTGAGCTATCCTCCCGAGACTGAACTGCAAAGATGTGTACCTTTTAGTACAATGCTGCACCAGATCCCGGTTATGCGCCATAGAGATAGATATGCTGTGTCCTCTGCACTACTCTTTCTTCGTAAGATCCTACTGGTAAGAAGTCACCCGCAAGCATGGCATGGCTTTCCATATCGGGGCACATTAGAGGCCGAGGATGTCACTCCTGAGAGGTGAGGGCAATACAGGGCAGAATCCATCCCAACCTCACAGTCAGACAAGGCTTGATGATGGAAGGACGTTATATCACCAATGCATGCTATGAGGAGTGAGATCTTTACCTGGGACCCGATTGGCTCTGACAACCAGCACCAGGCCCCATTGACCTAAGACGTATGCCACCTTTCATTATTTTGACTTCTACTTAAAGGGAGCTATGATCCCCAAACACCTTATACTACAGCAAGACAGTGTCAGGATCTCCAGGCTCGGTTTGTGCCCCCATGACTCTGCGGAAAGTTCCTTCTGCGAAGATTCCCAATCAGCCGGGCTGGCATTTACAAATAGGCTGGATCACCACCGTGAAAAGTCATTGGAGGAAAAGCCTTGGTGATTGAAAAGTCTACCCGGGGAGTTCTGGAGCTAAGTGATACCTCAGGGCAAAGAGACAGAACCCAACTCTATAATGAAAGAGATACATCATGTCTCTGTCCCTTCACAGGCTTAATAGACAGTAAGGAGAAGATGGAGATGGGACCAGGGCACCACCTACTTCATACATGGTCGAGCGTGGATTGTATTGTATTGTATTTTGTTATTTATATAGCGCTCTTTTCCCACTTGTGTGGCTTCAAAGCACTTTTTCCTTTGTTGAACGCCCTTGGTGATCGTAGTCGATGTCATTGGAGAATTGTAGGGGTCAGTTTAGGGGATGTCATGTTGCCGTTCTAGGACTCGGGTGGCTGGCAAGGCTTGACTAAGCAGCCCGAGAGAGATCAGAGACATGGGTGGGTGCTACTGGGGTTGGCGATAGATTGGTATTGTTGAGAGAGTTTTATGTGGGTCAGCTATACAAGTTTCCTTCCGAGTGGTGGTCGCTGCATGCTAGTGAATAGAGATGTTGAGGTACGTCAGGAGTTTCTGTCTGGACGTAATGCAAGCAGTCTTTCACCAACACATCGCTCCTAAAACAGGGCCAAGTAATCAGCACACATCTTGGACCATACAAAGTCTTAAAGTGGGCTTCAACCGCCAGTCATGACAGACCTCAATATTTTCAAACAGCCTGAAGGTTCCTTCGAAAAACGTGCGCCACTGACCTCTAACCATCATGGCGGAGTACTTGTCCAAACATCCCAGAGGAACAACACTAGCTGGAACACTACGGATATCTGCCTTTGACAACACTGCAGCATGGCAGTCAGGTGATGGGAACCAATAGTTTAACTTATTTGAAAAAAACATCACTCTACATAGGTCGCTGATAATGCCCTATCCTGAAATATGATGAGCGGCTGGAGACCATGCAGATGGCTGGAGGGGCACAGGGCAGTATGAAGCTCCTCAACAGCATAACATGACATGCATAGTGGCTCTCAAGAAAACTGCTATCACAAAATATGGCATTCTTCTACATAACAGAAACTAATCGGGCAGATTGTTTATGCCCTGTGTGAATTACGTTAGCCGCTAATAGCCGCTAATACTTTACATCTCCTGCGCTTGGCAGTCAAAACGGACAGGGTTAACGGGAAGATGGAGTTCCAGCTTGTCGAAACATGCAAAGAGAAAGAAAACATAGCACAGATGAGCAGTGCACCGTTTAGGGACATTTGGCCTGTACCATAAAGTGAAATCCCATTGCAGAACAGGCTAGTGATGGCCATCCATGACATTTGTGTTTAAGAAGGCTGTTTTGAAGAGCTGCGATAATAGTAGTTACGAAGCTGCCAGGGTATTTTACGAGCTCTTGCTCTGAGTCCCCCAACAATAAGGGTGTAGAGTACAATAATTAAGCAATAGGCCTCGACCAGGGGAGGCATTACCACTTCAGGTAATGCCCCGGGGCCTTCGGTAAGGCCCTCTCTTCACTCAGGCCTATAACTATTGCATGTTACAATCTCATTGTCCCTCGCCGGGTACTAATAAGACATATAGCATAGCACATAGATCACGCATCAGGAAGACAGTATCTGCTGGGTCGTCATTTATAACGGGACCCATCTGTTTGGAGGGATTCAATGGGTGGTTGTAGTTGAGATTGATGGTGTTGGGTTGAGAGGACCACTGGCGAGTGTCTTCATATTTGGTTTCTCAAGGGTGGATGCACATATTTATTATTTATTTATTTCTACTGCGCCGTAGCCCGCAGGCACCCGGGCGCCATATGTACACGCAGAATCACATAATACAAACAAAACACGGGACAACATGAATCTACAGATTTTCAGGTTGGTTTTGGCTTAGATTAATGGAGTTATCTAAACAAGTGGGTCTTGAGTTTCTTTTGGAAGGTAACTTGGTCATTGTTCAACGAACGGTCGAGGGGTTGGCATTGGGCAGCAGCTAGTGACAGGTCTTACCATCTTTAGGCTTCAGGGCCTTCCTTGAGTCGAAGGCCCAATAACCAGAAGCATCTTCAGACTACAAAAGATCTCACGATTCGTTGACTGAAACTAAGCTCTTTGATAGATTCCCCGTTGATGTATGAAACACCTGTGGCCATATTGTAGCCAACAGCAGGGCAGATGTGCTTGCGTGGCCCATAATTCTTTTGGTGCATGCTCAGACTGTGTAGTTATTGTAATACTGCCCCTGACCTGAACAGGGTTGATTTATTTCATTTGGAACAATCAAATTTGCTGATTGACCAATAGCTACAGAAAAACATTTATCAGCACAACAAATTGTGGAACCGCTTCTTTCGGAAGAATAAACAGAATCAAATAATTGAAAATAAATGATAAATAACACCCAAATCAGATCTTTTTCTGGTATTAGCAGTAAAGTGCACCACAATGTGCATATAGTCAACATTAGAAAGTCCATCTGCAGAAACAGATCAAACACCATGTGCAAATGTCCAATGCTTGACCCATACACTTTTCTACAATAGAGATTACATGAAGCATCCGGAGATGTCTTCAGCCAATCAGCTGAAGTTCTGCAGCCTATGCGGCTAGCTTCATTGCCAATTAGCCTCTAATATTGATTTTATTTAATGTATTTGTAGTGTTGTACAGAGCTGCCAATTAGTCATGTAACAAATCCCAGTACTTCTTCTGACGAATATAGATTGAGAGATCAAACATTGTCTGGTTTTGTGAAACATGTATTATTAAGTTTTAATGGATTTTCGTATGAATACATGTTCTTAATGTATAGTTCGATTTTGCTGCTAATTTCCTGTGTGAATTTCCTGACAAGTAGAGAGTGTTTACAATTAGAGCAAAGTGGCACCCCTTGCTGATTTTAGAGAAACTGAATTTGCTTACACCCAAAATGGCAGCCGTTGCTGATTTTAGAGAAACTGAATTTGCTTACACCCAAAATGGCACCCGCTGCCGATTTTAGAGAAACTAAATTTACTTACACCTATTGTGACACAACCCATGTTCTGGCACTGCTTTCTTTTCCAATTGCCCATGGTCTATCTTTCCTGATAGCTATAGTGCCTGATTTACACATCATGTTTCAATGGGATGCATCATTGTAAAAAGCTTTTGTAAATCAGGCCCATGGGCGCTTTCTACTAGTTGTTCAAAATCTGCGAAGAACTCATACTTCCCTCTTTTAAATGCATCCACATTCAGAAACCAGTGGCTAAATTGCTCTCTTCATCTGAGTGTTTTCTGTGCTCTCTATACCACGTTTAAACCTCCTAAGGAATTCTATTATAAAGTGTCATGATGCGGCTATCTGAGTACTTCTGGGTGCTACGATTGAGATGCAATGCCTAATGGACACCCTTCACGTGGACACAGGAAATCAAGAGAGTCCTTTCCTTGGATAAAGGGTTAGGCTGGCCGTCTGAATATCTACATGCAATTTCTGAAGACTAGCAGACCGATTCACAGAGCGTTTTTCAATCGGTATGTTCCATTAAATAACACAGTGTAAATCAGGCCCAGTGAGTTCAACAAAGGGCCTGAATACAAGCTTGGTGTTAGTGGTCAAATATCAGAATACCGGGTGTTTGACTATGCTGACTTACTTTGAGTTTTGTGTCAAACTTATTTTTCCACCTGCTTTTGCGTGGAGGGAATTGGCGCCACACATGCAGTAATAATCATAGGCAGTACATCTGTTCTGTGGCTTTCTTCGACTAATCATTTCACTCCACAACATCGGATGAAGAAGTGACTTCTAGAAGAGACTTCTAAACCTAATGCGTTTTTCCATCTCTGCATCGCATTTTCACTTGGTCCAATAAAATATATCAGAACCTGCATCTTGGGTGATTTTAAAATTGGACTTACACATTTTTCTTTGCCCATATATTTGAAAGGGCCTGCAGTCAGAAAAACAACATATTAGCATCGGGGGCTGGAGAGCCAGCCAATGAGTTTTCTCGGACCGTGGTCTGAATCCCACTATCCAAACCCCTGTTTCAAGCAACCTGAAGGCTTCCCCTCAATCCCTTCCGGTCCGTTTTCTCCCCATCACCCTAACCCACTTACCTTTAACTGCAACCACTGCTCCGTGTCCCCAGCCGCATTAGAAATTGAAAAGCGGCTCCCTATGGAGCCCCGCCCTTCTTCTCCACAGCAGCCATTTTAGGTAAGAGTTTTGTTTGAATGAACGGGACGCTGCAAGCGTACTGTCCGTTCAACCAAAATACATTGTTGTCAGCACCCCAGGTTTTCAGATTGGAATAGCAATAACACGTGATATGGCTTGCTGTGCTCGGGTCTATAACTTGGGCCATAACGACCTGATCAGGCCTGCTAAATTGGGCGTTATTGCTATAAAAATAAGACAACTATTTTCACGACTCTATTTTGATGCTTTTCCCACCAACCTTACATATATCTGTTTGACCTTAAAAGGCAAGTAAAGTCAGAAAAAAAGAGGGACAGCAAGAACAAATCAAGGGCGAAAAAAGGAGGAGGGCGAAGGAAGGCGAGTGGCGGTGAACGATGGGAGAAAAACAGGATGGGGTAGAAACTGCCATTAAGAAAACTAATTTGACTACATTTGTCAAAAAATGGCAATTTAGCTAGTTTTCTGAGTCTTGCAAAACTTGTCAGGCCTTAACATTGTGAATGCAACCCTTTCAAAGTACAGAAGACACGATTGGTTTAATTTCAATCTAATGACAGACACCAACCACTTATGTCCATTGTTCCTTGTGAAACCTAATGCCAAGTTGGGTGCGCAGCAGGTCATAATTCCAAGTAAATATTCGACGATCTGTTTTAATTAGTTCATGATTTCCGATTGCAAGAGTGCTCACGCCTCACGGACTCCATCCCATGCCTTGTTCTCGCAATCAGAAGCTGGCAGTGGAACGTCAAGTTCCCGGAGGCTCCATTAAGCGGGCTGCTCTGATTTCCATCAATCAGGGTTCCTAAGCGAGACAAAGAAATTCCCATTCATTTCTATAATCACATTAAAGGATCGCTCCATCGATAGCGCCAGCTTTAAACGGGTTTGTAAACTGAGGGTTATGTAAAAACAGATCAATATGCTTTCTGAAATTTAGCCGGGGCTAAACAGCTGTGACAGTTCCTAGCCACCTGAACTTGAAGTGAACCCACCCCTTCATATAAATAAAACCTTTGATGCCATCATAAGTCTCCCAGATGCCATTCTTGCACAGTCCATCAGCCTAAGTGCTCTGCAACTTCTCTATATTTTTGCAGTCAGAGAGGAGCTAACCTTTTGATTAGTCAGAACTGATGCGCCCACATATCCTGCGACACCGCGGTGATAGAAACTCCCATTCTGCACACAATGCTCTTCCTTATAGATTTAGCCCATTAGTTGCATCTACCTGTCACTTCTGAGGACACTAATGAGTTGTTTTTCGAGGACTAATGAGAGCTGTAATGGCTAATAGATGTTTGCGGCTTCGCCGCCTTGCACCGTGAGATAATGCAAGCACCGGTGCCGGTCCCTTAGCGTCTTTAATTGCGAGCATCAGAGGAGTCTTTAATTACATTGCAGCAGACAATGCAATCTCCTCCTAATCAATGTCAGATGGGATGAAGTCTTAACGAGTGGATTACAACACTCTCCTACACTCTCCAGGTTTTCCCCGAACCACAACCTCCATGAGAAATCACATGCGGGCCTACTTAAGCGGACTTTCCAATTATTCTTCGCTGATTGATAATCAGTGATAGAAGGGGTTGATTTAAGCAGAAGTTATAGAGGGATTAGGTTTGGCTGGCTGCATTGCTCAATAAGTAGGACCCAATCCTAAAATATGTTTTGGACTTTTTTTTCCGAAGGTCTGCACATCCTTCTCATAATAGGCCTTCGGCCATTACATGTGCATCACTAGTACCTCAACATACTAAGTAGGGTCCGCGTCTCAGTACCCAAGCATACGATTATGCAAGGTACCTGTGCTTGTTGAGTTCAAGAAGGGATAACGCAAAGGAGTAGCAGCAAGTCAAGTGTTCCCTTAACAAGCCTAAACGCCAGACATTTCAGAGGGCCAGCAGAATTCCAGAAGCTGCAAATTGTAAGAATGGGCATTTTAAAACAAAGCCTGAACAAGTGCGACAGGTAAGACTGGCCTTCTACGGTTACGCACTGATACATATATATCACCAGATAATCACACAACAACGCTATTCTTGTTCGGGAAAGAATGGAAGACCCTGCTGTGAGGATTTTCCTCTGGGAGTGACAGGGAACTTAAGACACCTAGAATCTGTGAGTGCCTCCTGTCTTCTTAGGAGTCTGTCACAACATGGCATTGCTCTTGTAAACCTCATATTCAATTGTGCACAGGACTTTGCTGCATTAAAGTAAGATTTGTGCGATATGCCGTACCATATATACATGCATACAACAGTACATTCATGCTATACAAAGACTTAAACCAACAGATATTTGGACAAGTAGATTTTCTGATATACCAATAATCTATTCCTGGTAATGGCTCTACGTTGTTTCGCCGAAGTGAATTACTTTGTGGTAATTGACTGTGATGGATTTGCTTTGATCTTTTTTTTCATTTGTTTGGGTTATGTAATGTTGTTGGTTCATTCATAACCCCTCTCTACCCACCGCCTTTAACCCCCCCCCCATCGTTCCAACCCCCGCCCTTAAATCCATTAGGCCAAAATGTGCATATATAAATTGCTTCCCAGTGAAGCAAATGCATCAAAGTAAATCAGTGATTCACTTCGATGAAACAACTGTACATCCAGGAAACAAGGTGCAAGGCAATTGGGCCTGTTTACAAGTTTGGCGTTCGGGAAATTGCAGTGCTTGTGGAAAAGTAGCAGCACCCTTTCTGGACTGCTAAACTGTGAGTTTGCCAGGAGGGGCACGGAACTCCCAGCAGGCCTGACCTGCCAGGAGTCCAGGCCATTGTATCATGCTTTTCCCTGACGCACCGGGACCATTATTAACAGTGCTGGTGCTTCCGGTTTCCCATTCCGATTGAGTCCTATGTGAAATAACCATACCACCACCGCCTCGGACATCCCAGTAGCACCGGTGTGTCAGGCGGCGGTAATGGTGTGGGTTACTGACAACCTCATAATGAAACAATTGGAATCAAAATTAAGAACAAAAATAAGGGTTCCATACACTCAATTTCTATTCAATTCCTATTCCCATTCTATTCCCATTGCTAGATGTAGAGCGGCTGCTACTACAACAAGAAATGCACGCTGTCGGCCCACATGTCAAATGGGGGCTGTGCAGTCAGCGACCTGGGTTCTAGGTTCTAGGTTCTAGGTCTGGACATTCCTTCGATCAAATTCAATACAGAGAACAGGAAAAATAAATCAATGCCTTCATTGGACATGTGGAAAGTGGAAAAATGGAATAGAGTATTTCAAGGAATATAGAGTATGCTCCCAAACCAACAGCAAGAAACAATGTCACAAAGGAACAACTGAAGAATTTGAGAAGCTACCCAAAACATAATACCATACCCAATGCAGACGAGTTTCTTGAAGCTGCTCTGAAGACAGAACATCTATTACAGCCCCAGTGAAACAGGCATATAGGAGAAAAATTGAAAATGCATCTGGTGAAAGAAACAACTGCTGACATGCCACCAATCGCCACTTCCACAGCGAAAACCAAACCCAAGTTGATGCAAGAAAGCAGGAAACATGCAACAAGAACCATGTAAATTACACAAACACTATGATAGCAAACATGATGAATTGACGTATGTGAGACGCACGACAAAAATGACGGGCCAGACGGGCATCTACAGTATGGGCACTTCATAATGCAAAGTTTGCATTGTCGAGGAAAGAGAAGGTACGCTGAGTCAATCCAAACAACCATACAACATCCACACGGACTTCCTTCTGCAGAACCTCTTATGCCATATCTAAAAACCTCTATACAAAAGTCCACTACCCTAGAAGCTACTGCTTTCTGTTGTGCCCATCCTCTGTTGCGATCGTCTAGAGGATGGGTACAAAGAATACAGAGTTTGCATTGTCGAGGAAAGAAAAGGTTCTCTGAGTCTATCCAAACAACCATACCACATGGACTTCCTTCTGCAGAACCTCTTCTACTTTATCCAAAATCCTCTTCCCAAAGGGATGAGTACTTTAGAAGCTGATCCTGGGCACACATGAGGGACCTGTTCATTCCTTTGTCAGGACACTTTCAGGAATGGGACATGAATGTCACCCTCCCCCTGTCAACCTCAGATTACAGCCTCATCTACCTCTTACATACTATCTTGATATATGTCCTACTGTTCAAGTACTGCTTTGTCGATAGTATTCACTCATGTAAGCAGCGCCCACAGGCCTGTGGGCTTGAGTGCACTTTACAAATGAAAAATAAATAAATATATTGGACATCTTATTTTTGTATTTTGCATTTATTCCCTGGCCCACCTGCTTCTCACATCTTAGTAGTACACTACAATAGAGTTGCTGTGAAGACAAACATGAAAAATGCAGAGGATATGCATCCATGCTCTGAAATGAGTGTCAACACTACTGACACTAGACCAAAAGCACAAATTCACAGTACATTCAGCAGATGGGAGAAATGAGGCTCGCTAAGCAGAATTGTAGTTAAAAGAAATCCGGCCACATATGACTGGCTGCATAGTAAGTGTCCACAAGCAGAACAGATCATGAAATGAAGACTGTGGGATTTATTGGGGTGGGTCAAGAAAGAGTGCAAGATCACATTTGTACTGCATATTGTGGTGATTTCCTACTTCTTCCTAGCTTCCCTGATGTTCCTGCCCAATTGTGCATTGCTACCTCCAGGTCCAAAGCATTGACTTAGGATGTAAATCTGATGGCCTACTTCCGAGAACCCTCGCAGGCAGGAAGGAATCCTTCTTACAGGAACTTCAAGGTGATGGTTCTTGCACACAATGAGAGAGAGGACAGGGCACCTGCCCGAAATTGCGAAGCCACAGTCTCACCAAAACAGACACCAGCCACAATAACTTCTCTGGAAAGGAGCAAAAGAGATCCATGCATGCATTGGTGGCCATTTCTGAAGGCCATGAATCCTTGTCTTGAATCTGAAACCACAGGGTTCCAATGTCTGAATAGGTATGCAATCCAAAATGGTGCTGATCTAGTTCAAGCCTCCATTCACAGTTTTGCTGGAACAGCGGAACCTGAATCAGCGAAGCCCAGGGCCATGCCAATCACACCCCCCAGATTGCAAGTAGCCTAGAAAGCGACCCATCAGAAAGAAAGAGAGAACTCAGGAGAAGATACATCCTCTGCTGCAATTGTCCTTGACACAAGGCAGTCCTTCGAGGACCACACCCGGGAAGGGATCCAACTGAAGCATTCAGATGCCTTGACTGAGAGGGACTCCAGGGAAGACACATCACTGAACACATAGTCTGGTGGTCCTATGTCAGATAGCATCTGGAGTAACCTTCCCTTCACTTCACTGATGAACTTGTATAGTTGGAGGCTACACGGGATGTGGAAATTGAGAGCCGTGGATGCACACATCTCATAGAGGCAACGGAAGGATGAGTAGCCATGCCATTCTCCAGCAACCTGAGGGCCAAGGAAATCATTTTATCTGTCTTACAAGCACTCGGGGCAGAGGGGGGAGGAAATACTGTATATCACCTGCAGGCTTCAGGGGAGGCCTATGGGACAGGAGAGGGGCTGGATTTGGCATTCAAATAATTGCATTGGCCAGTCAAGACCGAGTGGGGTGCCACAGGGCGGTCTGCATCCAGACCAGATCCTGATCCACTCATCTTCTCACATTCAAAATCCTGATCCAAAGCAAGAAGCTGCAGGTTTCACCCTAGGCCAGACCCTGATGTAACAAGGATGTTCGCACAGGCTACATGGGGTCCTCAAGAGACGAGTGATCACATCCAAGAAGGGAAAAGGTGAACCCCACGAATCCGAGACAAATACTGGGAAAGGGTAGAAGAGTCTGTTCCGTGCAGAGTGACTGATGGAATGACCAGACTGAGCACGGCTCAGAGAACCTTTACTCAGTGAAGTCTGTGAAATCTCTCAGCCCAGGGATGGACATTAAAGGATACGTTTGGAATACTTGTCGTTAGGTCACCTTCACAAGAACTTGCTGTTGTTAGACAAGGACCAAAATTGCTCAGAACCTCTTATATTTCTGTTGCCCATTCTTTGGATTCTTTTATTATTCAGACTAAGAACAGGACATCTTAAAGAATAGGACCCCGATACAAGGAGAGTGAAAGGAACCCCAGTATCACTTTTTGTGGTTGTCCCGGACTTCTCCTTCACATTGTTGACTTTTTCTTATTAAGACTGGTGTTAAAACGGGTGACGTTTCCCAGCCCTACCTACCCCGGGCACTGCTAATAATAGAGACCCAGACTGGTACAACCACAATGGGCCCTAACTTAAAGATGAAATGTGACTTCCATTGTGTTTTCACATCGACTCTTCCTCTGGTTATTTATGTTGATCTTGTACCGTCTCTGTGTTGGTACCTATCCTGAATTCATTACATCACGTTCTGTTGGGCTCCCAATGGCTTTCACTAGTTCTGCCCTGCCTTGCCCCTTGTGAATGTTATGTTGAATTGACTTATACCTGTTTACTATTTGCTTGGATTGCAGGCAGGCACTTGGGACATGGAGAGGAGTGCCGGAGCATGAGTTAGTCAGTGATTTTTGGCAGGGGTTCACAGGGCATGAGTTAGTCGGTGATTTTGGGCAGAGGTTCACAGGGCAATGGGGAAAGTGGCACATGGCAATAGGCGAATAAACACAACTGTGGACCCACGACGGAGGACCAAGTGGCCAGGAGAGTACTCGGGTGCTTGCAAGCAGATTCTGCCCATATTCCTTGCCTCCTGATTGGCTGGTGTCTTCCCGTAGATGCTATTCATTAAGAGATGCAAAAACAAAAGACCATATGGAGACATGCGCACTCTGTACTTTGAATTGAAAGACTAGGATTCATATTGAAAGTGTATTGAAGGCTTACCTGCTGCTGGTCCATGAGGTACTGCAGACTGCTAGTAAAAGAGTGGTGAATTGGTCTCTTGGTAACCATGTCCCATTTGAGCTCTCAGTATGACATAACTGTGCCTGCATCTTCTGTAGCCTAAGGGCCACATTAAGGGGGTGTTGCTCTGAGATGTAGAACGAAAGATTAATGCCTGGAAGGGCCACGTTCCATTGATACACCTCAAAGATCATCTTACAGGAAGTTAGTTGACAACGTTTATAACATCACTGGGGAAAACGGAAGAGCAATTGATTTTTTCCTGGTTTCAACAGCAAAAACTATTGTTTTGTTGAATTATCACACCGTCATGAGGTTCACAAAGTTTGGCAACCAAAGGGCACGTGCAGAAGGGTGTCCTTCTAAATGTCACAAAAACAACAGCAGCTATGTGGATCATAAAGGCTATGATTAGAGTGACTTGACCCAAGACTATCCTTCCCTGTTTCTTCTAGAAAGGATGTTCTGAAGGGTTCAAGAAAAGTATATGCCTATCATCCTATATATTAGCCACCCTGCCCCACTCGGGGGGGGGGGGGGCTGTGGCCAATCAGGTTCTGCTAATCGCGTACTGAAACCTGTAATCTCAGCCCGAATTCCAAGGGACCTGCAGACTGTCTCACTGCCACAGGCCGCCATCCCCCCACCTGCCCTTTTTAAATATCCCAACCCCCTTCCCGATGCCCACTTACATGCCGCAGCTTCCCTTTACCAGCCGCCATGGTCATCGAAGAGGGGATCTGTACGGACCCTTCTATAACCATGATGGCCATTTTGGTTAAATATGTTCGCATCCCGCTGAATGAATGAAAACACTTGTTTTTTTGCTAATAGTGTTAAACCCCCACTGCCCACGTAACAGCCCGGTGCCCTCGTTATAGGCCCTTGCTTTGCTCGGGCCGATAACTTGGGCTGCCACACTATCACCCCCAGTTCCAGCCCTTGCAAGGGGCGGTTAACACTGTATAATTTCCCATAGAATGTTTGTGCATTGTGGACAGACCGTTTGTGCAGCTATTCATACAATAAGAGCAGAGTGTGCCCAGCCATCATTCCTATGCGGTCATGGTGCACGTGCCACGAAGGGATGGCTGTTGCCACAGCCATTCTATCCTCACATCCAAATCCTGAGTCTGCCTGAATCAGTACAGCCTGAATCAGTACAGATGGCCAATGTTAAGCAAATCTCAATGTGTTGGTGAGTTGTGGGACAAATAAAATTAGCAGTAAGCCTGGTGTGTATTATTTACTTAGAGACTAAAGCATACAACCCTTTTATCACAGGCATATTTCTCATGTTTAAAGATCGGCGGGCATTATTATGTTCCTACAATGTGCTTAGTTGTATTCATGCCAGGCTGGCACACACACTGGGGCTATTTGTTCGATTCACATTTCTCCATAGCATTGCAGGACTGCCCATCTTAGAATGCTAACTTTCTATCAGAAAATAATGTATATGTCTATAGGAGATTCTCATAATTTTCTTGCTCAATAATACACAGATAATATTCTTATTATGGCTCAAATGTAAGCTGTTAGGTATAATTTAAAATGAGCATTGTAAAATTCAAAAATAAGCAGGCTACACTATTCGTACATTTCAATAATTTCCTTTCTTTTAATAGCTGCTTTTGCAAAAGAACACAGCACCACCGCCCCTTGAAGATATCTTTATATTTTCCTCTTGTGGTGCAGTGGTCAGCAACGAGTGGGGTGGTTCTAGGAAATGCAAATGCACACCTGACAACGAGTGTCCTACCAGCAGATACAGAGGAGGGGGTTTACAGTGAGCGAGAGAGAAAGATACAGTAAGAGAAACAGGGCACAAAGAACATGAGAGAAAGAGAGAGGATTAGATTGTGTGAGAGTGACAGAGACAGAGAGAGACAGGAGAGCGAGACCGAGCCAGAGAAATAAAGAAAGAGAGAGAGAAAACATTGGCTTCACACATGACACCTGTGTTGGAGCTAGCATTCGTGTGATGAGCTGATGACCCAATATGAAGTTGTGAGAGAGTAATTTAAGTGTTTTAACTTTGAGAAAGCACCAGTGGAGGTTTTCATCTATTGAAGGCCACAGGACAATGAAAAGGGATTAAATAAAGGCAAATAGGATACAATCTGAAAACTATAGTCATTTGTAAATAGGGCAGATGTTGGGAACTGAAATCACGAGCCTTTTTCGCATTGAGGGAAAATTAGATATAAAGACCTTTGGCATATATGGCAAGCTCTGGTATGAGCACAGTCAACCTTGGTCCGTATTACAGAAAATGGTGCCCGCACGGCATTCAGTCTACGGTACTCACCAAGTTGGTTCCAGGTAAAAATAACAGATTCATGTTTTTTTGTACTGCATTTATTTGCCCCGAAGGGGCAGACAGGGGTTTGAGATAAGGGATTAAGGGATATTGAAAGTGGAGATAAGGTAGGTGAGTGGGGAGTGAGGGGAGCCCTCCGTTATTTGGTAGAAAAACTTTAAAAATATATATTTTTTTACATGCGACCAAAAACATGCGATATTCTAACATAGAACCTTCTCTACACCTGTGAGAAAAACAAATCACCCATGCAAATAAGTATAGCTTTAGTATATGTTCACAATAGCAGAACAACTGCACTGTGCCAATGCAGCGGTACTGCAACACGGAACGAGATTGTACAAAATATGACTTTAATAGTAACAACGTTGTTATTCGGTGGCAGGTTGAACATGTGGCGGTGAGCAGATTCAGGGCCTGATTTACAGAACTTTTTGTGCTGTGCATAAGCAAGTAGCACCAGAAAAGGGCTCTTTACGCCGCTCAAATCTGAATCCACCGATTTACAGATTGGCCTCTGTGCAGGCTCTCATTTCCATGCGCCATGTCTGTGTGCCTTGCATGAGGCCTGATGGAATGGCCAGTGCAAAGACCAAGAAGGGGGTGGAATATGCAAACGTACTGGTTAAAGTAGAGAAATGAGGGATAACATGAGCGTGGGGAGGGAAGCAACATGTTAATGTATAAACACGCTCCATGACTTGCAAACAAACCAGTAGTTGTGCAACTGCGCTAACAAAAAGGATTTCAATTGTACCGCCACCCGTGACCAGGCACAAGGTGAGACTGCGCCATGCAATCCCAGATTTAGAACCTGTCATGCAATCGCATTGAAACATCGCCACCATGCCCGCCCATGCATTGCTCACATACCTACTGCTTCATGGAAGGAGGCGGAGGGCCAGAATCTACCATACACGCACCATGATTTCGGCATGCTGGATGAGGAAGTATATGGCATATATCGCTTCCCCTCTATGTCCTCCTTGAATTGGTCAGGGAGTGGGAGAATTACTTGGTGTCACAAACTGTATGCTCACAGCCAGCACCACCCTTGGTGAAAGTCCAAACTGCCCTCCACTTCTTGGGCACTGACACATTCCAACAAACCACAGCCATTGTCAGAGGTATTTCACAGCATACACAATCATGCTGCCACAGACCAATCCTAAGCTGCATCATTGCACGTGTGCACAGCCACATAGACATGCATTGCAATGTGCAGGCAAGGCAAAGAGTGGTGCAAAATTTCTATGCAATTGCCCAGTTCTCACGTGTACTTGGGGCAATAGATTGCACACAAGTAGCACTACAACCCACATGAGATACAGAACACATATATCAGAACAGAATAATGTGGCCTTCGCTGAATGTGCATGTCATATGTGATGCATGTGAATGCAAGCTACTGTGGATGCACCCACGAGAGCTACATATCACGCCATTCCCACATCCACCAGGCACTGGTATCAGGAACTTTCGGCAACAAGTGGCTCAGTGGTGAGTATCAGTCAGCACACACACAAAAACACACTGAATGGGGGTCACGTCCAATACAAACCACCATACCATAACACTGGGCCTCATCACGAGTTTGGCGGTAACCCTTAAATCTGGCGGTAGCCCTATTGCTGCCGGATTTAAGGGTCTGCCAAATCAGGGCTTCGGCGGATTTATCCCCAGCTCTGAGCTGGGGGGAAATATGCTGAAAATTTTCGCTCATACAGCCGGCAGGAAATCCGCCGGCAGTATGAGTTCGAAATTTCCTCATTGAGCCAATGGGGAATGGGACATTCCCGAATGGGCTCAATGGGGAATGGGGATTTCCAAATCCGCCAAACCCGTGATCCGGCGCTAATAGCGCCGGTGGGTTTGGCGGTAGGGCAGATATTGCCAGCGCTATTAGCGCCGGCGTTACCGCCCAACTCGTGATGAGGCCCACAATCTGATTATTGTCATTTACGAAGGACAGTGCATATCCGCTATCATCATTGATGATGACGCCTATCCAAAATCCCACCACACCAGTGGAGGCACGCTAAAATGCGACCAGAGGCATAATTGAGCATATCATATCATATCATATCATATCATATCATATCATATCATACAAAGCGCACGTCCACCTGGAGGCATCTTGACGCTAAGCAGAATACATTTCAGTGGCTCCAACTCTCTGTCATAACTTTAGACAAAAAGATACATCATCAGTGTCCGAGATCGGTTAAAGGAATGCATGGATAGGAGGGGGGCAGAATGCCCACCTGCAGAAGACATGAGTTTCTTTGCACTATGTTCCTTTCATCTAGCAGGCATTTTGCCCCTGAAAAGGATAGGGTAGCATCCCTTGGAAGGCAAGGCATGCATGACCAAGAAAAAGAACACAGCACCAATCCTAACCTTTTAAAACCCAGAGTGGGTATCTATTTTTAACTCACACAGATGCATAAAGCTCCTCAATGCTGCTTAACAATGAGTCATTGCAGCCTCCACAAACATCACATGGTTGAGAATGCAGGTACCAAGTGAAAATATGCCTACTTGGTATTATCATTACAAGATTGGCGCTCTGTTAATAACGGTGCCGGTAAGGCAATACCGGCATCCATTACCGGGCCATTGTATTACGACCCTAGATGCTGGTACGAACAGGATCGACAGGGACCCGCTGGGGCCGTGCACCACCATACTGGTGTGTGCACGAGCTCGCGTCCGCCGTGCCAGTAATACCGACATGCCGCAAGGAAGAGGACATTACGAGTCACACAGACATGCACATACCGGCATCCAGATGCCGGTAATAAGGGCCACCATGATGTCGGCAATACCTGCATCGCGGATCACCCGTAAATAGCAAATTGCTGTGTACCCAACTGCACAGGTGCACACAATCAGCATAAGTGGAGGCAATGGAGTCAGGCACAGCACAAAAGGAGCACATCCACACACCACACCTCTTCCAAGTACAAAATGATACCACTAGCAGTGCCATACAGGGGCTGGAGGAAATGCCTGCACTGTCACTACTCCAGCAGGCATGAAACCAGGGCATGCACGGGAGGTGCAGGAAGAGAAGAAGGGTGAGACTGTGCCAGCAAATACCACCAGTTGAGGAGGATGATGGGGGAGATGATGCATGTCAGCCACAGCAGAAAGTGCCTGAAGAACGTGATGTATGTCAATCTTCGATCGAACAATATTACTAATGTACACAGTGACACATGGCACATGGCACTTAGAATGTTGGACACTGGGCACTGTTGACAAATAAATAGACACACACTCAATGATCAATGTCCAGTCATGAGTACTTCATGTGCACACCAGTTGTATTAAGAACATTTGAAATATGTACCATATGCAGGAATAATTGTGCACCAAACACCATACTTGTTCAACAAAGTGACCCCACCCACCACCTCCATCCCTCAACTCGCTCACACACCTCTGCCCCCCACCCACCACCCCATTCCCTCAACTCCTCCACACATCCATGCACCCAATACAAGTCCATCCAGATTCCCTCCTGCATGTATGTCCAGCTACTGACGGACCCTTTTGTTTGGAGGCTGGTGCTCCCCTGGCCAATGCATGCTGAGTAGTGACCTACGCACCAGGCTCATCTGAGTCGAGCTTGCTAGGGTGGTGCTCGCCAATGGTGGGGGTTGTGGCTCGCCCGGTGCAGCATGACGTTGGCCCATGGTGGCAGCCAACTGTGCGAGTGCCCGCGTCACAGATTCCATGCCCTCGCGCCCCTGCCTGGCCACGCTGTACATAGCATGTGTGAGTGCCTGGTTGTTGTCACGGTGGGCCTAGCGAGTGGCCTGCCCATCTGCCAGGTATTGTTCCACCATATCCTGCATGGCCCACTGGCGCTCCTCCATGCGGGTCATGAGGGCCTCTAGGTACCGTATGTTGTTTCCAGCTGGTGGTTGGACAGGAGGTGGAGTCGGACTCCTTTGTGGCTGAAAACGTCTACAGGCATCTCCCCCCCGGAGCTGCAACCACCAGACCCATGTCCCAGGGAGTGCTGTTGTGTGGGCGGCAGGGATGGTGTATGCACAATGTCCTCTGACATGCATAGGCCTGCTGTGTCAGCATCATCATGTGGCCGTCCTCCTCCACGCTATGTAGGGTAGATTGGGCCACCTCCCAGATGTCACTTATGGGTGCTGAGTGCGGCGCCTCATCATCGCCACACGCTGGTGAACCCTCCTTGTCCACATGAGGTGGCTGCAGTGGGGCAAGAGTTGTCTTGTCCGTGGCCTTCAGGGCCGGTGTGCCTTGTGGCATGTGTGCCATGATGGCACCAGTTTTCCCTGGCTGTGGCACATTTCCAGGTGTCGGAGCTGGCTGCTCCCCAGGTCCTCTGGCCTGTGGGCCCTGTTTGCCGGGCTGCTGTGGCTTGGGGGTGGTGGTTTGCCTTGGGCCAGCCCTTGACGTGGACGGCCTGGTGCCGTCGTCATCTCCTCTGCTCCTGCCTGCTGGTGTTGCCTTGGTTTTTGTGGTCGGCTTCGCATCGCTGTCTGATCTTGTGCCTTTCGGGGATGGAGAGGCAGGGCATGAGTCATGGGTGATGGTACATTCTACATTATTGATGTTTGTATATTTTGGGCCATGTGCATTGCCATGTGCATGTTGGAGGGGCGGACATGGTGCTCACAGGAGTTGGTGGTGGGGTGCAGTGCCTGTGCATCACTGTAGCACACGCATGTTGTACATGCTGTATGTTGGGTGGCCTACGGATATGTTGTGGATTGCGTGAGGCAGGCATGCCTCAGAGTCTGCGTGCCATGTGCTGTGTGGTTGGGGCTCAGGTGTGCACTCGGTGGTGGAGATGTCAGCACCATGCAATGAGAGGTCACAGTGGGGAGGCCTGCATCTCTATGGTGATGCATGTGTTGGTCCGCATGCAGATGGTGCTTGTATTTACAATTGGGGACTCATGTGGTTTGTGTCAGTAGTGTTGGTTGGGTGTTACCATGACAGGATGTGGCATTTCTGTTGGGGCAGACTTTAGGTGGGAGGTGATGGGCGATCGGCTTTCTGTCATCTACTTGCCATTTGGACTCCACCATTGTGTTTGGGGTTTTGTGTTTGTGTTCACTTTGGTGTTGTGCTAATGCTCACTCACCTTCATAAGCCGATGATGACACTCCCGGCTCAGCATGGCCGACCCCTTCAATTGCCTCCGTGTGAATCATGGAGCTGCACGTTTCTTCCCACCGTTCTAGCTTAATGGGCGAGGATGGTCCGCCACCTGATGTCTGGGACTTTGTACGGTTGGCTGTCAGTATGTTGCGGACACGCACCGCAGATCGTCTCACCTTTTGCGACAGTCCTTTACACTGTGTGGGGTTGTCCCCACTGCGGACACCTTCTGGGCCACCTCTCCCCAGATGTGTTTGTTCTGCATTTGTGAGGCACGGCGCAGGTCTGGCTGTGTAGAACACCACATCCGCATGCTGGACCAGGGTGTCGGCAAGCATGTTTAGGAAAGTCATTGTCACTAACCATGGTTTGCGCTGTCGAGGTGTTCCTTTGCGGGTGGATTGGGTCATTCTCGGGCAGGCAGGGTTCACAGTTGCCAATTCCAGGTCCTGTAGCCAAAGAATTTCAATTGATTGTGTTTTTCAAGATGGCCGCCTATGCATTTCACGTTACGGCGCAATGACGTTGCTTCTGGTGGTGGTAATGCCAGTACTGGTAGTAGTGATGCCGGTATGAACGGTGTCATTCATGGCGGATTCTACGATGCCGGAGATGGTATCTGCACATTCGATGAGGACGCTATTGGGGGCGGTATGGCCCTTACAGGCATGGCAGTACTGCTGTTACCGGCATGCTGGTACGCGCATGCATGCAGACTCATGATCACCCGTTCATTATGGGCGCAGTGCAACACGGACACGTTCATACCGGCATGTCGGTAATGACAGATTTTTACCACCAATCTTGTAATGAGGCCCATTGTGTTGTAAATCACCATGTGCTGTTGGTATTCACCATTCTAGCCACCTTCACAAAAGGAAGCTCAAAGAGAGCACAGGGAATAGGCTTAATGGCTTAGGGAGGAGTCGTCCATATACTATAAGAGTATCCTTAGTGGTACCTTTGCATGATATTAACATACTTTTTTAAAAAACATTTGACCTTTTACTTTTGACCACATTTCTTTGATCATTTTCTTAGTCGAAATATATATGGTGGGGTAAAGGAATAGGGGTGGGGTTGTTGGGGGGTCTCACCCTGCATTTTCGACCAAATAACGACCAAACAAAAAAATATGGTCAAATGTGAAAAGCTCAAACATCTTCGACCAAGTAGACCTAAACCCCTTGGAATAGTCATTTAAATGGTAAATAAGGCAATTCCCACATAGGTCAAGTGTGAAACCTAGGTGCTCTGCTTCAACGGGCTGTACTGCCAGGCAGGCCACATCAGGAAAAATGGATTTCTGCTTCAAACAGCCTTTTCAGGTGTACACACGGTGCATATCATTACACCTAGCCCTTGGGTCTAACCCTAAAACAGGGATGCACCTAAGAACCATTATATTGACATAGCTGCTTCACCATGCCACATGAGGAACAGATACGTCTCACCCCATCAGCTGCAGTCTGTCTGGGACGTTTAACCACTCAGTATCTACATTGGGTACTTTGGCAGATAATGTATAGTGAGAGGGAGGTGCACTCTCCCTCCTTGTTCATTTCATACCTGTTTCAAAACTGCCCTGCTAGTTATAGCTCTGCACTCCTCTACCTAGATTCCAGCACATAGTGAACCATGAGTGGGCTCGCGTTATGACCTATACTTTCTTACATGAACCCTGCCTGAGCCAACAGCTTAACCCTATAGGGACTCCATGCTGCTTGGGCTATGTCTTCTCTTCCTAGATCAGGGGAATGGAAGCCTGTGTCTACCTTTATGCAGAGGCTCTCATCGGGCCCAATAACAGAGTTGGGTTCAGCGCATTCCCAAACACCAGAGTGTGCCACACTATTCAGATAAGCACCACCTCGGATAAGGCCGCTGCTCTGCCAAGGCTCACTAAGAAACTACAACTAATGGCAGAGATTGGGTGTTCATGCTGCGCCCCACGGGCCTGGCAGACAAAGGAAGCTATAGGGAATCCCTGAAAGAGCAGGTGGGTGGAGAAGGGCATCGTGGGTCATGGAGGAACACCTGTTATGTTATGAGTTTGCTTCTATAGCGCCGGCAGCCCGAGGGCATCAGGGCGCTTTACACGAAACGAAAACAAATCAACAAACAGAAGTCCTACCCTACAGGAAGTCTCCCAATGCTGGTTCATGGGATAGGGGTGGTCGATCCTAAGGCCAGAGTTCACTTAAACAGAAACGTTTTCAGGGTTTTCCTAAATGTTAAGTGACTTTCTTCCAGTCTTAGGGTTTGAGGAAGACTATTTCACAACTGTGGCGCGAGCACCACAAATGACCTGCCCAGCCCTCTTTTCAACTTATATTTGGGCAGTACAAGCAGTCCTTTGCCCTCTGATCTTAACCGTCTCTGTGGAACGTACCGCTCCAATCGTTTTTTTAGGTGGATGGGAGCTTTGCCAAATAGACACTTGTGGGGGAGCGTCAAGGTCTTAAACTTGATTCACTCCTCAACTCTAAGCCAATGTAGCGATTGTC
The DNA here is from genome assembly GCA_002915635.3 of Ambystoma mexicanum. Taxonomy (NCBI): domain Eukaryota; kingdom Metazoa; phylum Chordata; class Amphibia; order Caudata; family Ambystomatidae; genus Ambystoma; species Ambystoma mexicanum. Next base: position 939,026,967 of record CM030325.1, read on the forward strand.
TGGCTGAAGTGATATGATCATATCTTCTTAGTTTTTTTCAATCCTAACAGTGTTTTTTTCTAAGACTTGACATCTCCCCAGGTCTTTTGCCGTTGTGCCCACAAGGAGAGCATTACCATAATCCAGTCTGGATAGTACGATAGCCCTGCCTATGGTGGCTATGTTACCTTCATCCAGAAAAGGACTAATGGCCTTCATTAATCATAAATGGTAAGCTGTGTATAGCAGGTGCTTGGGGTGCTGAATGTGGGCCAGCGTGCAAGCCGGCAGCCAGGCCTGTAGCTATAGCAGCATTAAGGCACCACACCGATGAGATCAGTAGTGGAAGCAAAGTGATTCTTGGAGATGGGGTAGTCATATCAAGGATGGTGGTCGATTAGACTGCACAGCACACCTGGGTGTGTGCAAGTGCCCTGCACTGTGCTCTGTGATTAGCCCGATGTTGTCATTGGCATAAGGGAGGAGACAGGCTCATGGTTATAAGGAACCGTACAGGAGCGTGAACTGCTTAGAGCCACGGCTGAGGCTGTGCTGTTTACTGCAACCTTGCCAGTCTGGATGAACCTAAACTACCACATCTAAACCAAGATGCAATCCTACAATACCAGCTAGAAGATCCTAGCATTGCCCTTGTCCTCTAAGCCAAGACCAAGCAAGTGGTTGTGCCCAGATGTGATCCAGAAAATCATGAGCATTCTGCTTTACTGAGGGACTGCATGGTGATCTACAGTCTGGGAAGAAAAGGAAGAAACAAGTTGGGTATGACATAAAGTAGGTCATGATAACAGCAGTTATTACCTTGCTTGGAAGGTGGAGAAATACTGCAATAAACTTTACATAAGAAAATAAGTGAGAGTATCAGCCCCTCATCGTAGTCCATCAGCAAGGCAAACACCCCACCTACCAACTGTGAGTGGAAAGTCAAGCAAGGAACTGTAAGACCTTGCACCACAACCACCTACTCCAAATGAAATACAGTCAAATTACTTCAAGCAGCGGAACCTTCATCCACTAGGCCTGTGACCAGAAAGCTTGAGTCTTTGCTGAAGACCGAAAGGACTTCACTTTGGCTCAATCCCCAGAAGCTTCTCAAGCTTCTACAACTGTGAGACCAGCAGAATGACATTGGAAGCAGAAAACGTCAACATAAAAAGCAATCCGTTTGGTGTCGGTAGTGATCACTGTGGGATGTTTTTACCCATGCATCCAAGCCCTACAATAAAACTGTGCAGTACTGGCATGGAAAACATCATGATGGCCAGAACTCCCCAGAGAGTGCACAGGGAAAACATGAAGAATAGGCTGCCACCCATTTTTGCCTATGTTGTGAGCACAGGAGGGCACTGCCTAACCACCATTGGGCTACACACACAGTAGCCTGAAACCATTGGGAATGGCAATGCTGATTGCCAAAAGCAACCCAGAACTGTGGGGAATTCATTTTCTTAATCCCAAAAATGGTTGCATTACCAGTACTCACCACTATCAGAAAGGCGGCGTTTTAAAACCACCAGACTTTTGTGTAAAACTGAACAAATGAAACAAAACCAGACCAAGGAAAGACTTGCTAAGAGGTGGATACAATGTAAAACTATATTCTGAAATGACTTGAAGGAAGTAATTATTTAATGTATATGTAAAAATTGTAAGTGATTTAAAATGGGAACAAAAAGTGACATTTAGCTGAAACCTGGCTTAATGAAACTGGATTCTGCCTGACAACTACCCCCGGCAGGAGTTGAAACCTGCTCAGCCACTCTCCCCCTTGCCAAAAGGAGTTGTCACCTCTCTGATTAGATTAGGGGTGGAGCAGCCTGGGACTACAGGGAGTTGAACAAAGGCCTGTCCTGGACTCAGGCAAATGTTATATTGGGGGTGTCATAAAAGTGGCTTCCTCTTAGGGGAAACTGGGAGTGGCAGTGCCTCTGCTAGCAGCTGAGCTTGGGGGAAGTGGATAAACCAGTTATTCCACCCTGTGATGTGGGAAGCCACACCCCTTTTTGACCAGAGCATCATTTTAAAAAGATAGATAACTCATAGTGCGGACTTGTCAGAATTATATAAGTAATATCATTATTTTTGTGATTTTTCGGTGCACATTGTAAGAGGTGTTAGGACCCTGTGGTGTATTCTGGGGGGTTTCTAGCGGAAAATAGGGTCTCACTCCAAATCTATGCATGTTAAAAATCTGACACTTTATCATCTGTAACCCATATCCCTGGTGCACATTTGTGTAAAATCTGGAAAGGTTTAGAGGTCGTTATCTGGATGAAAAGGGGAGAATTCTGTCATCAGTGGACACAACGTTGTACAAAGACAGGGATCGGATGGTTTGGTGCTACAGAAAATATGTTAACTGGACCTACAATATTAGAAAAATGGTACATAGATAAATATGTATTTGGGTCAGAAATAGATTTGTGTGCAATCTGACAAGGGGAGGTTCCTCTGACCATAAAACCTACAGCATAACTCTGACTCACATTTCCTTCCCCCAATCAAGGGAGAGAGGAGGAATTGGCCAATGATAAGTGAGAGGGGCAGGTTTAGGTATGACCAGGCACACACCCATTTTCAAAACACATAAAAAGAGACTGCTGGGACAGGTAGACGGATTCAATTCCATTTGCTGCGGAGCATGCTGACCGACAACTTCACATCCAGAGATACAGACTTCAAATCCATCAATCTCCAAAGACCAGAACTTTACTTCAGAACTTAAAGCAAGGGCCTAAACCCACAAACTGAGAACTCTTCTCAGCAGGCCTCAGCAACCTTAAAATCATTTGCGAACTATTCCACAGCCGGGCGAGCTGTTTGAATTCTTTTGCCAAGAACAATTGCCAGAGACCAGACCAGAGATCCAGAGTGACCCAGACCGCTGTGAGCAGAACCAGAGAGCTGACCCAGATCACTGTGAAGTGCCGAGACCAGAACCGGAGTCCAGTCCAAAACCTGACCAGATCCGTGGTGAGGCCTATTTCAAATTTATATTGTGAGTAACTAGCAGAACTGTGCAGAACCAATCTCTTAGTTAAAATAATCTAATCCAAACTATTTTAACCTAAGTAGAACTGCCTCCTAGAAATCGTATCATCTGTCATTTTTAAAGCTGCACAACTGTCACCTGTCAATTCTGCAGCTGCAAGCTGTCACCTGTCATTTTGAGTTTAATTTAAATCCGAAAAACTACCTTTATTTAATCGTCCGTATCTCTGGAACCGTTAGGGCTAGGAACGAAATTTAACTTCCATCTGAAAGCTTAGAATCTACGCTTTCCAACAAACCTAATAACGACTTCCTTCTCCTTATACGTTTTCCGCAATCACGATTCCCGCACTCGTGAAATTTACCGCGATTTGCGATTTTGGCTCAATTTCTCCACTTGTCAAAATAGCAGCTCCATTCTTTCTTTTGTTAAAATCCATTTGCAACTTGGTAATAACTCATAGAGCATTGCTAAAGTGAGCCTGAACTAATACCAACACGCATCTCCCACTCACCCTGAATCTCTAGAGGGAATTAAAATCAGTTGGCACATTTTCCCATCCATTGCCATCACATTTAAAAGCATTTTGGGCCTGTGTTTCAAACTCCTACCTGTTTCCTCTAAGCTTGCTGGGGGGAACTGAATTTTGTATTGTATTTGATTGCATTCCTGAGAACTGTGTGCTCCTCTTTCCATCTCCTTCCATTTCTTACATTGCATAAGAGGGGTGGGGGGGGGTGAATTGCCAGAGAAAAAGTGATTATCTTATCTTGTGCTAAAATCTTATCAAGTATTTCTGTACTGCATTTTATTCCTCATTGCTTTTCCCTTGAAATCATAAAAGTATTTTTGCTACTTTATCCATCCTATACTAACTTCTCATTGATTGTAAAGAAGTGTGCTAGTGCCAGATTACCCATTGTTGATCAACATCATATGTCTCAGTGTATTAACAGATATTAATTTATTATAAAAGTGTGATATATATATATTGTTTAATTTTTCAAATAAACCTTTTAATTTGCAAAACAAACCTACTTTTTGGCTCAGTGGGGTCAGGGGGATTCTAAGAGGGGGTGTTATACAAGGGTGGTCATCCAGAGTACTGAACTAGACATAAAAATACATTAATAAGGTTTTTCCTTAGCATCCCAGACTAGGCATTGACTTGGTTGTAGTGTTGATTGAATATTGCTTACATCACTGCCATGACTTGTCCTAAACACATTCCTATTGCAACTGCAGCTGTGAACACAGAAGGGTATAACTTACCTATGTTTCCGCTGGAAGACGAGAACCATGACCCATTGGGTAGCCTCTGACTATTGCAGGGGGAGACTTTTGAGAATGCCCTTGCTGCTCTCCTTCTGCTAGGAAGACCATACCAGTCATAAAACTAACCTTAGTTTCAGTAGTTTAAAGTGCAGAAATGTGTCGATCCTTTATGGCGATCCTAGTTTGTTAGATTTTGTGCTGGGCTGTGGACAATGTAAGTCCCAATATTGTGTCTGCCTGATATTAATATAAGTTTGTTAATTAAAAATGGGTTGTTCAAGTTGTGCAGCCCTTATAGTGTCAATAATCTTAACAGGTAACACCAATTTTTATAAATGTCTTTAATTCACCTTGCTTTAATTGTTGTGCTTATATGTGTTCCATTATAATTCAATGTATATCATTTCCAATCTGATTTCTTTAATTCACATTGCTTTCATTGTTGTTCACATATTTGTTCCATTATAGTTCAATATATATAGATTACAATCTAATAGCTTCTGTTCTCTTAAGTGTTCATCTTAGCCTCTTGAGTACAGTTCTTAAACACAAGTAGTCTAATTGCTGCTTAAGTACAATTCTTAATACCCTGTAAGTGCAATTCTCACATTTTCAAGTTCAATTTTGAGACCCTTTTTTCAGTTCTTTGCATTACTCAAACTCTCAAATTCAATCTGAAACTCTACTCAAAATGTTTACACCTCTACATGTTTTTCACCACTGTTGTTCCAGTGGATCTTCAGGAGGTTATTGGATTCACTAGTTTGGGTTCTCATTGGTATCAAATTATATTCCCATATTTCATTAGGTCGCCTTAAATTGGACTTGCGAGTCTTCTAGTTCTTCTATGGTTTCTTCTTCTATATTCACCTTTTAGTTAGGGATGATCTGTTTTTCTAAAGTAGATGGATAGGATTATCCCCACGTCAACACAATGATCTGCCCAAAGGATTATAGTGCAAAGATTCCATTGTCAACTCCCTACAGTCTTCCATCCCTCCATCACTTGAGCAGATTCTTAGGAGTTTCGGGATTCTGTGCAAGGTGCCCAAAATTTAGGGGTAATGGCTGGCAACCTGTGTCAGTGAAAACAAAATGATGGTTGGATATCTTCATTAGTCAAGTAACAGCTAATTGATTCAATTAATTTATATTTCTTATCACGCAAACCTAGCTCAAGAGTAGAAGAGCGCTTTACAACAGGATTATGCCAGAACTGGGCTTGGCATTTTCTACAGTAAGACAGTACTGTAGGTGGAGGGAGAGAGGGATTTCTTTTCCTCTGGCAGGTATGGTTGAAAGAGTAGCTTTTTTAGTGTTTTGCAGAACTGGCAGAGGGTGGGAGTATTTCGAGGCTCTACGAGAATTGAGTACCAGATAGTCAGGGCGTGGCAGGGGAAGGACTGCTTGCAAGTCTTCTCTTTGCGGGTTAGCTTTGACTCCAACATTTTGATAATTTTACTATGTGAGGTGCAAAGTCTTCCACAGGTGTCCAGTTTAGCACCAAGTATCCTGGTGTCCTGCGTTTGAGACTGCTTTGTAGGCCATAAATTAGGTTTTGAATATGATCCTGGTGGAGAGGGAGAGTCAGTGAAATAAGAGCAGTGTTGGAGTGATACGGTTGAATTTGTGGATACCTGTTATGAGGCGGGCTGCAGTGTGGCGTACTTCTTTGAGGGAGGGGAAGGTGTGCGGTTCGAAGTCCAGTAAGGAGGGCATTTCCTCCATTGTTGTGTAAGAAAATGAGGGCATGGACCATTGTAAAGAATTCATTCAGGGGAATGAAGGGTTTGATTTTACAGAGTGTGTGGATCTGTAGCCATACGGTTTGTACCTTTTTGGCATTGTGCTATTGGAAGGAAAGGCTACAGCTAACAATGAAGCCCAGGGAGTTTGAGAGCTGAGGGTTGAATCCTTCTATGCACATGTGCTCCAGCCATTGTTGTATGAGTTGTTGTTTGGTGGGGGGGACTGATGAGGAGAAATTCGGTCTCAGTTGAGTTCAGTTTAAGGTAAGCATTTGACATCCATGTTTGGATAGTAGCCAGACATTTGCAGAGGCGAGCAATGTCCTGGGGGCCACTGACCTTAAGGTACAGCTGAATGTCATCAGGGTACTGATAGATGGCTATTGCGTGGTCATTTAGAAGAGATTCCATGTATAGATTGAAGATGATTGGGGGCAGGATGCAACCTTGGGGGTCTCCACACACTACTGGGAGTGTGTTGGATCTGAATGAGCTCATCTGTATAACCTGTTCCCTATCTGAGGAAAACCATTTTAGGACAGTTTCACAGAAGCTCATCCAGTCAATCGGGAGGAAGAGGTGTATTTGGTGATCAACTGTGTTGAAGGCAGCTGAGAGGTCTAGGAGACACAAGTTCCCAATGTCGGTGATTCTGAGCACATCCTCAAACATTTGGATGGTTGCAGATGCAGTGCTGCATTTGGGGTGGAAACCAGACTGGTAATTGCAGAGGAGGTCAAGCTGATCGAGTTTGGCATGTAGTTGGGTCGCAAATACATTCTCGATGAGCTTCCCGATGAACAGAAAGCTTATGATATGTCTATAGTTGGCTAGGTCCACTGGGTCAAGCAAGGGTTTTTTTTAAGAAGAGGCTGTATGAGATGTGTCGTCAGCAGGTCTGGGAATATGCATATCTGGGAATCCATTCTAACAAAAATGGTATGGATAGTTTAGATTCAGGGAGCATCAGAATCCACTGCTCTGAAGAAGATGGCTTAATAATCAGCACGTGTGTATAAAGGGTACTAGTACTGCATGCATTTGTAATGCATGCATTTGTACATGGTACAGTCCAGACTAGGCTTGGCTGCACCCATGAAGACAGGCATGGACTGGGAATAAAATGTGGCCATGGAAATGTTTTTAATAGTGGCCCCATATTAACATATACTGGAAGCTTTGTAACACATTCTTTACTTCACAACACTAAAAAGAGGCACATGGTGCAACGGCCCACTGGGAAATCTCCCGACTTCCCTGAAGGCTAGTCCACCTCTGCATGTAGAGTGCCCTGGCAGTGCATAAGCCATGCAAGGAACTTTTCATTCTAAACTGGTAACCAATGCTTATGTAGTCACTGGAGTAGAGCACCATTAGGAAAGTTGCTTGTGATCCTCACTTTAAGAGGGATGTGTTGGTGCTCCGCTCCAGCATAGTCCCTTCACTGTAGGCCTTCCTATCTGTTCTACTCCAAAGTGCCTGGTTGATCCCACAAGAAATCAAGGCTTTGGTGCAGCACCCCCTGGAGTTAGTGGGAGCTCCGCATACAGTCACTGCCTTTGGGCCAACCTGCCACGCTCTCCCTAAGCCCTTCTACTCTACTGGTGACCGATGCAGCCCATAGATTCTACAACATGCAGGCTCCTGCAGCAAGCAGCTCTGCAACCGGACCGACTCCATTTCGCAGTTTACGACTGCAATATGCCTCTACTCTACTGCTCCTCAGCTATCCGAGCTGTTTTGCCAATGCAGCCTGGGACTTTTATCCATAGAGGCCTCCCTCTGCCACACTTAACTTCTGGGGCCGCTGGGCCCATGTAACCCAAGTGACAGTGCCATCCTGGCCAGCCCCGACAGCCAATCCGGGGTGTGCCAAAACGTCATGCCCCCTACCAGCAGCACCACGTGGGCTCCACCACTGCCAAGAGTCAGAGGATTTAAAAGACTGGATCCTTGATCACAGCAGACCTGTCTAGGCTGCCTGCACAGTCACAGCAAGAGCACTATTTACAGCTTTCATTTACAGCAATTTCTTATTTTAACTGAAATATATGAATATAAGTCATCCAGCTGTTTAGATATGGTTAATTGTGATTACATATATTCTGCATAGTTAGAACTGATGTTAGTATTGTTGTGTTGTACCCTTCTCTATAACAACTGCATTAAAACTTCACTGGGGTTTACTTAGAGAGGCGTTCACCTTTTTCCATTCAAGGTAAATTCAGAGACCAGCTACAGAAGCATAACTAAAAAGAAAGCCCAGCAGATAACAAGCGGTCCATGTTTTCTTTGGTTTGCCTCCTGTGTGTACATATTGCTGCATTTTAAAGTGTGTTAAGAGAGCATATGTTCATATTGAGTGTAGTATGGATCCTTACCTCATGCACCATTGACTAATGGATGATGGCCGTCATCTTACTGTCAGGACGGGAGTTGATTCTCCAATTGGAGGCTTTTAAGGAGAATTTGACAGAGGGGCTTAGACATGAAGCAGCAGAGACGAGGGGCCAGGAGATTTTGGACTCGGACAGCTGTGAAGATAGATGTTAATGTTAATGAGTCTTGTACCGTGCACTGTCATCACTTGTGTGGTCTCTTGGTGCTTTCGTGGATCATCAATGCTAGTGGTTTGGGGGTTTGTTAGTGGAGTTGAGAGGAAGAAGAGCAAGAGAGCTTTGATGTGCTGTGTTCAGCCTCAGTTCAAAGAAACCTGTCACTGAGCATTGGTGCATTTTCGATCGGTAGCCGACAGATGGTGTTGAGGTCTGGTTGTCTATGGTTTGGTTTCATGTTGGGTGTTGTGAAATGTGTACAGTTTGTGGTGTGGTAGAGGTATGGTTGTGTTTAGTTCAGAGTTTGAGGGTGAGTATGCAGAATGGTAAAATTGTAGGATGTGTTTTAGTAGCAATACATTGCCCACCCCAACAATCCATCCAAGGGCAACGCACCAGCCACCCCCAACAATCCACCCAAGAGTGACAAACCACCCAACCCCAACAACTAATCCAAATTGTGAAACACTTCCCACCCCCAACAATTCATCCAAGTGCGGCACACCTCCTTTCCCCAATGCAATGCATTTGGTACCCCCAACAATCTATACAGATGTAACACATTATTGCTCCCAACAATCCATCCAAGTGCACAGATTTCCCACCCCCAACAATCCATCCAGGATTGACAAATTAATGTTCCCAACAATCCATCTAAGTGTGACACAAAATGTTCCCAGCAATCCATCCAAACGCGACACATCTCCCACCTCCAACAATCCATCCAAGCGCAATACCCCCCCCCCCAAAGCCAACAATCCAAGGATCGGCACATTAATGTTCCCAACAATCCATCTAAGTGTGATACATGTCCTACTCCCGGCAGTGCAGCTAAGTAAGATACATCTCCCGTCTCTAACCATTCATTGAAGCGAGACACACTTTCCATCCTCAACACTCAATCCAAGTGTGATACACTTCTCTTCTCCCCCAGCCCATCCATGAATGGGGCATCTCTCATCCACTGCAATCCATCCCGGTGTGACACACTCTTCACCCTTAAATAATCCATCTGGGTGTGATACAATTCCTCCCCCCAACAGTCTATCGAAGTGTGGTGCATTTTCCACCCCATCTGGTCCATCTTAGTCAACATAATCTGATACAGGAGTTACATAGTACCTGTCTCAGAGAGCAACTGGGGCCATAAGGCTTAGATATGCTATAAGACTAAATGCAGAATGTGGGATCCTATGTCATTATTTAATTTTTTGTAGGTCGCCAAACCAAAAGACTGATTATTTTAGGCTGATTTTAGGCAGTCTACAAAAATTGAAATAATTAAATTTGTTCAGCCCTTCCCCCACTGCCACCCTCTCTTCCTGATTTTACTCAGAATCATGGATTCTCACTCCGCGGAACCCCCTCCCTCAGCTCCTGCTGCCTCCCTCCCTCCCAAGACCCCCCCACCAAAACGCACACAAACACACAGACAAACATGCACACAGAACACAAACACACACACACAAAAACATAAATGTACCCGTTCTCCCTCATGATTGCTTCCGGGTCCTGGCGTGCCTGTCAGCCCATGCGCTCACTTGTGTGCGTCGCAACGACTGACAGTCTGATTTAGAAAACTGCTCTCTTTCTAAATTGTTTTTTTTTGGGGGGGGAATAAAGGTATCTTGACCTAATACCGTGGGGGGAGGAGGGATAACAGTATATTGACCTAATACCGAATGTGGCGAACCTACACCATCAGGCTAAGTGTGGGAGTGGCTAATTTACACAGTTAGGTTACATGCAGGTTAAGGCTAGTCTAGGTGAGTAAGCTGAATGCTGTTAGGTATATGATAGTTGTTTGGAGTAGGGCGCATTTCTGGAGTACATTAGTGGTTGTGTTCCCCGCTCTTCAGTAGGATTTCTCTTGCTTGATTTTGCCTGGTCTCGTGCTGGAAATGCGACAAGTAAAGCATGACTGGATCAGAACCAGAACTAGCGAGTCAAATACTAATAGGATGGTTGCCACCAGCCCCAATACCCACATGTCGGTTTCGAGATGACCAAAATGTGTATATGCATCACCATTAGCAGATGTTCTTAAATTAGTTTAATCTATTTTTTCTTGACGATTTGTTCTATGACTCATGTTTTATATATTTATTTTATTAAAAGCACAGATCATCCTGCATTTAAGGGTTTCTAAATCGGCTATTATAGTGGTTTTGAACAGCAGTGGTGGCCAGTAACAGCCCACCAGCATAGGTTGAGGGGTCCTAACACAACATAGGACTTCTATATGGGCTCACAGCCTTCACGGGCTAGTGCTCCCTTCAGAAGCCACAATCAATGCCAAAAGGAACCCTGAAAACCACCTTGTGTTCTAGGGGACGTTTTGGGTAAAAGTGTGGCTGTATAGAAAGCACAAACCACTTATTGTATATGCATGAAGAAAAAATGCAGCCCAAATGGCCATCATGGAAAAGGCAAAAGTAGCTGGCTGACTCTGTCCTATACTACCATGGTGCAACCAACAGCAACGATGGGAGAACATGTAGCAGGAATTGATTCATAGAGGAAAGCAGTTTCAGGGTTAAGGGGCCTAGAGGTGGGGCAAGCCATGGAACATGGGCTTTCATCGGCTAATAACAATGAGTTCCTAGCCAGCTGATCGTCTGGTGGATCTCCGGCCTTGAGAGAAAATAAGGTGGTCCTTTCCTGAAACAACTTTAACAGTGACGTGACAAACCACAGTAATCTTCCATTTATTCACAGATGTGAGGCAACAGTGACCATTCTTCCAAAGCGTGGTAGCAAAGTGTCATGTGCAGAAAGCTCAGATCTCATGCCATGCAATGCGTGCCTTCCTTGCTCAATGCACCATTATGGGGGCACGCAACAGAATTTAGAACTGTGCTGCATTGCACATAGATGTTGCCTTGTGTAAAACCTGTTTTATGCTGGCGTAGAGACAGCGGTGAGCCGCTAGTTTCAATTTATCCCAGCCTCAATGGCCTCTTTTGCCCTGAAATTGATCTGCAATCCTGAGATAAATCCCTTTATCCCTTTCCTTCGATATTCCACCAAAGACCTATCCCATTGGTTGGGAATAATGATGCTATTTGTATCCTTCCCTTCACTAAACCCCCCCACCCTAATGCCCACTAGCTCCGAGACTGAATTATTAGAAAACAAATTTAGAGGTGTTTCTCCAAAAGAGGTCATAAGGCGTTGCATGGGGAAAAAAAATTGAACATCAGTAGAGGCCCCACGGGGACCGGGAACTTCAATTACCCGGAATGTGATCCAGGCGAAGCCTTCACTTAGTGCCGCTATTTGTTATTTGAATTAATTACTCTGACTGCAGAGACCCCATTTTGCAGTTCTTATCCTTGTAAATAAATAAATCACCAGCCAGGTACTTTCGTATTCTTAGTGCTAATCATTAGAGGTGTTGGATCCGGGGCTTGCCTGGAATTACCATAGTGAAAAATGGCAGGCACTAAAAACTAACGTAATGTGGAGATCAGGGCTAATTCTAGCAACATCACGCCATCCGCAGAATGCCGCGTGGAGCTTTCCACCCCCCCCCACCATTTACGGTGAATTTATCTTGTGGCTAGTGCACAAGCAAAGGATCTTCATTTCGCTTTGAACCCTATTTCGGGTCCGACTCATTTTCAAAACAAGCAACATTTGCAATTTCCGGTTGAACGTAAAAAAACTAAAAATGTTTAGCTACAACCGGGCTAGGAGAAATTAAAACAAAATAATAATCAGTTGGATCTTCTTGTTTATTTACTCTTTTAAGTATTTGACATAAAACACACTGTGGATTGTGGCCATTTTTTCGTTCTATTGGTGCACAGTTCCTACTCGCAAATTAGTTGGCACGTTTTCCATGTCAAGCTCTTCATTTGAAAATGAGTCATGTGTTCAGTGCAGCTGATATTTAAAAAAAGCTAAAATATGGTAATTTAATTATTTATCTCTATGTCTTTTACACAGGGCAAGCACACCGGCCGTGTCACATCCCCTCTGCTTCCTTCTTGTGATCACCAGGTTAGTTTCATTAGTTGCTGTAGCTCCTGATGGTTAAGCCTTCTAAGGGAAACTGAATACATTGGTCACTGTCAGATTTTGAGCAGGCTGCTGTTAAAAGAGGAGGTTTTTTTCCTGCTGCAAAACTTAAAAGAGCCAGGGCTCCTTCAGGTGAGGACATCCTAAGTCTGGTTGAAGATCAGTCACTGTGATTGGTCCATTAGTTCATGGATTCCACGTGTGCACTCTGGTTGTTTGACTCCTAAGTAGCGTGTCCCAGTATTTAGGGGTTCACCAGGTAAAGATGATCCTGTCCAGCTGAGGCTTCCTTGTAGGGGAAGTGTCCTTTATTTACACAAATAAATTATGTTTTAAATTTCACAAATGCCAGCACTTTTTAACATCATTTGGCAGAGGACATGTTTTGATGTCTTGACGATAACAAAGATCTCAGGAAGGGTTCAGGGGATTTCGTAGCAGAGGTGGCAGAACTACTATTCGCACCAGGGGAGGGTGAGCCAACCAACCAGGTGGGTGGAACAGCAGGCGAGAATACACAATCCCCGCCCACTGTTCCAGCCACCCGAAGCCCTTGCTGGGTGTCACTTAATTTCTTTTTTTTTCTAATATGGGGAGGCAACAGGAAGTCTCCCCATCCATCCTCAAATCACGCAATTCTCCCTCCACTCCAACTTTCCTGTGTGAGCGGAGCCTTGCACTCCGATCCCCCATGCCCTCCCATCTGGCCGCCACCCTTGAAATACAAAAGGCACTAGGTCATTTTTCGGATGACAGCAGCCATTTTGGAACATCTTTTCCATGGCCACCGTCATCTGAAAAGGGAACTGGTCCCTTTTCCATTTCAATGGCGACTGCCATCTTATAACATTTTTTTTTGTCACCGATGGGAGATGGCCTCACGCATAGCTGATCTCTTGTTGGATGTAAAATAATCATGCGGTGCAAATAGCATTCAAGCCCCAGAAGGGGGTACGGACATGGGCTTTAACGGCATGAGCTGAGGCCCTTGCTTTGCTTGGGCCTACCAAAGCTCAGGGTGGAGGGCTGTTAAAGCACATGTCTGGATCCCCAGCCGGGGCGTGAAAGCAATATTCACTTTCCTCTGTTACTGTCACTCTTGATGTGAGCCAGCTTAATGCATTTTGGAGTAGTCCTGGAACAACTTGAGTAGACAGGGTCTTTGCCAAAGCGGGCCTCAAACATTGTGCAGATAATTAGAAAATGTGCATTCATTTTCGGTAGATTGCAGTGGAGTGTTATGAGGGCGGTGGTAAATGTAGTCTGACCACCTTTGGAACTTAGGCACCTAGTGCTTTGTAAACCTGCACAGGGAAATGAAGTGTATTGAAGAGTGAAAAGTCTTTGCTGCACACTCAAAGGTAAGAAAGATTTACAGAATCAAATTTGAAGAAAGACACAGTTCATCGGAGCTGAATGGGCTTATCCAGATCTTTAAAGGTGAGATAAGGCCCGGTGTGTTGTAGGCACAATTCACGCTGATAGTGCCAGTTAAAGGAACTCTATAGTTCTCCAGTAGGTGTATGCTTCGCTACACAGGCCAACTGTAATCGTGTTCAAGACAATACTTGATACATTTTCTTTCTGAACGGAAGCAACATTGTCTGAGGTGCATTTGTGTGTCTCGATTGGCAGCCATGAGTCCTGAAGAAGTGCATCAACGGTGCCAAAGGTGTATCTACTGAACATGTACAATAGTTTGACTAAAAAAAAAAAAGAACTTTCAATTGATACGACTCGATCAGTTATCGCCTATGAAGTTATCAAATGTGCAGCAAAGCATGGCAACATTGGGGCACTCCAGAAATGATCTTGACAGGCGTTTCGGACCAAGGAAACTGCTGGCAAAGAAGGTGCCAGGTGGAAAGACACTTCTGTTGCTGATAGTAGCGGGGTGTTTGCTTGTTGTGCGTAACCGACTTTGAGGGTGTTATCACATGGACGTGTGTGCATGACATTTTTGTGTGAGCAAGACCAAAAGTCGAACGGGTAGATAGCTCACGAGTCAAGCTCCTGTCTTGTACATGCATCTGTTCTGTTCTTTGCAATTTCGAACTCCATAGCAGGACTGGCCGTCATCTGCCATCATCCTTAAGGGTTCCATTACTTGGTTACCAGTTTTACCAGTTAAGGTGGGTCATCATGAAGCTAGTTATCAGCCGACCTATAAAAAAAGAGAAATCCTGTATGGGACGATACATAGGGACCCACATTACACTCTGTTAACAGAGCACGGTGGGTTTAGCGTTCTCTGCTGCGATCTGTGTGTGATCTGCAGTTGCATATGCTGGCAAAGACAACTCCGCCTTTCATCCTTCCGAGGTCGATAATTGAGTACCAACATCGGTTTTGTTGATAATTGTATGTAAATATGCTCTTTGTACAGCACTTTGGGGAAAACACTATATAAATAACAAATCATTGTCATTATGAAACAATGCTGAATTAAAAATATGCCATTGCAATGCTTTCATAAAGGTGTTTACGACAAGGACAAATATGCAGCACATTTATTCCATAGGCATTTAGCTTAGGAAACGGTGACAGCAAACCTGGTATATGCAATGCTCTGTCAACGATTTAAACATTACCCATTTTAAAAAAGGTGTCCCAGTGATCCTGTTCTTCTTTCCTTCTTTTTAAACAGTTTAGGAATGTTTCTGGAATAAACATCACAGTATGTATTTTGATGTATGGGGCCGAAGGTGAAACCCACAATAAATCATTTGTTTATGTATTTTATCGTTGTGTTATAATTCACCATATTACAGCAAATGTGTTTCAAAGTGAGGACAACTATGTTTGGTAAGGCATCTCTTGATGCATCGCTGTGGGAATGGAGGGATGTATGTATGTTTATTGTATAGATTTCTGGGTGTCTCACTGTCGACTTCCTTGCCGACTTATGTCAGGCATAAGAATCACGCAGCCAGCACGATGTAGCAGCCGAAACTCCATAGGCGAAATTGAGTTGGTACTTTCAGTTTGTCTGCCATGGTACACAAGTTCCCCACAGTGCAAGCCGCTAGTGCGGGCTCCCCGCAAGAGCAGCGCTAGTGTGAGCATAGTGACACGCACGCAGACACTACAACGCTTTAATATGTTGGGGGCCTGCAGCTGCTGTGGTCCTGATGAGGAGCTGGCATAGACCTGAAATCCGGTATGTCATTGCTCTGTTATCTTGGCCACACCCCTAAGATCACCCCTAACGCTCAGGGTATAGTTCTGCAGAGTTCATATTCAATTAAACAAAACACAGATAATGACGCCACATTCTAAACCTAGACAAACATTGTGTGGACATGCTTGAATCACGTGTAAGGCCAAACCAGTATGTGTCTTGCTCTTGGTTTCGTTTTTAATATGGTTATATTTGAAATCTGCCTGACAAGCTGACATAAAAAATGCTATTATGCTACAAAGCTTTTATGCTATGCACAATCACCAGCGTAATGTCTCTGAGAGCCGAAACTGGTGTGCAATTTTGCACAGATAGTGCACAGTATAAATATCCTTTAACATAACAACACATAACATAGTGGGTAACAGCTCCCTGAGCTTAGAAAATAGAGGAGGGCCACACAGACTGCTAAATGTATTTGCTTGGTCGCTGTGCCTAGGAAATTAAGCTTCAGCTCACTGATGAGGCACAACAGAGGCGAACCATGCCTGGGGTTGCCTGCATTCCCATGCACCGGGATCCTGGTCTAGCAGTTCAGAGTGGACTACACCGATTTTGGGCAGGTCACAGACCAATTTGACTGTGGTTGGCACACCTTCTGGAATGGCGCGGATGGGATAAAAACACGATAAAATAGAAGATGCCTGGAGCAATGGCAATAATTACAATTAATTTCTAGCTTTCCACTCATCACTTTTTGGAATGTACTGCTTAATGAGGTAATTTTATATATTTTTACAGTACTCTGATTTCGTTTAGAACACTCGGCCACCTAGGTTAATGTCACGTTTGTAAGTCACTTGTGTTTTTCTTTTCTGTCCCTGGTTTATGGCCTTCTTTGGTCACACCCTCATATTGCAGAGGTAGCCTTCCGGGCATGCACCCGCCATCTGTGAATGTGTTATTGAAAGTCATTTCTGATTGAAATTGACATTCCTGTTCTTGAAATAAATACAAATAAAAAAATCCAGGTGTTTTCAAACAGTGGTACAGACAAATATGAATTATCAATGCAAATCGTAAATAGTTTTATAATAGTGATTAACACGTTTCATTAAAAAAAAAAATAACAATGTTTCTGAAAACTATTTCGTTTTGACTGTGCCTCATTTTACAGGTAGCTACAGTATACAATACTGTAGCACTAAATTATTATTTTTTTTTGCTTTGCATAGAATTATGCAAAGATGCATCAATGACCCAATGCGACAACACCTTTTTAAAAAGGGAGATTATATAAATATATAAGTGTGCTGAATTTTTGAACAATTAAAAGCAGTACATAGCATTGTGTGTGTGGCGCAGGGTCCAACACACGCCTCCCTGACATTTGTACCACAAGAAGTAAATTAAGGTAGAGAACCAACAATTAAAAAAAAAAAAAAAAACACAAATGTTAAATCTTAAGATCTTAAGAAAGGTTTTCAATTGGATTGTTTTGTTTCTTTTGCTGGCTGGTGGTTAAATGAATATTAACCAATGTGTTGCCATGGCATCCAACAAATGTTTACTACAATGTCGAGTTTGTTGTTCGGGTACATCACCACATTTCCTGCTGGGCCGCCTAGATCTGGTTCTCATACAGATGGCCCTCAGTTCTGCGATTAGCTTGTTTTGCTCCCATTTAATTTGTCAGTAAAATGCGTATCAATTAGTCGAGTTTCAGGGTAAATAGACCCGTTTTATGCGGCAGCACACAATCCTGTTGGGACAGGCGCGCTTGGGCCCAGAGGTTCCTGCGCGCAGGCCTGAAATGAAACGGGAAATTGCCTCCCACCCGGAAGCTCTTGTTTGGGCAGGCTGCGGCATTATGTTGCCTGCAAACAGTCGCCGCACATGTAAACCCCTGGGTCATAGAACCCGGAGAAACCCCTCCTCCGTTGTTGACAGCCCAGATGCTGCCTGGCTGGATGGCACTTAAGCGAGATGCTGGTAATTAAAAGCCACTGTCCGGAATCTCTTGGTGCAATTTGTAGAGTAGTCTGAGGGCTCCCGTGCATCGTTGTGTCTCTATTAAAAGCGGGTCTTTGTGATGATGCTGCGATTTAATTAGCTTTTTTTTTCTCTTTCTGCCGGTGTTGTAAAACACAGTGTTAAAAGCGAGAGCAGGACCACGGACCATTATTCTCCGAGAGACGCGTTTATTAGGCGATTATGAATCATTAACCAGGGCGGCATGGGGTTTCCTTATCTAACAGAGCGCATTTGTATTAAGCGCATTTAGGTTGCCGTTCCTCGTGCCCTTACAATTTTCATGTAGTAATGGCGCCTGGAGGCTAGGAAAATGGTAGCATTGCGCTATATAAATCCCTCTAACATAACATAATACATGTATAATGTGTCTTGTGAAAGCGCGCGCTGGCATTTCCCTTAAACGTTGGAAAGAGTTATTGATCAGCTGCTTTACACGCCTGCTAGTGTTGTGTGGAGGCTTGCAGAGCGCTGACTGCGACCTACGACGGGCATGCGTAGCTTGAACCCGTATTTTTCACTTTGCATTCTGGGATTTGTAGTGTTACATGTATAATGATAAACACGAACGACAGCTACCAGAATGAAGTCGATTAAGCCAGTCTTTAATAGGCAATAGTCGGCTGACATGGCTCTAGTTAGGAGCTCTTGCATTTCCAGTGCTTGGAGGCTGTGCCACCATCTCACTAACACCAGAAGGGTAACAGAAATCCTATCCCTGAAAATGATGCATCTATCCATTCTGAGTGTGCGTTTGCAGCTCCATATGAAAGGCGACACCTGGATGCATGTTACTTGCTTGCTGCACCTAGAGAGTCTAACTAACGTGTCCCAGCAAGGCTGCCATTGGTCTAATTTTGTAAGCCTTTTAGCTGCCCGGCTCCCATTGGTCATTGGATAAGACTGATTTGCATATGGCTGGTCTCCTTTTATAATGGGACAAACAGGCTCATTAGAAACAGTAATGCCAGGGGTATGATTACTTCAATCCTTCCATCCATCACTTTTTGATTTTAATTTGTCGGCTTAAGTGAGAGAACGGGTGCTAGATATGTGTATCATGCGTGTGGCATCATATAAAATCAAGCAGCATGCAATGGATGAGGCGGAAAACAGCTTAAACATGTCTGTGGCTGTTTGTGCCACTTTGCAGTTCGAATGTATCTTTGCATCCTCTAATGTATGCTAGACAATAGTCTTTGATCCTCAACCTTGTAACTCTGAGGATAGTGTTTTTAATTATGTTCCGCAACCTCTGTAACTAAGCTGATACGTATTCTTATCGCCTCCGCCCTGATACCCTTGGGACCAGCGCGCACAATAAATAAACAAACAAACACGCAGCGTGGACAAGGCCTAGAATGTTCTGCTGGGCAGCTTCCCTTTGAGGCAGGAGCAATGCAGATTTGCATGTGGATGGTCCCTTTCTCTAATGACACACACGCATGGTATGAAAGGATGCCAACAGGAATGCCAGTGGTTATGAAAACTTGAAGCCTAGCCCCAATCTCTTTTGGGAATTGAAACCACGTTATCATTTGCTTTCTCACCCCCTTCAATTGCTCATATTGTTACGAATAATTCTGCTTATTATATTATAATATTTGCTTGATCAATGAGCAAGTAACAACACATTCAGTCTAATCATGTTAAGTATTCTTGCATGCTTTAAATTTAGCACTTGAATATTGCCTGGAATATACATGATTTTCAGGTTGGCACCATGCAATGTCCTAGATGAAGCCATTCTCTGTAAATCCCTGCCCCTTCTCCCTATGTTCTATGCCACTCCCTGTGGTTTGACATTTTAGTGACTTCCTGTTAAAGGTTCTATTGGTGTGTGCAGCAGATGGATGGTTGGAGGCGGTTTTAAAAATTGGCCAGGGTCACCTGGTGTGTCTCAAGCGTGAAAGTTGCAGGTCAACTGAGTTTGTAACCTAGAATCAGGTGAAGGCAGTTCCTTACTTCCTACATGGCTTAAAGAAGGTGGTTTGGAGGTAGAACCTTTTTTCGGGTTGGTTACATGGTTATCATGGCCTATTAGAAAATTAGACTGTGCTAAGTCTGAGTCAAATCATATTATTTCAAATTTCTCCTTTTGATAATGTTAGTCCTTGCTCTGGGGTCCTATTTGAACAAGGTATGGTCAAGTAAACAGCAGCTTATTCGTGTATTAGAGGGATGTGCAGACACTGCAAGTTTAAATCTGGTGCTATTGCAATTAGATGCTTTTATGTGCTCGATGTGATACGATGAGTCCCTGTTGAAGATTTTAGGCATTTATGGGACTTTTTGGATGATTTTGTATTTTGTATAATGATTTGTAATCTTTGATGGCAGCCTCCAATGAAATAAAGGTATTTGATAGAATTTTCGAAATGTCAAACATTTAGACCAAAAGTTATCATTCGGATCTCACTATCCGTTGCATTAAGATGTGCTAGAATCTTGCTAAAACAGGTGCTTTTGCCCAGTGCACGTACAATATACCCTCTATCCCCTATTGACAGCTTCTTGGACGTGCTTTGATGTTTGCAGTTACAAGACTAGCTTTTCTAGGTTCTCGTTGCAGAGCTTTGCCCCTTTGCACGTGCCTTTTTTTCATGGCATTAGCTCTAGGGAATAGATTTACCTAATGTAAGAAACATACTCTTTCAATGTCTCTCTTCACCAGGGTAATGCTTGCTTTCTTACTGGATAGGATGTGTAACAGTAGCAGCTTCTGAATACCAATTATATCAATGTTTTTGCATTCAGATAAGTTCACTTTCCAACAAGCCTCTGAAATCCGGCGCAGGACTTAGTGCCTGATTTGAATTTGATCACGGCATTGTGTCGCAGAGCAGAAAGCCCAGTTGCAATAGCCGTGGATAGATCCGTTCTGTATCGCTGGAATTTGCATACCGGAATTCCTCGGGGGCACATGCAGCAAGAAAGTCAATTTGCACGCGTGCAATGGAACGCTCATTGTACATTTGTGAGTGTGAGGCAGCTTTGTCTTAGAGGAGCCGCAGCGTGGGTAAGGACGTAAACCCATATTCAAATGCATGGAAATTGATCAAGCTGGTCAGGTCGATTCTATTGTTGTCCTCCACTAAACATTATCTGTGTTAATGATACAGAGAAATACAGTTTGTGTTCGTGCATTAATATTGATACATCTGTCAAGTCTCGGCCGTACTTCTGATGATAGGTTCTTATTAAGAGATCTTACAAATGCACACATTATATATACCACATCATATTTTAATGGCACCACATGCTTTCCAGGAGATGTTGACGGTGCAAAATAAATAATAAAAAGTGTGGAAAATATGACTTAGTGCTGCAGTTCTGTACCTAACTTTATACCTCATATTTTAGAATACGTTTTGTGGTAGTATCGTTTCCTGTAACAATACAAATTGTACCCACATAATCCATAATACCACAATGCAAGGAGACCTGACATTAGGATCTGTGTGTCAACATCATCAGGCATTTATTCCAAGTTGTGACGTTGTTCACCTGAGTCCATTTATCTACGACAGATGGTTATCTCCGTTGACATAGACATAATTGTTTTAAGCATGTATCAACATAAGCATGTTATCATTAAATTCGTGCGAACTGATCCAACAGTAGGTTAGGTACCAAACTTCCAGGAGCGCTCGAGCAAATTCAAAAGCCTGTCATGCATCCAACGTTGCATTGCATTCAATTCTCCAAATTTGCTTTGGAAACAGAACACACATATCACAGTACTCTAGGACATATCCCCCACCACTCTGTTTTGCAGAAGTACGGTTTCCCTAACCAGCCTTACTTGTACCCGTGGTATCAGGCAGCATTCTTCCCCTGCTCCATAGCTCCCCCCTTCCCTGTGTTTGTTGGGATCCTTTTGCCTCTCCCCAATCCTCTTATCTTCATCTTTCTCTTTTACTTTCCTCCAGAAGACTAAGCTCTGGATCACCCTGGCGAGGACTGCCTATGCCACTCCACGGACAATCCTGCATGCTCTGAAACTACTACGCTGGTGATTCGGCACAATATAAAAGCATATTAACAATACATGGCCTTTGGCATATTGTATAAGAGATATAACATAACATACCAAATGAAAGTTCATTGCATTGCATCACATTCCAGTCCGTTTCCTCTGGGCCAGTCAGGTATCTGGTCCACAGAGTGGGTGTCTTAAGAACATCAGTCCTTCTCAGGATCCATAGTCCGAGTGGTGAACTAATGACTCTTGTTTGATGCAGCTATCTGAACTGAACCCTCTGAACTGTGTGCCTTTAGTTTTGCTTTGTTAATGCCACTCCCTTTCTTTCCTAGACTTTGCAAAATGCTGCAGTATCTAATAGCACTAAGAATCAATGGTAAGACAATGGAATGCAATTGTAAGACAGCAAAAACGAAGCAACACAAAAGCAAATTGCATTTTATGTTAGATACCATTTCTTTCAAAGTATGAGACATGTTGCCAAAATGGGCCGAAATATGTCTTCCTACAGTTAGGAGAGAGCACCTCTTAATGAAATGAAAGATCAATTTGCCTCAGGGTGGAATGAAAAAAGGTGCGAGAAATAAGGAGTCCTGTTTTCTTTGGTTTCTCGGCCTTGTCTTCCAAAAGAGCTTTCCATTCCCATCCTGCCAGTACACCTCCAGGATATCCAGAAACAGTAAGTCTGGAGTAGGGTGGGTGGGTGTGTGTGTGTGTGTGTACACGTGCGTGCAATTGGTTACATTAATATTGATTGTTATGCTAAACTAGGATTGGTATGCAACATTGTGATGGCATATGCCAAGAACCTACTGACCTGGAGGTGGAGTAGTGCTGATGTTTCCTGAGTAGCTTCCTGCTTCTGTCATTTCTATGCAGGCCTACTCCTCCTTTGAATGCCTGGTCTGCAGGCTCTCTATCTCTCCTGACTTCTCTCTGACTGTAGCCACTATCTACAGAACTCCTGGTCAGGTGGTCCGCTTCCTCTCAAAGTAGGTCAACCTCTCCTTTCTCCCCTTGCCTCTACTTCTCCTTCTCAGAGACTTCAACATTCACCTGAATCCCTCCTTGTGGCTTTTCCACAACCTCTGCAACACTTTCTCTCTTTCCATGCTGCTCTCTGGTCTGACACACTCTATTGGACATACTTTGGATGTTCTCATCTCCCCAGACACCCACCTCTTTAACCCTATCATCATTCCTCTCTCTTTGAAGGCCCCCATCTAAGGCCCTGTCTATGACTGTCTGGGCTGTGGCGGGCCCACCATCTGCTACCCCCTCTCTAGAAAACCTTGAGGTTGCCTGCTGTTACATCCTGCTCTCCTACCACCTTGGGCCCCGGCACCTCTACGCTCCTGTCTGTTCTACAAATGCGTGGTGGCTGAACCTTCTGGGCTACATTGACCCACTGAACAGAATTTCTCCAAAACCAAGCTGCGCTTCAACAGAATCAGCGGAATGGTTGTGCTGGTTCCAGATAGCACCATGGCCTCAAAACTGCATTGAGCAGCGACAAAAAGATGCTTGCACCATCTTGCCGAGGACATATTGGGCCGGATGGAACAAGGGGACACACTAAGGGAGCTGGCCAGTGTGTTCTTACATATACATAAGAAACAGAGTGAAAAAGCAGTGCTGTTTTGTTGCTAGACCAAAGCCCCCATTAAAAAGGAAACTTTTTCAACTTTAAAAAATGCTGTTCTGATGCCATTTTCATCTGTTCTTCCTTAAACTACTGTTATTAATAAGGCCCTGTCTCTCCATTCATACCCCATTGTGTTTCCGCAAAACCAAGCATGACCCCTGAATGACAGACTCTGTTAAGCCAAATTTGAAAAAAGGCCTAAGCAACTTCACTTTCTGCCACGGGAAACACTTTATTTTGTGTCACAAAGTATCAAAGATCAGTATTTCAAGTGACCTCCAGCTATCTGGGTTATGTCAAATGCAATATATCTGTGCGTCAAACAAACGCATGACTACAAGAGAACATAACTATGGCTGCAGAACAGCGTGGTAAGCTGATGGAGATGGAAAACCGAATTGAAAAAGAAATGCCAGCTTTTCACCACACATGTAAAAATGGGCTTTGTAGATAGAGGAGAAAAATGCCAGTTTTCAAAAGTACAACTGTTGAATGAAACCCTGCCCTCAGCTAGCAATGTGAAGGGGATTGTGATGTGAAAATACAATGAAGGAAAGGGTTCTATTTAGCAGATTCTCTTACAATTCAGAGCCAAATTAAATACAATTAATTCAAACTTCAGTGGCTGCTGGGGGATGTCAGCTTAAAAAGGTTTCCGCTGAGAGGATGACAGAAACAAAAGGACCTCTCAGTAGATACTAAAACCTGCATGATAATTACTAGGTTGGACAGAATCTAGTCTAGACTGAATCCACTGACAATGGAATTCCAGGACACGGAGATGTGAAAAGAAAGTCACACGTCTTTGTGATTTGTACAGGAGGCTTCAGAGGAGATCTCCATGACAGCCCTCCCCTTCAGGGTGGTAGCTTGGAAGCTATTCCCAAATATGGGGGGCAAAGGACTGTCATTTGTTTCCAAAGACTATTTATGAATAAAACTATAAAGACTTTTATCTCTTAAGCAAGACTTTGTAAAAATGTCGCAGTTTAAAAGTAATTTTATGGGCTTTCATTTAAGACATGGTAGAATTCACGGACACCTTGGGGACAGAAATGATGATGAATCGGGGATTACAAGGAAAGTATCCATGATGCCAATGAAAATTTTCATATCTAAATCCCTTATGATGATCCAAAAAGTTATGTATAAAGTTATGGAATTTTAAGCCGAACATTTCACACTGAAAAGCGTGAAAAACTAGTATAAGGGCAAAACAATGTCTCACAAACTAGAGGATTGGACTGTCATGTGATGCAAGTATGTAACCTGTTAATGTAATTTGTTTAGATGTTCCCATTGTATAAAGGTGCCATTTAGGGCAAAACTGGATTTTAGTTAAAGTAATTGTGGGAGGTTTTAGACATTTTAAAACCTACATCATAAAGCTGACATCATTCCCTTGAATCCCAACCAGCTTAGAGCGAGGCGGGGACTAGCATCCCTGACCAATCCATTAGTTTAAGGGCGTGCTTAGCTAAACCTGCCCAGCCATATACTTTGATGATGTCACTATGCATTATAAATAAGAGTCCCTGACAAGACTCCAGGCATAGACTCTTCCTGAAGTTCCTGTGCTGCGTTCCTAACCTGCTCCATCCAGATTCCAGACCCCACTCACTACAAGGCCAAAGCTTTGCTGACCCTGCTCCAGAGCCCACTGCAAAACCTAAGCATTGCTGATCCTATTCCCTGTAAGGCCTCAATTCTGAAAACCCACCAATCTCCCATTCAAAAGGGGAAACCTGTGCTATTCTTTTGGGAAGCATCCTGAAATCAGACTGGCTTGCTGCCCACTAACTGCATGTCAACTGACTGCATCCAGCTGTACCTGTGCCATCCGGTGACCAGAATTGCCATTCCACTCTCCTTGCCATTCGATGACCAGAACTGGCCAGCTGTTTTCTTTGCAAGGCGTGCAGCCGTGTGGTGACCAGAACCTTTTGACCATCCAAAAATCCAGAAACTAAAAGTGGACTTCTGAGTATAATCCCTACCCCATAGAAACCCATAACCTATCTTGTCATGTCTTTGTCCTTATCCCACTCTCTAAGCCATCTATCCATATTCTGATAAGTTGTTAAAAACTGTTCAAAATATCTGTGCACCCTGCCCGTGACTTTCTAAATTGCTAGCGCCATCTCTTTTCAATTTTTTCTTGTGTAATCCTAAACCATTAGTCCTATTTTGAGTGATCGGACTGGCTTGACAGGGTTGAATTTGCAAATCAACCTTGGATCTTACTGTGTCCATCTTTGGTGGTCTAGTCAGAATACTCTAGTTTAGAGAAAAACTGTTCTTGCCACAACTGATTTCCCTTCCTATTTCACGGCTTCATTTCGCTTAAAGCTCACCTTCTTATATCTTGCATAACACATCCAGTTTCATAGCTAGAGACCTATTTTCAACTATAGAGTGTCCCTGTGATATACATCTATCCCCCAACCAACTCCAAATCCGGGTATTTCACCCATTTTAATTAAAAACCATTTGGGTAATTTAAAGTGGGAATTGAAAAGAAATGCAACTTTTACATGTGTCATTTGGCTGCAAACTGTTCTAAAATTTCCACTCATTTTCTAACTGAATGCCTTTCGCTGATCCATTGCCTTGTGATTGCCAGTGATATAACCTACATGCTATTGTGATAAAACATATGTATATTATAAATTAACCACATATTAGACCATTATTTGCCATTTCCGATTGCTATTGCAGGGCTTTTTTAGGGGTTTAAAATCTGTTTTTCCACTCTTATTCTCTGAGGGAAGGTCAGATTCTTATTCTGTTGTCTGCCTCTTATTCCTGATTACCTGCTGCTGCTTCTTTCTATCCACTCAGAATTATCTGTGGGTTGAGGGAACATTGCAGGGGGATACCTTTACTTGGGTGCTATCTTTCCTAAATCATAAAGTGTTCCTATTCATTGGCCCTCATTACAACTGAGGTGCTAAGTGCACCAACTTTACCACCATGGTGTAAACTACGTTTACACCATGGTGGATGGCGGATTTACCGCCCCATTACAAGGTGAGTGGGGCGGTAAATCCCCATTTCCCATTTTCCCTTCCCCATTCCCATTTTTGCCCCATAGGGCATAATGGGAGTGGGGAAGGCGCTAATTACGGCACCGTAAATTACGGTGCCGTAATTAGCACCAAGGTGCCTTAGCACCATGGAACTTAACGCCTGCAAAAAGCAGGCGTTAAGGTGGGAATCAGGCGTTAAGGGTTAACGGTGGCGTTAACCCTTAACGCCTGAGTTGTAATGAGGGCCATTGTCTTGTATATATGTTCTAGGGGAAGGTCAACCAAGGGCATTGCTCACAATTTATTTGTAATTATCACCCCATTGGTTATTGCTGCCCTATATTAAAAATGTTATGATTTCTTTTGAATTTTAAAATAAATACATAAATATTGCATTTTACCAACAAGCCTGATTCATGATCCATTGTGACCCAAGGTATTTGAAAAGGGGGTGTGATACAAGTTGTGTGCCATCTCAAATTGAATCTGCATAAAATAAGGAGAAAAGCATCTGTTGTGCGCTACATACTCGACCGAAACCATGGTGTGTATCGCCTGATTGAAATCCTTAACCTCTCCTTTGCCTCCTCCACTAAGCACATTGAACCATAACTGTGGGTATCTCAATCTGCTTTATCTGCCTCACCTATTCTACCTTTCTCTCACTGCATATTGTGACCTTTCAAATCAAATCTACGTGTGTGTGCTTTTAAACCATTGCACTCATTGGCCACTGCATGTTTATGTTAATCAAATCTAGGTATGTGTGCTTTTAAACCATTACACTCAAAGTTCCCCTCCTGTAATTACTAGGCCACCTGGTGAGTTTGTTCCAGGACTGTACGGTGCAGCCACCCCTCTTTCATTCAGCTATCCTCTGCCACCCTCATGGCACTCACCATCTCTCCTATCTTCTCTAACTCCTACACAATTAATGGTGGCACCAAGTGGGAAGCCCTCTTGGTGGGCATCCTATCATCATGCTGCATCATTAATGTCTACCTCACTGGTACGATCTTGGTCCAGGGTCCTCAACCCAACCTCCTTCTCTTTGACCGGCGCCTGCCGTCCCTCATCAACTTCCTTCCTTCACCTGCCTCTCCCCAAATCGGTTCTCTCTGTCCCTTCCCCTCCGACTGGTGTACCACGCCCCTGTACTCCGCCTCAGAAACCCTTCAAAGGCGGAGACCTTCTTCACCTGGCCACGCTCAATGCCCATTCAGTCAACTAACTCCTTTTTGAAGACACTGACCTCGACATTCTTGCTTTTACCAAGACGTGGTTCAATTCCAGCTGAGTCACTGCTTTTGACACCCTTCTACCTGATGGCAACAAGGTCTTTTCCAAGCCACAGCCTAACCGTGCTGGTGGTGGGGTTCCCTTAATCCTAAGGACCAAGCAGATAAGGCCATGGATGCCTGTCAAAAAGGCTACAAAGAATGTTTTAAGCAGTATGAAACAACCCTGAAGGCTTCTAAAGTTCATAATTTAATAGTATAACATGCTGCAATAGGCTTGAAAAGAGGGGTCTCCAAGTCACATAGGTGAGATCGAAATAGCCTGGGTCAGGCTGTGCCGAAACTAGAAGACCAAGTGAAGCTGCACTCCCTTTATTTCCCAGACGAAGTCAACAGATCCAAGGCCAAGTTCTTAAGGCTTAATTGTCTGACAAATTATAGGAGCGATGATAGATGGTGGGCTAGGTGGGGAGACATGATCACACCAAGCCTTCATGCACCTGGGATGGTAGCATGCGTGCTGCTAGCGTGAGGAACATTCTACAAGTGTACAAGGGTGCCAAACCAATCATAGTGGGTCATGTAATGAAGAGCCCTATAGTTTGAAAAACCAATCAATCGTTGTGTATTTAGTGACAATGGTGATGATCAGTTATTAGGGATGTGATTAGGTGCCCACCTGATTTAGATACCCAATTATAACCTCCAGCTATATAGAATGTATACCTAGATGTTCACTAAGAGCCAATCACGTTCTGTAGTTTTGCCGCATAGCGTGACATCAGCAATGACACATTTTTATTATAAAAGAGTAGTTTTTTATGAAATGTTCCGAGATCGAGCGGTGCGGCGTCAGAAGATGCCCGTTCTGTTCCCTGTTTTAGATGATTAATATTAAAACAGAAAGCACTCGCTGAGTCATTTTGATTATTGATATTTGAGTAAATTCTGCATACCCACCCACCTCTGAGTATTGCTACCTCATCTCAAAGGGCTCTTAGGAGTAAGAGTTCACTCGGTAGCAGAGGTGATGGTTAAAGGCCCATCGATTTGGTAAGCTTTGGGGTCCCGGTAATATCGGACGTACTCTACCATTTAGCGGAAATAACATGAAGCTCCCCATAGATAGTGGTTAGTTTAAGGATAAAAGACATGCAATTATAGGTAGGATGGGTCCCTTATTTTCATACAATAACCCCTCCTTATTTCTATGGGAAGCTGATCAAACCAAAGGCTGAAGCGGCTGGTTGAGGAGGAGGCTATCCCAGAGTCAGAAACGAATGGTGATTGGTTTGGGGGAAGGTGGCAAACTGTATGCATGCGGAAACTAACAAAGGGAAAGGATAACGGAGGGTTTGTTTTGTATTTGGATAAGAAATAAGGAATATTGAATAGAGGTATATGGACGAGGAGCGTTCCATAGGTTAGCCCAGAGACCTGTGTTCAGGAACGACAGAAGAAAATATCTTAAAATCTAAAAGTAAATACATAGGAGACAAACAGACAGGTCTGTTAAAGAAGATATTTACACTCCCCATCAGCAGTTGAATTAGGGGCAATAAGAAAGCCGCGAGGAGCGTTGCCTAGGATATATATGTGGGCCGGCCAAGATTTTTTATATGTTGATTATGTTATGTGTATGTAAGCCAAAGAAAAGGTGAAGTGTCGAAGAGCAACAAGTGAATATTGTTTTTAAAAGAAGAAAAGAGAATTGTTTATTTTTGGCTGTTAAGAAGAATTGACTAAATAGGAAGATTAAAGTGAAATGAAATATGGAGGTTTGGAGCTGTGACGTCGGTGCATTCTCATATTGTAGTGATTGTTTAAAGTGTTGTTTGTGAAAAGCACGATAAGTATCGACAGGTGAGTGAGACTTATCACAATGGAGGATATTACTCCACTTATACACATGTGCAAACAGTTGCCAAAACACGCACCCAAACTCAAACAGTATAGTGCAGAATGGGTTAAAGGTAAAGCAAATAAAATGTTCATGCCGTGGCCACAATGGGGTTGGCTGTCAAAAGCAGTTTTGCAACATATAACCACATACTTGCACACAGCGTACACAAGAAAAAAGTTGGAGAAAAGGTTAGCCAGCTTAGAGCATTGGAAGATGTACCAGGAGGAACGGGAAGACCCAACTCCTGAAGACTGG
This sequence comes from Ambystoma mexicanum, assembly GCA_002915635.3. Taxonomy (NCBI): domain Eukaryota; kingdom Metazoa; phylum Chordata; class Amphibia; order Caudata; family Ambystomatidae; genus Ambystoma; species Ambystoma mexicanum. The sequence continues at coordinate 939,056,764 of CM030325.1, forward strand.
ATGCTTAACCAGTGCAAAGAGGGGGGTCATGAGCCTTCTGCTCCCCTACCGCACCTGAAGTAAATGGCAAAAGTTCAAAAGATGAAGGAGTGTATCCACTCAGAGAGCTTAAAACAGCGGCAGGATATAATAACCCAACGTATGAACCACCTGTTTATAGCAGTGACGAAGTTTCAGAGAAAACGCTAGAAAAGTATGTGATCGCTACAGTCCCACTGAATAAAGAGAGAAGTGCACGACCAGGCATGACCCTGGACATAGAAAGAGAAATTACGAGATGGAAAGGTGAGAAATACAAAACTGACGAGATAGCGCTCCGTGGATGGGAGGCCAAATATTGCTCAACCTTGATGGACCGAGCATTGGGGATTACGGCAAAAGGAAGATCAGGAAGAACAAGATAAAGGAAAAGACAGGTAACAACAGAAACAATTAAAAGAGGAAGAGCTTAAACGAAAGGACATAGAAAGACGAGAACAGCTGTATCAGAAAGAACAGCTAAGGAAGGAAGAGAGGGCAGAAGAACCAAGTAAATATGATAATAGACAGCAAGCAACCAAACAACAGAATAAGCTAGACAAAAAAAAGAGAAGAAGAGGAAGAGAACTTAAGAGACAAGAGAATGCAAAGTTGAGAAAAAATGAAGAAATACATAGGACAAATGAGAGATGAAGAGACAGGAGGAAGAAAGAATTAGGGACGAGGTGAAGGGCATTTGATGACGAAGTAGAGTGAAAAAGGAGACAGAGAGCATCCAACATCGATCGCATTGAGAAAGAGTTGAGGAACCCGAATCCAGTAGTAGCATGGGGGACATATAGTTCTTCCCATCACAAGAGCTGATGCCCAGGTCCACCAGTATAAATCTAGAGGAGGAGTTGATGTAGGAACTATCGGAGACAGAATTTCAAAGCATATCACTAAATGAAGACAAAAACAGAATTGAAAAATAAGGGCAAAGATGACCAATTTCAGATTTCCCCAAACACGAGGCAAAGAGGGAAGCCTGTTTAGTTCAGAGCACTGAGCTCTGTCTTTGGACAAGTTTGAGCAATATCTGACCGCCCATCCACTTGTCCTGTATGAGCGGCAGCTCGTCAGTTTTAACTTTCTCTCCTTTCCATCTTTTAATTTCTCTTTCTGTGTCTTTGGTCATATTTGGACGATCACTTCTGCTATAAGCAGGCGGTTCTTACGCTGGATTGCTATATCCTGTGCAGATTTAATCTCTCGCAGCGTATATACTCCTTCATCTTTTACACTATCGGTGTTTACTTCAAGTGTGGTGGGAGGAGCACAAGGCTCAACACTCCCCACTTTACATTTGTTATGCACCCAGGGTTCTGGAGGAGGATTTTCCCTTTCCTCTTGGAATATTTTTTAAAGCTCTAGCCTAGCTAACCTCTTTTCCAATTTATTTCCTGTGCATGCAGCATGCAAATATGTGGTCATGTGCTGCAAAACTTCTTTTGACAGCGATCCCCCTTGTGGCCATGGCATGAACATCTTATCTGCTGTGCCCTTAACCCATTCTGCACTGTACTGCTTAAGCTTGGGTGCGTAAACGTAAACGTAAAAGCAGAGTAACATCCTCCATCATGAAAAGTCTCAAATGACTGTCAATATTTACCGTACTTTACACAGAAATAAGCATTTCAGAAAAATAATAAAATATGAGCGTGCACCAATCGTCGCCGCTCCAAACCTCTATATCTCAATTTACTTTAAGCTGCCTACTCAGCCAATGTTCTCAATGACTAAATAAATAATGTTTTCTCTTACTTCTTTAAACACAATCTACTATTTGTTGCTCTTCGACATCTCACTTTTTCCTTTTTACACAAAAAATACATAATACACAATACACACAGACAAACTGGCTGGCCCACATATAGCTTAGCCAATGCTCCTTGTGGCTACTCTCGGTCCCTAATGTGACTCCTGATAGGGAGTGTAGATTGTTCCCTTTAACAAAATCTATTTTGTTTGTCACCTATATTATCCGCTTTGGATTTTGAAACAATCTCAGGATCTCTGGGCTGTTTTATGGATCGCTCCTCATCCAAATACTTTTACTAAACACTGTCTATCATTTTCTTAACACCCAACAAACCCTCTGTTACTTTTTCCCATTATTACTTTCCCCATGTTCTGTGCGTTTTGCCACATTTCTCAATCTACTTGCCATTCGTTTTTCAGCTCCCGACCATCGGGTTTGTCTCCTCCTTAACCGTCCACTGTAGCCTTCGGTCTGCTCAGCTGCCTCTAGAAACCGCAAAGAGAATCCGTGAAAGAGGGACCTGCCCCACCTATATTAAGTGACTCGCACGTTTCTTACTAATGGCGCTATCCACAGGGAGCCTTGCGGTCCTCCAGTTAAAGGGCGGAGGACACTCGATATACAGAGACCGTAAAGCTTACTAGGTCAATGGGTCTTTTATACCATCCCACCTCTGCTACCACGTGAACTCAGAGAATTGAGTCCTTTAAGACGAGGCAGCAATACTTATAGGTGGATGGGGATGAAGAAGTTACTCAAACATCAATAATCAAAACGACTCATGAAGTTGGCAAAACTTGGTTCTAAATTATCTAAAAGAGAAAGTTACAAACATCACCCGATGTCGCAAAGCACGATCTCAACACATTTTAGAAAAAACAGAACTTTTATAGAAAATAATCGTCATCTCTGACATCATGTTATGTGGCAAAATCCAAGAATGTATGAGCAACAGTGGTTGGCTTTCAGGGAACATCTAAGTATAGGTTCTATATAGCCAGGGGTTGTGATTGGGTGCTTAAGTCAGGTGGACAGCTAAGCCCCTCCCAAGTGAATGGTCATCTTCTTCGTCTCTAAATACGCAATGGCAAGAGGGCTCCTAACTACATGGCCCTCTACAATTGGTTTGGCACACTTGTACCCTTCTGCAATATTCCACACAGTAGCAGCACGCAGGCTACCATCACAGGTGCATGGAAGATTTGCATGGTGTTTCCTCCCCACCAATTAGCCCAACATCTATCATCACTCCTACAGTCTGCCATTCAATTAAGGCTTTGAACTTTGCCTTGTAGAAGCTATTTGTACCTGAGAAATAAAGGGAGTGTGGCATTGTTCTGCCTTCTGGTTTCGGTCTTCGACCATTTGACTGGAGACCACTCTTTTGAGCCTTTAGCTGCATTTAATATTATTAAATTATGAACTCTTGATGCCTTCTGTGTTTTTTCATACTGCTTCAAACAGAGGTGTGTTCTTTTCTCACATTTGTTGTATCCTTCTTGAGGGGCGCCCAATTCACTGTGGCCTCGACTTCTTGGTGCTGGGCCAGTCAAGCCTTTCTCAATTCTCTTTTGCCATCAGTCTATTTCCTAGTGTGCCACACTGAAATCCCTTCCTGATCATGGGGCGTCAAGCCTTGCTATAGTGCATCGTGGAATATCCAGGGTCTGTACATTTCTATATGTATACATTGGTGCATCGCCTCAATGTAATTCACTACATAGTCAGCCTTTATGATTACTTACCCCTACTTGCGTTGCTGCATCTGTACAGGTGTAAAATGACTTTGCATTTTCTTCAGTGCTTCTTTGCACAAGCATCTTCATTTCGATCCCAAAATGTTGCTTAACTTCGATACTTCATCTTCAGTTTCTATAGAATGTCTATGGGTCTCATTACACGGAATGCGGTAAGGCTTTACCGGTACCGGTAAGGGCACCGGTACCGGTAACCCTTACCGCCTTACTATGAGGTCCCATTGCGGGACCCGACCTTAACGGCTGGTTTTACCAGCCTTTAAGGAACGGGCCTGCAAAGGGACCTTGATGCTAATTACGGTACCGTAATTAGCTCATTCCCCATTCCCATTGAGCCCTATGGGGGAAAACATGGGAATGGGGAAGTGCCTTGGTGAATGGGGAATTACAGGCCGGCTCACCTTGGAGTAGGGCGGTAATTCTGCCATCCACCAAGGCGGACACGGTAAAATACAGGCTGCAACCATGGCGCTAATATCGCCATGGTTACCGCATACCGTGTAATGAGGCCCTATATCTTCTTCTGACAGATGGCACTGCTCTTAGGGTTCAGGCTCTGAAAGTCAAGGCACCATTGCCAACACAAAGAAAGTACGAACAGCAGTGTTAAAAGCACAGGGTGGAGAACTGGAAGTCAGTGGACCCCAGCCTTGGGGGCCTTTCCCGATCGAGCACTGTTGCTAGTATAGACACAGACTACACTAAAGGTTCAGAATTCGTCCTGAAGAAGGACCACAGAACAGTTCCGAAATGCATTGGCTTTACTTTTATTCTGCTACATCATAAGAATGAACTTCAATTAACATACTTTTTGATGACACAAAGGAACTCTTGTTTTGGTTCACAAATATAATAAGATGAAACGAAGGAATACCATTTTTTTTTCCAGTAGTATTTACTACAATAAGTTGGCGTCCCAGGTCTGATGAACATTTTCATCAGACACTTTCTTTCTATATCTTCTTCATTGACATCTCTTCTGGACAAGGTCCGTTCTACTTCACATGACATCACCAGCCTCCTTTCTTGTTCAAATGCACATTTTATCTGGAACCCCAGCCATGAAAACACAATTTTTTCATCATTGCATATAAGGTTTTCTCAATGGATGCCTTGTCTTGAAGTTTCTCTGTGGTACAGGCATCCTCACTAGCACTGCTCGTGTAGCCATCTCTGGTTCCCAACATATAGGCAACATGGGGGTGGAGCTTTCGATGGGGGTAATTGGCTCCTCTTCTACACTATTCTCTTCTTGCACCTTGTTCACTGGTGACTTGGCTAAGGTTAGTGCCTTGCTCCCTACCACTCCATCCTCCCAGTCCTCATTAGTATACACACGCCCATAGATCAATATTTGTGGTCTTCCCAAAATCCAGGTTCTCTGTTAATCTCCTTTATCCTTATCGGTGGGCATGGCAGCTCCTTCAGTATAATAGTCTTTTTCTCTCCTTTCTATGGCCCCTAGGGTATGTAATGCAGCCCCTCATTGAGCTGCCAGTAGTTCATCATTGCTAATGTTTTGATGTAGTTGCCTTCATATGGAAATGTTTCTTTGGACAGTCATTTCAATGTTTCTGTTTTTCCTTGAAATCTTCCTCAGGTTTGGAACATTGCAAGATACATCATGCATTGTGCTTTTGCTGAATGTATTTATGTTGCAATGAACATTATAGTTGCACTCATGCAAGGAGCAGACATAACAGCACTCCCTAGTGGTATCCCTACCTACCATAGACATGTGCTTGTACCACATGCTGTTGGATACCCATACTGTGTCTGTCATATACATGTTGACTCCCTTCATGTCTGCATCCACATTGCACTTACCTATCCTTACCTTATCAGCAGTGTCTCCTCTTCCATCTGATATAGTAGTTCCTCCTGCTCGGGTTGGGGTAAAGCTAGTAGAGGGTATAGCGGTTGTGCTAACCATTACAGACAATTGCCATATAATACTCCCCATTATACCACTAGTAATCAATAGACGCATTAATATGATGCGTTTTTATTATTTCAGCCATAACCACTGCTGAATCCTGGTAGCTGATGAGATAATAATGTTGCCCGCCTGAAACTTGCAAGACAAGTGTTATTAGTTTAGTATTTTGTCAGTACACTCAAGCTCCCCGAACTAAATAGTGACTATAGGCAAACATAAACATCTCCTCCCAGACATTTCTTACTGAGGGGTCTCTCAACATGGGTAAAACAGGGAACACACTGTATTCAAGTTGGGGGAAGGTTTGTGCTAGATACTCAATAAAAAACGAGGAAGAATACTTTAGGGTATCGTGCTGTGAACCATCTTGGTCTTCTGACACAGTGTACGCAATGGTTGGAAAATGCTTCAGGGGCAGTCAATGGGAGGTCACATTAGGGTAACCATCTAAACAGTTCTAATAACAGTCGCAACAACCTACATTTGTGAGAAAAGAGAGAGAACAAAACACTGTAACGGCTGTCGGGTGCACAAATATTTCAGTTACTGCTTCACAACCTGTTTGTGCAGGGAACATGGTAAGGTACATAAATATGTTTTCAGCTGTCAATGCACATGAGTATTCCTGTCACTACTACTGCAGCTTGGGAGCATCGGATCATAGGATGGCCATGAGTCCCTAACTCTGGTAAGTCTGCCTGCACTTGTTGTTCACCAAGATCTGTTGCGTTGGGCCAGTCGATCTGTTGCTGCACTGTTAAGCAAGGCCACTGCTTTGTAGGGCTTGATGAGTTGGACGTAATTCCAAACTCTCTTCACTTCAAGCCGAACTGCTTGCTCTGTCACAACAACCTCCACTCTGTGAGGTCTGGTAAATCCAGTCGCGTTCCAGCGCCTCTTGAAGTTTTTATGGGAACCAAGTCTCCTACTTGTACTGAGTGTCTTGTCACAGTTTCTGATTCTGTAGCATCAATGTCCACTTGTACGTTGTCTTCAGGTTGGTCTGTGTCCTCTGTATCTGGCGAGAGATAAAGGAAGCACTAGAAACCAGTGAAGTGACATATTCGTATATCTACTGAAGTATTTCTGCACTACTCTCACAGTCCTTCAATACCCTAGTGGGAGGAGCCAGTGCGAGATGCATGTACTGTCAAGTCACCACCTCGTAGGGCGTTAAATGGTGGTCGGACCTTGGCTAGTTACGCAATTCGAACAGTGGTAACGGTAGGCAGTGTAGCCAGTTCTTTTTGGTGCTATGCTGAGTTTTGGCAATGCACTCCTTCAGGAGGCATTTGAAGCATTTGCACACCCCAATTACTTGGTGGTGGTACGCACAGGCGAATTTGTGTTTAATTCCTAACAGGGTTGTGATATGTTGAAATAATTCATTGGCAAAGTGAGGACCGTTGTCAGGCCGCAGGACCTCACACACACCCGATCTTGGGACCACTTCCCAGACCAGAAATTTCACAGGGCATCGGCATGTAAACAGGTCCCCACTTCTATTCACCTTGAGAATGGACAGACAACCACTATCATGTAGCGGTATCCTTGACATACTTGGATTATATCCATGTAGTCTATGTGGAGATGCAGGAATGGGTCTTTGGGTCTTGGCATGGCTCCTCTCAGAACTCTCGGGGTGTGTCCAGCTGTGAAATGCTGGCACGTTAAGCAGTTACTAATGAAATTGGCTACACGTTTGTCCAAATTTGGGCAAAACCATGTTTCTCCAATACAAGCAGCAAGAAACGATTTCCCTCTGCGTGTTGGATAGTGCAGTTGTGTCAGTTCGGTTTTCACTAGTGCTAATGGCCTGACCACTTTCCCCGTGATATTGTGTCTCCATAAAGCATCTGTTGGATACATAGAGCACCCTCTTTTCACCCACAGTTCCTTTCCTGTGGTGGAGCAGCCCCCTGCAACTCCATAATCTGTGTCTCTGATAAGTAGTTGTACCCTTCCCTCATTATCATGTTCCTTGCTGCTCCCAGAATTTGGGGTCTTTCTTTCAAATCCCATAGGCCCCCAAAATATGCTGAGTATTTTGCCTCATAGTCTGCTGCTTTGTTTCCCTTTGAGATAACATCTTCTCCCTTTCTGTGTGCCTGGCACTTCACTAAGGCTAACTCCAGTAGATATGTAATCACCTCGATCAACTTGCCTAACAGTAGCCCATGTTGTACTGGAGTCCCATATTCTCTCCTGTACCCTCTCCTGAGCCATTGCGCCAACCCTGAATGTACTGTAGATGTGACGTACGCGCTATCAGAGTATATCATCACTCTTTTGTCCACACTGTTCTAGTGCCAATATGAGAGCCACTAGTAACCATGCACTCATCAACACCTCACTTGTCCAGTCGTCCTTCATTCTTACTACAGCAGTCCCTGTCCTTCTGATCCCATCAGTCTTGTCAACAGTTGATGAACCGTCAATGTAAAGCATGTTTCCCCCTTAAGTGCATCTTCTTCCACCTTGTGTGTCTCACTGAACTGCTCTATGTTCATGTGCAGTCATGGGCATAGTCTCCTGGTTGGTAGACATCTGCCAAGAATAATGCTGGGTTCATATTCTTGCACCTCCCTATCCTCAATCCTATTCTGGATAGTATTACCTCATACCCAGTGTGCTCTTCGGCTTGTGCAGTATTGCAAACAGGGTGTGCTCCACATACAGAGTGGTGGTACACCCCATTGTCACTGTTGATGATTGTTCTACAGTGAAGGCTGAAGCGGCTAAGGATTGATCGCACAGATAGTGTCCTCTCTTCACTGTGTCAAGTTGTCCACTGTAGTAAGAAATTGGCTTATGGCCCATGCTCGACAGTACTGCCTTCATCACTACACCATCAGTGTGGGAAAACAGGATAAATTCCTTCTTATAGTCTGGGGTCCCTAACATTGGAGCGCTGCATATGGCCAATTTCAGTTCCTTAAAGGCGTAAGTCATCTCTGTGGTCCATGTTAGTGTCCTTGTCCCCCTTTGCGCTTCCTTCAGTGCCGTCAATAGTGGCCTGATGTAGGTGCTGTAGTCAAAGACTCATAGCCTAAAATAGTTGCACAAACCTAGAAACTGCTGCATCTCCCTCACTTGCATTGGCTGTGCTGTGTCGAATAGTGTCTGTGCTCTCTTTGGGGCAATGTGTATCCCGTCCTTAGATATTATCGGTTTGATGTATAGCACCTCCTTTTGGCATTACTGAAGCTTGGCCTTGTCCACCTTGTACCCTTTTGTCAGCTAACACTGTCATCATGTGCACTGAATCTGTCCTGAACTGCTCCTCTGTCTCGCTGAAAATCAGAATGTCATCTACATAGTGTAGCACTGTACTCTCCGTCTCAACGTTGCCTAGATACATCTGGATCACTCTGTAAAAAAATAGATGGTGACTCACAGTACCCTTGTGGCAACCTAGTGTGTTCTCACCTCTGGCTTAGGTAAATAAAGCTGGTCAGATCTTGTGAGTCCGGGTGTAGTGCTACTGAAAAGAATGCATTCTTTAGATCAATAACTGTGAAACAGGTGGCTTCCTCTGGGATGCCATACAAAATTGTCGCAGGATTTACTGACACTGGATGCTCTGCTTCTACAATGACGTTAAGAGGGAGTAAATCTTGAATAAAACACCATGACCCCCTGTTGGCCTTGCGCACGGGGTACACTACGGTGCTATATGGAGATGCTGATGGTACCAGGATGTCTCTCTCAATGAGGGCATTGATTGACTCATAGATACTCTTTTTTGCCTCTTTAGTCAGGGGATACTGATTTACCTGTGGCAATATTGGTCCTGGTTTCAATTTGATCTTTACTACTCTGATGCTCTTGATACAACTACATCATAGGGACTGGTGGTCCATAAGATGTTGGGTACTTTAGCGATGTCTCCCTCCCAGAATGAGGGTGGCACCTCCCGCGCCATCGCCATTCACTGTGGGACCTCTCTGTAATGGATCTGTAACCAGAAGGTCACACTCATTTCAAACACTATTTCCACTTTTAACCTCTCTTACACCTTACTCATCTGTCACTATTGTCAACCTGCACCCTTCAGCAACTGCAATAATTATTTTCCATGCCCTCCTTGTGTCATCTTTTGAATGCTCTGCAATCTAGTCTTCTCTAGCCAGCACTGCTTGAATCTCAACGGACACTATGGTCCCTTCTGGCTCATCTAATGGTGTCTCTAGCTTGAATAGATATTTTCGGGGCATGCACCACACCTTTCCTGCTATACCTGGCATCCATGCGATGGCAATGTCTGTCCCATATTGGAACATTTCCGGGTCCATAGGTACTCCCCTCTGTACTGTGCTCCCACAGTGTGCTTGAACTATCTGTCTCGCGTTCAACATGTGTATGCCTGGTGTTGAGCATACGCCTTTGTCAATGAATGAGATGGTCATGTTTAGTCTACTCATGATGTCACGTCTGAGTATATTCACAGGTGTCTATCGAGAGTAAAATAGAGGTAGTGATACGACGTGATCTCCTATGGATAGGGAGATGTTATCTGTAAAAGGAACCACTTCCAGAGCCACAGAGAATCCTTGAGTGTTAATGGCATCGCCTGACAATGTAAATGTCCCTTCCCTGATGCATGACCTAGTTGCCCCAGTGTCAACAAGAAAGGAAAACATTTTGTAACCTATCACGACCCCTATGCAAGGTTCCTCTGCAGGATTGGGTGTGATCGACAGGATGGGACACACTGTGGGCTCTCCTATTGTGGATACAATGGTAATCTGTCCCCCGTAAAAGGGTTTTTTTCCCACCATGGTGACCTCTCCCAACTTTCTCACGGGTACCATCGCCCCTGTATCCATGTGCTCCATTGTGTCACTGCCTTGTATTTGTGCTAACTGTTGAGTGCACCCTCTTCTTTGCGATGCTTGTAGGAACTGTGGTAACAGTGGTGCCATGTGTAGTGCCTGTGTCTGTAACTTTGGTGATGCTGGTGCTTATGTTTGTGCCTGTGGTTGTGCTTGTGGCATCTGTTGATGTGGGCCTTGAGTCTGCCCCTGCTGCTGGTGACTCTGAGTATATAAATCTCCTTGTCCCCCTGCATACTCCTGTTGTCCCTTATTCCCCCAATTCTGCTGAATTCCCCCAAATTGGCAGGTTCTTGAAATATATCCTAGCTGGCTGCAGGTCCAATACTGTGGAGGTTCCCGTCATGCCCTTGGAAACGCCCCAAGAAATCCCCTGCGTTCAGTGGTCCCTGTTATCCATAGTCCCAAAACCCCCATTGGTTGTGATGCATTTGTGGGCTGAAGCTGCTCCCCCTTTTGAAGCCTCCCATCCCTCGAAGCCCATGCCCTATGTATCCTCCCCCCAAGGGTGATGTGCACTGCAGTAGTTGCTGATACTGCCGTGACAGTGCTTGTGTCTGTGGTGTGGGATTGGTTATTACCGCCCCCTCCATTGCATATTTTGATAATTTATGTTGTACTAGCTTGGCCTCATCCGCTTTTCTCGTTTATTCCTTTTGCTTCATCTTCTCCTGCCATAGCCTATAATGATGCACTATTGTGAGTTGTATTTCTGGCCATCCCTTTGCTTCCATCCCCACAAACTTCTTCAAACTCTTCTGTACCCACTCTGGGAGCCTTTGCACTAAGATGTGATAAAAGAGGGCTATTGTTTTATCCCATGCTTCTCGAGTTTCCAGCCGCCAAAGCTCTTGCATCTCTCAAATATATTGAACAGGATCCTCATTGTCATACATTTTGCGTGATGTAATTGCTCCAATGTCTGACGTATCTGGGTATTGTGTCTGTAATGCTTGCCATACTGCTGCCCTGCAATTTGCAAGTGTTGCCCCATCATGTGCTGGGTTTTGTATCGTCACCCCTGGGAACCCTGCCCTCTTCAATATGTCATCTGCTGCATCACGTAGTATCGTCACTAATAATCCCTTTACTTCGCCTTTACTTCGCCCACCACCAATCTGTGACCCACAGTCAGTTTTTGCATTTTATAAATCCATGTTCCCACCCCTGTGCCCAACTAGGGTAATTTGCACTTGACATTTTCCTTGTCTGTGTTTTTCCAAGGTACATACTGAGGCTGCGTCCCTTCTCTTTCTAATAGGGGCATCGGTAAAAATACTCTGCTCTCTCTTCGGGAGTCCTTCGATACTGTCTGATTTGAAAAGGCCCTCTTCCATCCTCAATGTCTGTGCATATGTCCACTATCTCTATTGTGGGTACCCGCTTGTTCTCATCATGGGCTCTGGACAATCATCCTCTAGAATGTGCCAGTGCTGTTTCATCTCTCCTGCTTCTCCTATTATTGTATATGTTGTGCGCAGTGCACCTGTCGGTTTCCTGCTGTGCTTGTTCTTCTAGGCTACCCCTCCTCCTTCCCGTCTAAGGGTCCTACACTCCCATGTTGCTCCTTCCCCTGTCCTAGTGAGGCGGATCCTTTTTTGCTCCCCACTCCCATCACCGCTATGTCTGTCGTCATCATCGAACCCCATGTCCATATTACTACAGATTTCATCTGAGAAACTAAATTTCCTGGTCGTCTACTCAGCGTTAATGTTTAGAGTAAGGCTAATGTCCACCAGGTTGTACTTGTTGCCTCCTGCCCATATCCCTAAACGCAAAATGCACCCTTTCCTAACAAGCACCTCCCCTGCAAATCCATGCTGTCTGGCTCTGTTCGCCTCTCATCTTTCCGTCTCTTCCTCTCCCATTTCAGTGCTGCTTGCTCACTGACTGCCCCTATTGCTCGCACATCCTCCTCCTTTTGTGCCCTTTCCCTTGCCAGTCTGTCCAGTTGTAACCTTCTCTGCACTCCTTCTTCTAACTTATATTTTTCTTGCTCTGCTATCTCCCTCCACCACTCTGCCCTTTCTAGCTCCCTCTCCCTTCTCTCTCTTACTTCTCTCTCTACCCTCTTGCTCCCCTTCAGGTCCCTCTCTATCCTTTCCTCTCATTCCCTTTCCATGTGTTCCTTCGCCTTGTCCCTTCTCTGCTCCTTGTCTTCTCATTCCAGTTCCTTCTCTCTCCTCTTGTCCCGTTCTTTGCATTGCCATCTCACTTTCTGCTTATTCTCCCTTCCCTCCTCCTCCTATACTTTCTCTGCTCAGTTGAGTCTTTCTCGCTCTCCCTCCATACTCTTGATCACCTTAGTTGCCCCCTACCCCTCCCCAGTCGTTTGCTCTTTAAGCTTTAAGAGTATTTGTGCTACCATCCACTCCTCAGTAACTATGCCCTTGAATTCGGCATTAGCATGCTCCAGCCCCTCCTCACTCACTCCTGTGCTGTTAAATGGTTGTTCTGCATCCTTTGGATTGTCCTCTCTAGTATATGGTGGTGGCTTATAAGTAAGATTTTAATACCCTTATGTTGCCCTAAGCTCTCTTATTGGGTGCATCGACCCCTGTTCATCATCTGTGTCGTCTGTTATTGTGCTTGGTGGAGCGGGGGAAGATGCGGAGGTGGTTGCCACTGCCTCCTTCACCTCATGTTGGTGCAGCATCCACATATGCCTCAACGTTTTCCCCCTCTCCTTCCTGGAATATGCACCACAATTCAAATACGTGCATGCATTTGGTCAGTTTCTTCCACTTGTACATGCCCTGTATGTGTCTCAGTAGTGATTGCTTCACGTCTCTGGAGAAACCTCCGCAAGGTGGCCATGGTTTTGTTAATTTGTCTTCTGTATTTTTGGACTACCCTGCACTGTACTTAACAATGTTCTCCTTGTAAAGAGGCAATGTTTTACACAAGTCCTGAATGGGAGTTACTCCCCCACTAGTTCCCTGATACAGTGTATGGCACCTTTACCTGACCTCAAGTTGAGGCTTTCGATAATCCGCTGTTCAGGGAGCAAAGGTTAACATGCAGCAGTAAAATAATGAGTTAAATTTCTAGGAGCCTCTGAGTCCCTGCACCTTAACTGGCGTGCTCCGCACACAGCCCCTCCTTCACAATCGCTACCTTCTCCAGTACGCTACCACAATCTTGCGCATGCGTCTTCTGCGCACTACCACTGATTCACCTCTTCTGCCAATCCCAAGTTCCCAACACTAGCTTCTCACCGTCACAACTCTCCATCCTATGCAACACACCAAGCTAAAAACACGGTACAGATGGATAGACAAATGCGTACACAAAACAATGACCTGTTGCTCCCAATCCCACAAAAACCCCACAGCTGTCTCCCTGCCTCTCCATGGTATAATATCCCTATATTCTCTTGTGATCAAACTGCACCCGTTGAGTGAACTAATGTGTGAAATGCCTCTCTCCAGGAGACTTAACCAGCCGACACACTTTCCGCAATCTAGGATAGCTCCAACTAACCCTCACGGGAATATCGTCATCTATGACATTCAGCTAAAATGCCCAATTCACAAGAATGCCTTAAATTCATACATTCACATCATCCAAGCCCTCTAAGACCTAATGTGAATTAAAATCGACAAGGTTACTTCTACCTCTGCTGCAATCCTTATTTGCAAAAACAACGATACAAGACAACACTTGAGACACTACTAGACCCTACCGGGCGGAATGGTTTTCCAAAGCGACTCCCAATGGCCTCGTTTAGCAGGTACGCATTCCCCATTCTCTCAGAATACTCGCAAGAATCCCACAGCCTTTAAGGTTCAGCAGCGAAGAGGTCGGCTTCGTGCCAGGCTGACGCAGGCAGATGCACATTCTCCACCAACGTGTTGAGTTAGAGAAGAAACTCCGAGGTAGGTTAGGGCTACTAGGATTTCACCAATCAGGAACTCAAGAAAGGCTCAACTCCTTCCCTTTCCTAAAAGGGATGCAGGCCCAGACAAACAGCAAGTTCAGCTGTGGTTTATTACCACCAAACCAACAGGGATCAGTCCATGAAGATGGGAACCAGGCACATCTCAGTGAGCTCTAGCTCGCAGGCCAGTCTTGTAGTATGGTTACATCACATTGACGACTAATCCTGGGCCTCTCTCCAGAAAACCTATCACACCTTGGGATTGGCTGTTGAGTAGTAGTCCACCTATAGCGGACCCTACAGTGGTTAGCTGATTGGCCCTCCCATGTCAGATGGCTGGCCTCGCTCGTCCTCGAAAAATGCTACTTCTAAAATGTTACACTGTGAGAGTCTATTTGTTGGTTTCTGCCATTGCTACCCACCCCTAGGGCCCTGAACTGTGATTGGCTAGAGCTGTCACTCCGCAGGCCTGGGACCCAAGTCGGCTCTCAGCTCGGCGTGTACCTTTTCAAAGTAATAAGAACAACTATGTGTCTGCATTGTAACAAGTGTAAACCACCAGCCGCTTTGAGTGCCACTATTCTCATCATAGGACCCTTGGCTTCTTCTGTAACAACTTTGTTGCAGTCCATTGTCTGGATCTGTGGGACTGTTCTTTTTCCCAGTTGCTAGTTTCGGTTGGCTCTCAGCCTTGTAGACCACATCCACAGAGTCTGTGTTTCTGTGTTCTGCAGCTCTGAATTAGTCTTCATTAATAAAGAATTATTAGTATTCTCTGTTTTAGTGTTACTGCAGTTCAGGGATTAGAATGCACTTGCAAATGGATGCAGGCTCTATCCCGCACTGTTGCTCTGTGCTCGCTCTGAATTCAGCTCAGCTTTTACTGCAACGGCTGAGGTCTGCTGTTTTCCTGGAGCATGGTCTCCATTTATTTGTGCTACTCTATAATATCCATAGGTTAATTGTCTATGGCATTGACAGGCCCGTCAGGTGCTCCTGTCACTCCATAAGGTTAGTTGCATATAAGCATCTGCAAGCGTGTACACAGGATCTCTTGCTTCTTATTCGTTCTGCTTTGCTGTGGTCAAGCTAATGACAAAATAATAAAGCAATAACAGTATGTGCATGTATCTGTCCTCTAACTCATAGAACTGGCGCATATGTTCTTCGTGTACTCGGGTGCCTGTTTCTGTGTCCCGCTGTGCGATTGGCACATGTACTTCATGTCTAATACTACTATGTCATGGAGTCTCTAAAAACATTGGAGCATGTCTTTTTGGCGCTTTCATTGAGGCTGTCACTTGAGGTATCTATAGTAGTACCCAGTAGTTCTTCGTTTGCACTGGGCAGCGTCTGTGTTGCTTCTGGGCTGTAGGTTTGTCAGAGTCAATATCTTTGACATACTTCACTCATGGGGGCACTGGGAATTAGTGTGCTATGATGAGTGCGATTGTGGTCCTTCTGGTTCTTCTTCCTGTTTGTATGACTGGTGGAGGGGGAAAGAGGGATAGATTTTGCCCATCCCTCTTCACCATATTTTCCCCATGAACCTCCTCCTGCCTTGCCCCGCAATCTGAATAATTTTCAAATTGTCCACATGAAGGCAAATTTCTGTTGACAATGGGCTTGCGGTCCTGTGCTCCATTGATTGGGAGGGTAGTCACACATTGCTGCCCCTCCTCTTGTTCCCTTGCTGTGTGTACACGATCCTTCTCTGCCTCTTTCAACACCTCATCTATCTGTCTGTGCAGTCTTCCCTATTTCTGTAACCAAGGAAGCACTGGCCGAGTACCGTGATATACTTCTGGCATGTGCCTTAGTGGTATTTTCTGTATCTCTTAGTTTGTCGGGGGAATATTGGGGGTTGGTATACCTCATTGCTACTTTTAGAGACAAAGACCTTAGTATGGGCGGTGTTGACTGTGTCGCAGCAGTCACTGCGCTCACTGCAGTGATGGGGGCAACCTGGGCCATGGTGACTATGCCCTCCTTCACCTTCCCCCCCCCCTTATCCAAGACCCTCCTCCTCATATCATTTCTATAATTCCAAAAATTCCTGCTTTTTCTTCAACATCAGCCACTTATATTTTGCTTTAAGATAGGCATACATATAATATTTAGATTGTGGTCACCCTCTCTGGGCCATGGCATGAATAGTTGCCCTGCTGTGTCCCTTATCCACTTAACATGACATTTCAATATCTTGTCCCTGTGCTGTAGGAGTATCTCACACATGCGTTCCAATGGAGTCACCATAGTGCGGACATGATCCTTCCCCTGAATCGCTTTAACCATTCTAACTTCAATGCCCGGTATCCCTTCCTGCTGCGTGTTTTCCCCCCTCCATCAATATTAATGCAACCCCAAATGTTTTTTTTTCCAATTAACCACTCCCCATTTCACAATGCAATTTGTCAACTGGTGTTCTTCTGGAAGTCGTTGATCCACACGACACATGTTATTTCTCATTTCTTCATACTGGCACAACTACTCTATTACACATTCCTCATGCGCTCACACATCCCATCAACCTCCAATCACTCACATTTTATTAATTATACATACACCTAAAAACACAACCGACCCACTCAAACCAAATACCACGCTCAATCCACATTTACAACTACTATTTGTTTTCCAATCTTACAAAAGTAACCCACACACTAACCACAATAATACAACTTAATGTATACTCTTCTAAACACCACAATTAACTCTTCTTCTTCTTTGCAAAAATAAAAAATTACCTCTGCACAGCGTGGCAGCTATTTGTCAGAAAAATGACTACATATGAATATATCAACAATACTCTACTTTCAACGTCATCTTTCTTTTCAACGGTTGAGATCCTCTTCCTTAATCCGCATACACTACAATACTACAACATTATGCTACTTATGACGTCATCACCAAATCACCATCCATCACTTCGCTGCACCGTCTTTCTCCACCTTTGGAGAGCTCCCTTTTCCCATTCACATGCACTACACAACACAACCTTTCCTCTAACTACAGGGTGGTCCCTGCATTAGTTGCACTACTCCATTAAAAAAAGGACAAATCTACAAATTCAAATACCACATTGCGCCTTGTGCTTACACTCACAGGTTTGTGATCCGCCACTTACCTCAATGCTGGACCTCTCCCAAGCGCCTGCGCCTGCACCACACCCGGGGCAGGCGTCCATGCCCAAGGGATCATGCAGACCTTTCAAGAATGCAGCATCTGCTATGTCTCCTCGTGTGTGCACACTCAGACTAGTCTCTGGTTGACTGATCCACCTCCCCGGGAATGCAGCAGAGAGCCAACACCCCCTCTCAGCTTTTCAGTTGTAGTTCTCTGGGGCCTCTAAAGGTAAAGGTGGTGGCACTCGCAACTCGTGTCCAAATGCAGGAGAAACCTATATCCATCGAAAAGACAAAAATGTATTTGTACGCCACGGCCGGGAAGAGGAACAAAACAAGCCAACATCAACATCCCACTTGCAGGCCTAACATTTTACAATTTTTTATTTATTTATTTATTTTTGCATTTGTTGCAGCTCACTGAATCCCTCAGGTATCTAGGTCCTAGTTGCCTTGACATTAGAAGCAGTACCGGGAAAAGACATTCAAGAGGAGTTACACAAGGGGTGTGTCAATTTCCAGGCGTGTGCAAAGGCAGGGTCGATTTAGTTAAAGAGCCAGGTTTTCAAGTTTTTTTCTGTAGGTTCAGTAGGACGGTTTTTTTCTG
Source organism: Ambystoma mexicanum (assembly GCA_002915635.3). Taxonomy (NCBI): domain Eukaryota; kingdom Metazoa; phylum Chordata; class Amphibia; order Caudata; family Ambystomatidae; genus Ambystoma; species Ambystoma mexicanum. Next base: position 939,074,687 of record CM030325.1, read on the forward strand.
AGTGCGATGGAGATGATGTTCAAAAGCTTAGTCGCTGTAACAGGGAAACTGGAACCTCGCAACTTGCAGTTGAATTTTGGAACTGGTGGCAGTTTGCTGATCTCAGTAGGCGAGGTGCAATGTATTTCTCGATGCATTGGGAGAGGTTTGTCAATGCAGTGTTTGTGAAGCATCGATAGGCCATGGCAAAAGATTTAAACTTGTTTCTTTCAAAAATTGGTAGCCAATGAGACATTTTTGTTGCTTCAGAAATGTGGAGTGTTTGGATAGACCTAGGGTAGCCCGGAGTGCATTGTTTTGTATGGTCATCAGTTTTGCACAGGTTTCTTTCAGAAGTGTCTGCAAAGAAGGCATTGCAGTAATCAAGTCTAGATCCAATTATGGCTCTGGCTACAATGAGGCAGTTAGTTATTGAGGGGAAGGGTGTGCTGGCATTGAGACGTTTGGAGGTGTAGGCAGCAGATGAGGCGATGACATTCACTTGGTGCGATAGATCGCGGGTGGCATCTAAGTAAATACCCAAGATTTTAGCCATGGTTGAGGTTTGGATTAGATTCCCATCTATATTGGAAGCTTTGTATGCAGTGTTGAGGTTGCAGAGTGAAGTACGGGAGCCTACGCTGAGGATCTCGTTTTTTTCGTCATTGACACAAAGGATGTGAGAGGCCATCCAATCCTGAATTATTTTGTATATGGCATTGATAGCTGAGGCATCTTAGGGTAGTTACCCGATAGGGGGAGGAGGATTTGAGTGTCATCTGTATAGTTCGTATATGAGATACTGATGGCGTCAGGATTGTCAAAGAGGGGTTTAGTGTAAATGTTGAAGAGTGTTGGGGAGATGCAAGAACTTTGTGGGATGCTACAGGTTACCGGCGTGGGTGGGGCTGAGAATTAATCTGCGAATAAATGGGTGGATCTTTCAGCCAGGGAGGATCTGATCCAGTCGGTAGCTGCAGGGGAGAAATTGCCTGTTGAATGTGCGGTGGTTAAATAGGGTTTGGTGGGCGATGAGGTCATAATCCACTGATGGGTCCAGCACGAGAAGCAAGGATAATTTGCCAGTGTCTTTAATGTCATTGAGTTGGTTTTTGAGGTCAAACAATGCGGTTTCAGTTCTGTGCCTTGGGCAGAAGCCTTCTTGTCGGATGCCGAGGATGTCGTTTTCATGTATGTATTGTTGGATCAAGAGGTAGAGTGTGCAGTCTTTGACTTTTAGGATAAAGGGGACAGTGGTGATGGGTGGGTAATTAGTCAGAATTACTGGGTCGAGCAAGGGCTTTTTAGACAGCAGGAGGATCAATGCTTCTTTCAGGGCAGTTGGGACAAGCTTAGTTGCATAGGGAGTCTGATTGTGGTGATGACGGGTGTGAGTGTCAATGAAGTCTTTGATAATCGATGCAGGGAAAGCAACTCCTTTGCATCACAATGGTTTGAGGCTTTTTATGATGTTAGTTACTTCCTGCTCAGCTATGGGGCAGAATTTGAAAGGTGGAAAAGTGGGCGAGGGGGGTGCTTAGAGGCATGAGGGTGATAGATGGAGGTTTCGAGCTGATGACTAATTGTTTGACTCAGATTTTCTCCTGAAGGGGGAGGAGTTTTCCAATGAGGGCTTCTTGTACCTCAGAGCTTCTATGGTGAGGTCTGTGGGAAAAGCAGCACAGGTTTAAATTTCTGGCAGGATGGCAAAGAGCTCACAAGTGTTGATTTAGCATTGTCTGTTATGGCATTGTAGGTGCTGGCTTTGCGCCTTGCAAATGACTTTATTCTTTGGCAAGTGTCATGAAGTGTAGTTTGTTGTCTGCGGAGCAGACTTTCTTCTAGGCAGTTTCTGCTTGGCATATATTGGTGTGGGTGGCATGGAGCTAAGGAGGGAAGCATCTGTTTATGTGGAGCAAAGGTTTAGCTTTGTGTCGTTTGAGAGGGGCCATCATCAGAACATTAACATATTACAAAAAGAATGTAACAAAATAATGACCCTAACATTGGGATTGACTGGGAGTCCCCAGCCACCTAAACAGTTCAATACATAATTAGCATACTATTACCATGTTTTTACACAAAGAACATTGCCCACCCAACACAGCTGCAACCATGCTCTGGTTCCCTGTTGCATTTTTAGATCACTTCAGGCGGCTCGGAGCCGGCGAGTCTAAGCTGGTTTGTGCCGGTATTTAAAGTACTCTGGGCCTCATTACGAGTTCGCCGGTCCGGCTTAACGTTGCCGGTATAACCATACCAGCACCGTTTCCGCGATCGCCAAATTATGACCTACGAACCCGGAAATACCACCACTATAAACCGCCACTGCGGAGGCAAGGCACCCGTAAACTTCGCCTGCACGGAAACCCCCCCGTTACCAGCAATATGTAACACCGCAATCATTACGATTATCATGGATATGGAAACACCGCCACAAAAAATAGCGCAAAAACCGTGAACACGGTGGCGGTATCGCTACCGCCGCGAACATGACATTAAAAAGTGCCTGGTGAGCTGAATCAGGCCACAGATGCACCAAATGAGCCCAGCTGGACCCAGCAGGCCACTGGGAGCCTACAAAAGGGCCACACCCAGGCCAACTCCAAACAGAACTATGCAGGCAGCAGCTCTAGCAGCATTGGGACTGGGGCTATTGAACCATCAGGCAGCACTGCACATGATGGCAGTAATGGTGCAGAGGAGGATGAGGCGGAGGAGGCGCAGGCAGCACCTAGCAAACCCAGTACCCATGCCAAACCCTATTGTTCAGCCGGCACGACCCCGCAGGCAGCCTGCAATACCACGCATCAGGGCCTCACCCTGGAACCTGACCCCAGGACAGGCCCACACATTATACCTGCTGGAACATCCAACAATCATGTACATCACCACCATGATAGAGGACGACATCAGCAGCCACATTGACATCATCACCACCACCATCCCTCCCTCCTGAAGGTGGTGTTGGTACTGCATTTTCTTGGCACCGGAACTTATCAGCACACAGTTGGTGAGCTGCACGGGCTCGCACAACCCTGTTTCTCAAAAATATTGGTACAGGTACTGGATTCCCTGTTGCGCCATGTGTCGGAACACATCGCCCCACCCCGTACCCTTGCCCAGGTCATTGCCACCAAGTTGGCCTTCCATGCCATTGCAGGCATGCCAAATTGCATAGGTGCAGTAGACTGCACCCACATAGAGCTGACAGTACCACGTGCTATCGATATGGTGTACCGCAATAGGAAACAGTACCACTCACTGAATGTACAGATGGTATGTGATGCCGGACAAGTGATAACACATTGCTGCACAAGTTTCCCGGGCTCAACACATGACTCAATGGTTCTGTGGAATTCGCAATTGCCACGGTACATAGAACGCTACGCTGGACAAAGCACATGGCTATTGGGTGAGTACAACTGCCAATGCACAGGCCCTGTGGAAGGGGTGTGTGTGTCCAGGGCAATGACCTATGTGAGTTGGCTGCTATGACTGCACATGCATCACCCCCCGCCCATGTAGTGAACAGTCAGCAGAACCCATACATCACAAAGCTACACATGACAGGTTGCCACAGTGTGCCCGTACACACCCTGCCACATGAGACAGACAACCGATACTACCACAGGCCCATGCAAATGGAGCCACTCAATACATCCACCCACACTATGCACCGCTGTCCCCCCAATGCACATGATGCCTGCACATGAGACATCCTGCATCGACAACATCATCACAGTCAATTGATTGACTGCCATGTGTGCACATCACTGCACAATGCCATACTTACCAACCACTATTGCCCGCAGGGGCAACTACATATGCACATCAATTCATTGGTCAATGTCCAGATGCCAACGTCGACGACAATGACCCAGGAATGGTAATCACCCACCAGTCCAACCACTGCTTGGCACATATGGATGAATGATCAATGACACAAGATTGCACTGTATCTGATGAAGACATGATACAACAAACACTGACATGTCCCCCACATCTACATCCCATGTAGGTGATGCTGGATATGCACTCACGCCATGGCTGATGACGCCTGTACGGAGGGCAAGGAACAGGCATGAAGAGGCGTACAATAGGGCACACGTCCGCACACGTGGCATGATTGAGAGGACATTTGGACTACTGAAGGCATGGTTCTGCTGCTTGAGCAGATCTGGCGGATCACTGCTCTACAGCCCAGTGAAAACGGGTAAAATTACGCTAGTTTGTGCCATGCTGCACAATCTGTGCTTGCGCAGGAACATTCAGCTGCCCCCAGATACAGAGGATGATGATGGTGATGAAGATGCGGATGGTGATGGGGATGGGGATGGGATGGCTCCCCCTCCTCCTGGGGGTGCACAAGATGGCCAACGAGCATGGGATACACTAATTCGCATTTACTTTATAGAGACTGCACATTGACAGCATTGCATTGATATGACGATGTCAGTTAATAAATTGATGGATTGCAAGTGAAATGATGGATGTCCAGTCATAAATGATTTTCTCAATGATAATATATTTTTAACATAACAGGGAAGAAGGTGCATTGGGTAGGAAAGCTGTACACCTGTAAAGAAAAACACCACCCGAACGTACCCACCCCCAACCAGGCCCCAATTTACTAACCCCCTAATGGACCTCCTCCACCACCCAAACGTACCTACCCGAAACCAGGCCCCAAATTACTAACCCCCTAATGGACCCCCCCAGCACCGAAACGTACCCACCCCCTTACACCCGTCTTGTCCATGTCTGTGTCCTGCACTACCAAACACACATGGCATCATTTGCATGTGCGCTTCTGCGCATAGGCATCCTTGCCTGAGGGTCCTGTTAGGTGACTTGAGCGCTTCCATGGACTGGCAGAGGTGGAGCTGGGTGGGGTGGTGCTTGTGGATGGCACTGTTGCTGGCATAGTTGGCAAATGTCCCAGATATGCCTGCTGGGCAAGCAACATGGACTCTGCTATGCTGGACGTGTTGTTGTAGCCCTCCCGGACAATGGTGTGCCAGGGTCACAATGTTGGTGGCAAAGTGTCCAACGAACCTGGCGAGCCGAAGCACAGATGCACTTTAACTCTCCCTCTGCAGCCTGGCCTCCACCCGCTGCAGCCTGGACTCCTCCAGCTGCCTTTCTATTAGCTGGGTAAGGGTGGTCTGCTGATACTCCATCCGCTGCATGCAGGCATTCAGCTCAGCCATGGAGGGGGTTGGCGACCTCATTGGACTATGTAGTGATGGTGGGCTAAACTGGAGGTCTTGGAGGGATGACAGGTGATCCAGGTTGGGCACCTCCCCCTGTGGTCCTACATCAGCCTGCTATGCTGGGGCACTGTTGTCACTGCCTGCAGCCTCCTCCGCAGTGCAGATGTTTTCAGGGGTGGGTTCTGTGGGCATGATGGGTGGGCGTGGCAGCAGGCAGCGTGGAGATGGTGGTGTTGGCTGCTACATCCGTACCAGATGCAGCTGGTGGCTGAGTTGCTGAGCAGCTTGCGTCTTCCTCCTGGGTAGGGTTGCTTGGTGGCCCACGTGCAGGTGCACATTGCCTCACCTGTAGGGCAATGTCACTTGAAATGGCTGTGGGGACACACAGGGCATGCTATTAGTTGTGTAGTGGTACCTGATGGGTCTATCACATGCATCAGACAGGTTGATCAGTGACCATTTGCATTTACACGCATATGACTGTTAATGGCCATGTATTCTGGGGGTGTTTCATGAATGGGTCCTTTGGGGAACTCCTCCACTGACTGGGGGAAGGGGGTTCATGAATGGGTCCTTTGGGGCACTCCTGCACTGACTGGGGGCCGGGGGGTTGTCAATGGGTCCTTTGGGCACTCCTGCACTGACTGGGGGGGGTTCAATGTGTCCTTTGGGGCACTCCTTGTCATGAAATCACACTACCACCCCCTTTGGACCTCCTGGTCCGTTCAACAACATGCCAGAATGCTTCCCACACCCTCTCAGCATGGCAGACACCGCTCCTTGATCAGCGGTATAGTTTCTCGTGCGCCTAGATAAGCGCCACGCCCCTGCGGTTCTGCATGTGTCAATGAGCTCACAATTCCTTGCTCGAGTGTTGTTCATCGCGCTCGCGCCTAGGAATTCCTTCGCCTCATTGTGCCTTCCTGGTTGTCCGCGACCGTGTCCTCCGTGGCTACCCATCCTGGACTGCTCTTGCGGTTGCCCTTGGACCGTCTTGCCAGTTTGACACGCCTACCATTTGACAAGGCAGCAGAGATGGATCCTACTGTGCAGGATCTCTTGCGAGGAATGCAAGAACTCTCGAAGGAGGTACAGAATCTTAAGGCAGAGAACGCCGCCTTGAAGCAACTGGTCCTGTCCCGAGATTCGGCCTATTAGGATAGTGCTTCCACGAGTGGAGTTGTGGATAAATACGATGGTTCCCCTAAAATGCTCTGTTCGTTCCTGGATTCCTGTCTGGTGCACTTCACGTTTAAGCCATACTACTTTTCCACCCTCAGAACTAAGGTGGGATTTGTCATAGCCCATCTTACTGGCAATGCCCTGGCCTGGGCTACACCATTGGTCTCAGCAGGAGATCCCTTGTTGGATGATTATGACGGGTTTATCAAGGCCTTTAAGGAGATGTTTGATCCCCCTGACCGGTGTATACTGCACAGGAAAGGCTTCTGGAGTTCCGCCAAGGATCTCAGGATATGTTATCCTATGTGACCAGATTTAAACAACTTACCAAGGAAGCTGATTGATCTAACGAGGTGTGCTTTACCCTGTTTCGTTGCGGCCTCAATGATGAAGTAAAGCATGAGCTAGCCAGAATAGGCTGTCCAAGTTCCTTCCAGGCCCTTATGGATTTGTCCCTGCAAATTGACTTCAGAATCCAAGAAAGAAAGGCAGAGAGAAAGAGAACGCGAAACTCCCGTCCCAAGATCTCTCTGTTCGCTCCTACCACAAAGGAAAACCCTCTTGCTGAACCCGAACCCATGCAATTGGGAGCGATGAGAGGCCCTATTTCAAGCAAAGAGAGAAGCCGCAGATTTTTGACAGTGGGTTGTGCATGTACTGTGCCTCAGACAAACATCCAGTTAGGAATTGTCCCATAGCACCACCCAGGCGTTCGGGAAACACCAGCTCCAGCTTCGGGAGACCAAGGACCGCTCCATCCCCCCGATCCTGGATCCTTCATCAAGATGCAACCTGGTAGTCCTTGAGGTTACTCTACTCCCCTCCATCGGAGCACCACAGACAGTTCTGGCCTTGGTTGACTGTGGCGCTATGGGTATATTTATGGGCGAACAATGGGCGTTCAGGCATGATATACCCGAGAGAACAAAAGGATATCATTCAAACAGTAGAGGGGATTGATGGCTTCCCCCTGTCCTCGGGACTTATCACCCAACAAACTAGGAAAATCGTGCTCTCAATCCACAACCACCAAGAAAGCATACAGTTCGACATAATCAGAGCCGCACACTATCCAGTGGCCCTGGGCATGCCCTGGTTAAAGAAGCATAATCCATACATCAACTGGTCTGCCGGCTCTTTATTTTTGGGCTCTGAATACTGCCTATCACACTGTTTGACTTCTGTCACCAATCCAGACGTATACAAGGTCGACCAGAGGACTAATTCTTCTCTTGCCATCTCAAATATCAATCATGTACCTGAGATCTACTAGCAGTTCTCTGACATTTTCTCCTCTGCCATTGTTCAAACCCTGCCTCCACATCAGCCAGAAGATTACGCCATCGATACCAAGGAAAATGCTATAATTCCCTTTGGCAGGATGTTTATTCTATCAGAACCCGAAAAGAATATTTGGATACCAATGTTGCAAACGGCACCATCCGTCCTTCCAAGTCCCCCGCAGGGGCATCCTTATTTTTTGTACCCAAGAAAGACACAAAGGAGCTACGAACCTGTCTAGATTGCAGGGGTCTAAACCAATGTACCCGGAAGGACAGATACCCTTTACCACTGATATCTGACATCTTGGAAGCACTCGGAGGCGCTGTGATTTTCACCAAGTTGGACTTGAGAGGAGCCTACCATCTGGTGCAAATAAAGGAAGGCTATGAATGGAAGACCGTCTTTCGAACTTTATTTGGACACTTTGAGTATCTGGTCATGCCTTTTGGACTTGCCAACGCCCCGGCTGTGTTCCAACTGTTTATGGATTGGGTTTTTTCGGACATGTTGTTCATGTCTGTTATTGTGTATTTGGATGATATTCTGGTGTACTCCAGGAACCCAACACAGCATCAAGATCATGTCACTGCCGTGTTCCAATGTCTCAGAGAACATCACCTATTAGCCAAACCAGAGAAGTGCACATTCCATGTTTCAATGGTACGTTACTTAGGATTTGTTTTGAACGCCCAAGGGGTGGCTTTGGACCCTGCCAAAATCGAAGCCATCACATCCTGGACACTCCCCTGCTCAGTAAAACAAGTCCAATCCTTCCTTGGCCTTGCAATCTTTTACAGGAAGTTCATACCTTCCTTTTCAGCCATCATTCAACCAATTGTGAATCTACTCAAGAAGAACACACCTTTTTTATGGACCTCTTCTCAAGAAGCCGCCTTTATTAAACCTAACCCATCTTGATACAGCATGATGTTACAAGGCCCTTTCTGGTGGAGACAGACGCCTCTGAATATGCAATAGGCGCTGTGTTGAAAGAACAAGCCCAAGATGGGCTCGAACATCCTGTGGCTTACGTATCCCGGACCTTGCTCCCATGTGAAACACACTATTCAGTTCTAGAAAAAGAACTGCTTGCCATTCGCCAAGCCTTTAAAGACTGGCATCATCTCCTCCTGGGTGCTACTCACCCCATACAAGTGCGAACAGATCACAGGAATCTACAAGTCCTTCAATCCATGGAGTGCCGGAACAGTCGACAAGCACGATGGGCCTTTTTTCTTTGCTCAATACCAATTCCAGATATCTCACATTCCAGGGAACTCAAATGTCATCGCAGATTCCTTGTCCAGACGTCCTGACTACCCTACTCAGGAAAGACCCACCTTGCCTAAAATGTTTCCCAGCACTGTGTTCATCGCTCAAGCATCTGACATCTTTGAGTCCATTAAGAACGAGACTACAACCTCGGACCTTTGGAAGGATTTCCAAGGACACATCCCTGGGGTCTTAAGTTCAAGGATGGATTCCTTTTTCGGGAATCCCAACTAGTTATACCTAGCCAGTCGTTACAGGAGTGCATATTACACCTATGCCATGACACCTATTACTGTGGACATCGTGGGGTCAGTGGTACCCTTCTTTCCATTCAAAGAAACTTCTGGTGTCCCAAGATGCTGAAAGATGTTCAGATGTATGTACGGGCATGTGCTGCCTGCAACCAGAACAAGACAGATAGCAAAAAACCTGCAGGACTACTTCTCCAACCAGCTCCTCCTTCCCGACCCTGGGAAGCCATAGCTACAGATTTCATTGTTGATCTTCCCCCTTCCAGGGGACATACAGTCATGATAGTAACCATCAATCTCTTTCCTCACATGGCTCACTTTACGCCATTATCTAAATTGCCTTTGGCCCCAAAAATGGCCGGACTCTTTGTAAAACACATTTTCCATCTGCATGGGCTGCCATCTAATATCATCTCTGATCGTGGAGCTCAGTACATCTCCAAATTTTGGAAAAACCTCTGTAAGGTGTTAGGAATTCAACAAGCACTTTCATCCGGATACCATCCCCAGACCAACTGCATTACAGAAAGGGTAAACCAGACCCTTGAACAGTATGTACGCTGTTTTTCCACCAAGGTTCAGGACGACTGGTCTGTTCTTATACCAGTCGCAGAATTTGCTTACAATAATTCTGAACACTCTTCGATGAAGACCAGTCCCTTCTTTTGCAACCTAGGTTTTCATCCTTCTGTACTTCCTTCAGTGCTCCCTGCTCCAAGTCCTGTTCCCTCTGTTGATTCCTGGACTGCTCAGTTGGTTTCAGTTCATCAAGAAGCTCTGAACCATTTATCTCAGGCTAGGGAAAACATTAGAAGATTTGCAGACTCCAAGAGACGCCCTGCTCCAGACTATGATTTTGGGGACAAGGTCCGATTATCCTCCCGATATTTGCCCAGACACTTAAGACCAAACAAGCTGCACCCGTTACTACGGCCCCTTCGTTGTATCCAAGAAAATCAATCCAGTGGCCTATCAACTACGATTGCTTACAACTTGGAACGGAATTCATCCTGTCTTCCATACTTCCCTGTGAAAACCTTATCTCTGCTCTACCAAGAATGCCCCCGTCCTCCTCTACTCGTCCAGGGTCAAATTGAGTATGAAGTCTGCCGAATTTGCAATTCCAGGCACAGAAGGGGACAATTAAAATACTTGGTGGAATGGAAGGGTTATCCACGCAGTGATCATACCTGGGAACCGGTCTCCAACCTCAATGCCCCCAGACTAGTGCAACGATTCCATCGGTTACATCCTGGCAAACCAGGGGGTACGTGGCTTCGGAGGGGGTATACTGTCATGAAATCACACTACCGCCCCCTTTGGACCTCCTGGTCCATTCAACAACGTGCCAGAATGCTCCCCACACCCTCTCAACATGGCGGATGCTGCTCCTTGAACAGTGGTATAGTTTCTAGCGTGCCAAGATAAGCGCCACGCTGCTGTGGTTCTGCGTGTGTCATTGCGCTCACAATTCCTTGCTCGAGTGTTGTTCCTCGTGCTCGCTCCTAGGAATTTCCTTCGCCTCATTGTGCCTTTCTGGTCCTCCGCGACCGTGTCCTCCGTGGCTACCCATCCTGGACTGCTCTTGTGGTTGCCATCGGACTGCCTTACCTCTACCCAGGATTTCTGGAATCTTCTGGACCTCGACTGTAGCTGCGACCCACCACCTACCACGGCTCTCCATCCAGGACTGCTCTCGCTGTTGCCCTTGGACCGCCTTACCTCATACCCAGGAATCCCGGAGCCTTCTGGGTCTCGACTACGACTGTGACTCATCACATTCCACAGCTCTCCCTTCAGGACCTCTACAGTTGCCTTCGGACCGCCACATCGACCCAGACAATTCATCAGTTGAATGCTGGACTCTAGGTTAACTGCCATAGACAGTGTGGTGTCTGAAGAAGCCTGTCCTTACCTCCACGAGACCCGCACCTCCAGGAAACACGGGCAGCCAGATCCAACAAGAAAGAAGCTTACTAAGCCTAAACAGGTGAGCCCTCAAACCAGCCGTGACACTCCTGGCCTCAATAAGTACTCATTGTATTGAAATGTGTGCACTTACCAGCATCTGCAGGTGGGCTCACTCCTGCCTCAGCATCGCCAATTCCATGGATTGCCTCAAGGTGGAGGACACTGCTGCAGCGTTCCTCCCATGTCTGCAGTCTCAGTGGTGAAGCAGCCCTCCACCTGTGCCACTGCTGCACTGCTGGTGTGAATCAATTAGGTTTTGCACCCTCAGTATGAGGTCGTCCCACCTCTTGTGGCAGTCGTTCATGCTCTGTGTTGTGACGCCCACAGCTGTGCACTTGCATGCAGCTTCTGCCCACACCTCCTTTCTACGCTGCTGGGTTGCACAGCATTGGTCAGCGATGAACAGCATTTCAGCATGCTGCTCAATGTGGTCCATTAGTACAGTGAGCTCCACCTCGCTGAAGCGTTATTTGCGCTGTCTCTGTGCAGGGATCCTGGCTGCCATGGTGGTGGTCCTTTTTTTAGCTTCTCGGTGTGTAGATTTAGCCTGTGCTGACTCTGGATGGCAGTGGATTGTGGTTTATATAATGGCCGCCTCTGTCTTTCTGGTTTTCGCTGTCATGTTATTTCTGCTTCCGTGTCCCTGAGGACAGCGGCTGATACGATTTTTACACTGCTTGTGGGGCCGGTATGTCCATTTTTGTGGGTGTTTACGTGGCGACGGTGACACCGTTTCCGCTTCCGTGTGATGCGCACGACTGACAAGCCGTAATCGGCCACTCTTTCTGCAACCTTGCGGACCCGGAAACTGTATCACTGTCGTCACGGAATCACCGCATTCCGGACCAGCGAACTCGTAATGAGGCACTCTCTTGTCGGGGGGAAATTCTGCCGGGGTCGGCCGGGCCGTCCGCAGACCTCCGGGCAGGGAGGCCCCAACTCCTCCCGTATATCCCAGATGAGATAGAGTATGAGACACACACAAGGAGCAAGGTGACTCTGCTGTTTATTTAGACAAAACGGCAGGGATGGGTCAAGGAGCGTACGCGTTCGTCCTGACACACACACAATCGTGGGGCTCGCAGGCCCTTTTACTGCATTATGACGCGCTACTTGCGTCACTTCAGAAAGTTAACAAAAAACCTATCGCCACTCTTAATTGGTTGCTCGAGTGGTAGGGTTAGTATAGTACACATATAGAGAATGATATTAGTGGACAAGGTGTAGTCAGGTGGTATATCTGGGTTGTCCCTACAATTAGATACATAAGAATTGTTACATGAAGACTCCTGAGGATTGGCTAATGTTACTGACGTCTGAGATAAGAGCCCCATGTTCTGATTGGTGCACCCGTGAGCTTCCCAGCCTGGGACCACCGTTGTTCCCAGCTCTCGGTGTACCTGTGATTGCAACAATGTTTCAATAAGGGTACGTGCAGACAATGTGAGGATTTATTCATAGGTGGAAGGCTGACCGCTCCCACTGTAGCAGATGTCCATTGAGCCTTTCAAGTGTATCGGCCTGTGTCTCGTAGCGAGGGACCCAGACGCCTTTTCTCTCCTGGGTTTTGGCATCTCGTCAGGTTCGGCTTGGTCACGTGGGGAGGGACCGTGAAAGAGGCAGAATTCTGCACAATTAATATTGTTTTTTCTACTGCGCGTCTGGTTTAATTTGCCGGCGTGACTTTATCGTTGGGGCGCGGAGTGCGAGGTTGCAACATCGTGCCTTTGATGATTTGTTCTTGGAATGTGGGTTTGCAATATTGCGACCTTGGCTGGTTGCTCCACCGGGTTCTTTCTGCAGGATCAGCAACCTGACTCTTGCTTTGTTAATGTCCATGGGAGCTCTTGTTTGAGGCCTACTCGGGCCTGGTGCATAAGTAGTCCGTTTGGTGCATAGGTGCTTTTAGGTTATAATGGCATATATTTCCATGACCAGTATCGTGTTTCCATTAGACCTCTCATGGTGGTAACGGGTTTCAAGAGAAGCGTGAGCAAGCGTTATAGATGAGTTCATGATGCGTCTTGCGTTTCTGCATTCTGAAAGCCTATGTAAAAATAATAAAGATGCACGTCCGTGAATATGCCTGTCGCCTACGTCAGAGCACTGAGTATGTTCTTCGTGTAGATTGGTGTGGAAATGTTCAGTGTGTATATTTGTACAGATGTGCTTCCCGTTGTCTAGGTCGTCATGGCATCTCTAACGACGTGTAGATTTTAGTCTAGCTGATCCGAGCCGCAGGTGTCGACATGGCCAGTGCGGGCTGCTGGGCAGGCAGATGGACACATCCGTATGTTCCTGTACCAGGGTACCTGGTCGTCTGGTAAATGGACAAACTCTTCTCGCGGCGGGTGTCTGGGCCGTGACCCTCTAGGCCAAGCGCGAGAGGTGAAGGACGGGAGCCTGGTCTTCCATTCTCCCACTTCACTCTCTTGCCTGCCAGCAGCTAGTTGGAACCATGCTCCGTGTGATTTGAACTTTGAACCTTAAAAAATTTGAAATCTATTTGTTAGTTCTGCTCTGTGTTTTGCTTACGATCTGTATTTTGCTGCGGTGTGGGGGGAATGCTTACATTTAAATTTTGAACCTTTGTTGAACCTTTGTTAAAATATAAATCTTACACGGCCCTACATCTCCCAGGTGCCATGTTGCCAGTTTGTGCCGCTCCGGCTGGGGTGTGACATGTGGCAGGCTGCTCTGCAGTTCGGTCCCCTTCATGCTTTTTGGACACTGGGTGCCTAGGACGCATTAGTGCCATTATGGGGCACCACACTGGACGTATCCTGCTCTTGCAATGCCTGTGAAATTTGACATCTTAAATTAAACCCCAACCATAACAGCTGCACACATTTCATTATTCTCTGTCGTCCCCCAGAGGACATGCCCAGTTTTAATGATGTCATCATTCAGGTACTAGGTCAATTAAATCAGCCTAATTGTGCAACCATATTCCTGCGAGATTTAAATAATAGCGAGGAGATATTGTTGACAAGGAAGCATCACCCTGTGGTGAACCTAAGAGCACCACCCCTTTCCATCAGCAAACACACTCTATGCTCAGCTTGAAGAAAAGACATATACAGATGGGTTTTTCTGAGTTTCACTACTCTAAATATTGATCAAACACATCAACTAAAATATTCTAAAATAAAACCACAAGTTATAAGTACTATATAAAACCACAAGTTATAAGTACTATAAGTACTGGGACGAGGAGTCGCTCCAGAGAGGTGCGGAAAAGTATCAAAACATTCTGGTTGTTGCACAGTTGCAAGAGGCATTCTTGCTATAAAAGGAGGAGTAGAGAACAGAACAGAGAGAAGCAGTAGCAGCAATGGATGTGGTCGAAGTAGTGGCAGTGATGACTGGAGAGGGGGAAGAACGAAGTGCTGCATAAGACATTGGAACACATATCCTTTCATAGACTGGCGGGAAACAACATAGCCAGCCCAAGCGACCGCAGAAACCAGAGTTGGGTGAAGTGGTGTTCGTTTAAACAGAATGAAGATTGTACATACACTGAATAGCGCAGATACATTGTTTTGCGTGGAACTGAATGAAAAAAGAGCAAGTGTCTAAAGAGAAGTTTCCTAGATGGGGCCGCTTCCTGAGTGAAGGCAGCGGAACACAGCGGAAGACGGCATACATTATGTATGGGAACGTAATTTTGCAGAAAGTTATTATAGATACACTGTTTCAACATGAGCGTGCTTCGGAACTTGCAGTTAATGAAACACGGCTTAAGCTGACACCCCGCTATGGCAAAAAGACCAGAGAAAAACAGAGATACTGTAGCCACACGGTTACTGTATCAACGCCAGTGTCAGAGAGGACACCAAATGAAGACCTCAAGGAGTGGAATTGCCACCGACAGAGGGATGTGAGAAGAGAGCTTAGGAAACATCTCACTGAGCCAGTGTCTTTGAAGCAAGGTCTCCAGGAGAACCCAAAACTCTGCTCATCACTGACTTATGCAAGTGACGCCAATTGCGAGGACGGCAGTATCCAGACAAGGTCCACCAGTGACAAGGGACAAGATGAAGCGTGATCCGAGGAAGAGATGTTGCAGGTAGGCTTATGGGAAGGAACACGCTCCAGCTATAAAGGGGGCTGATGACAAAACGAAACGGGGGGAGTGACAGAAAGCAACCCCACTATCAAGAGACAAGCCCAGCAAAGACAAAATGTGGCATTAATCATGTGTTCCTCCACTCACCCAATATAAGATCAGTTGAAAAAGACAATGGGAATTAAAGACATTAAAGAAATAGTGGCAGAACCCAACATATTACACTTTATAAAGAACCACATGTGTACTTGTTGGACATAGCCATTCTTCCTCATTCCAGTGAGCATAAACTTTAAAGTTGACAATACCTAATAAAAGATACAAACAAGTCTGTCACAAACAAGGTAATTAATTTGGCAATTGCTCACACCGAGCTAGAGGAAAGGCCAGGGATGAGGATTGTCCCCTTGGCACCATAAGATCACTGACATGGAGAACAGAATAAGGCATTGGAGAAATAGTGTGGAACCATATTATTAACCTGGTAGTAGTTTTGCAGCAATTGAGTGTGAGGGTCAGATAAGAGTTAGAGTTTTGACACTGGACAGTGGATAGCGATTTGGACATTCTGACAACAACGGTATCTTTAGTTAATTTTGTTGAGGCAGGGAAACCCCTCAACGAGTTAGGGATAGTGAGACATTTTCCCAAACCATTTTATTGTTGGTTTGGGAACAACCCAACACTGTGTCCATCTCTTTACTCAGACTCCTCACAATCCCTGGAATCAAACTTAAATAACATTGAGTTTACAGCTCCCAATACTGAGCCTACTCATGTTAAAGGTAATATTTTGGACTGTGTAGCATCACGCTGTCTCAGCATTAATATTACCAATAGCAAAGCATGTATTTGTTCTGATCACTCTTTTGTGGAATTATGTATTTAGCTTCAAGAAAAGCCTCAGCAGAAAAGGAATGTATCTAAACAAATGACAATTATAAGAAATTCCAAATACATGAATTTCGGAACGCATCAATAATATGATGGAATACACTATGCATTCAGACCCTCCGTACACTCCGGCTGTGCCATATAGAACCACTACGACTCATATGTTGGGCTGTGCAGCTCCTATGTGCATGAGAACTGTAAGCCCATAATTAGAGGACTGTGGAAAGAAGAAATGACAGGCTGACGTGCTGGCAGAAATCCAAAACAGATGCACACCAAGTAGTATGGAAACAACACGACAAAATGTTTGCCAGCTATTTATGAAACCAAGGGAAATGACGTACAGATAGATAATGTGGAGAATAATACTAAAAAACGTGTTAACATTCTAACAATGTTAGAAAAAACCTAAAGCACATTCCTTTTTCCCCTCCGCTATGGACTATATTAGGACACAACAGGCCTTTTCCAGTAAGATTACCATCGCTTGGGAGAAAATGAAGAGGGATTTGCTTGCTTTGGACAATACATTTGTTGACTTGTCAAACAATACTCAGGAATTGAAACACATGTTGAGTTACTTGTAATGCACTTTTCATTTCATTACCGTGACTGAAATGGAAAACGTTTTGGGTGCATTTCACCCCACCTCTTGTTTCAGAGATGTTATTACCTCAAAACTGATCCTAGAGAATAACAAAATATTCACTATTTCCTCACACGGTTTGTCAATTCATTCTTTATACACAACCGTGTACCTGCTGCCATCAAGGAAGTTATGGTAGCTATGGTAGCTACACGGGTAAAGAAAGCAGGCTTAAATCTTAGTGACACCGCTAATTTTAGACCAATTACCAATTCACATGTTCTACTAAAATGGGTAGATAAGATAGCCAATTCACAGTTCCGATGCATCCAGACTCTGCCTCTATCCTGCATACAAATACAGCTGGTTTCCATCCACATCATGGTACTGAGATTGCATTGTTGGATTTACAGTCCAATATGCTGGACTGGACATTTTGGACAGAGGGAAATCTGAGCTACTGGTTTTGTAAGAAAGACCTTTGGTGGTCTCTGGCCGGCTTGATCATGAACATCCACTTACCACCATTGATGCAGTAGGAGACTGTTCTAAAAATGTCATGTGACAGGTTGGTTCTTTTCTAAGCACAGGAGGTCTACAGTGCACTGGGGTGATACCACCTCAGATTCTAACCCTTTACTCTGAGGGGTTCCTCAGGGCGCCTGTTCGTCACTGGTGTTGTTTAATATTTACATCACACCACTCTGTGACCTACTTTCTGACATGGGTGTACAGTTTACAAAACTATGCCTATGGCACAAAACTGTTCTGTGATCTTGACGGTACTTGCGAGATGGATGCTGACAAACTGAGTTATTTCTACCAAACAATTAAGCAATGGATAACTTCTCACTGGATGTGTCTCACACGTTTCAATACAGAGTTATTGATCTTTGAATCTTCCTGAATTCAGGATCAAACATAACTATAGATATTCAAGCTTGTGGAGGAAGGATCGCTCAGGGGCAACGTGTTTGTCTTGGAAGCAAGAAAACATGGTGCAACACAAGTTTTAATCCCTATACCACGCTTTGAAACCACTTGCTGTAAGCGCAAAACAAAGCGAAACTATTGAGGATTGTACAATCTTGGTCCTCAATGAAGTGAAGACACTTATTTTTTTTCTGGAAGCATCGTTGGGTGTAGATGCCCATGTTATTAAAAACATAAAAGCACCTCTTTTATGCTAATCAGATTGAGTCAGTAATTAACCAGCCGAAGGGGTTATTGAAGATCATGAAGACCTTGACCTCTGACTCCTCCTTGGCTAGCTCCATTTCACCTTCTCAGACACTGTGTAACTCCCTTTCCTCATTTATTTCGAGAACATTCAAACTGTTTGCTTAAAGATAGTTTCTTCTGGCCTGCAGTCATGTACCCACTCTGGCTCTATGGGTACTGCTACACCTTTGGACTCCTGGCCCACTTTCCCGTTGTTTACCTCGTCCAACACATTAAATGCCCTAAGCAAACTGAAATCAGCTTCCCCAATGGGCGCTATTCCATTGTTTGTTCTGAAGGCTATTATGCCTGATATTTCTTCTCTAGTCACTGACGCGGTACATCACTCTTGCTCATCTGGTCTGATCCCTTCTACTATTAAGCACACTCTGGTGATACCTCTTCTGAAAAAACCTTCTTTGGATCCCTCAATCCCAGCTAATTTTCACCCCATCTCACTGCTACCATTTGTAAAGACATTTCTCGAATCCTTATTCACTCCTCTTCTTTCTTTGTTTCTTGAGAACTCTCCTTTTTTCAACTCTTTTCAATTAGGTATTTCCCCTGGCCATAGGACTGAGTCTGTTTTAGTTGAGGCTATGGATGATTTAACCCTGATAGCAGATCAAGGTGGAGTCGGTGTGTTGATTCTTTTAGATCTATCAGCCGCTTTCCTTTCTCGGCTGTTTTCTGCTGGGATATGGGTAATGTTTTAATCTGTTTCTCTTTATTCCTTTCTGACCACTCTCAAACTCTTTCTTGGCCCCCTAACTATCTGCTCCCACCTCTATTTCTTGTTGGGTTCAGCAGGGTTTGGACTTTCTATTTTATTATTTAGTGCATACAACTAACCCTTGGTTTTTCTTATTCAGTCTTTTGGCTTTCTGTGTTTTTGTTATGCAGACGATATGCAGATTCTTATGCATCTTGACCTCACCCATGAATATTGCCGGGTATTGTCAATCCTGTTTACATGCGATTAATATTTGGATGATTGACAATTGGCTGCGCCTAAAAGGACACAAGACCAAAGCCTTGTTAGTCAGGCCTCCTTCTTCAGCCTCGCTGTGGACATCGGCCTTCTGCCACCCTCCCCGGGTCCCCTTCCCAAACCCATTGCTATGGCGAAAGATCTTGGCTTTATGTTCTCAGCCTCCTATTCCGCTGAAGCACAAGTTAGTTGTGTGTGTCAGAGGGGCTATTTCAAATTTAAGCTATTACATACAATTCTTCCTTTTCTACCAGCTCACCTTCACTCTCCAGTAGTTTCTCCATCAATGTCTGGAATGCTGGATTACTGTAACTCTCTTTATTTATCTCATCCCGCTTATTTGCGAATTCACCTACAGATCATGCAAAACTCTGCTGCAGGACCTGCTACTGGTACACATTTCTGCTATTCTCCGTTGACTTCACTGGTGCCCATTGCTAAAAGTATCGAGTTCAAAGCTCTTTGCTTGGTTCATCGGACTTTCCATCAGAGGGGCTCTGAATATCTGCAAGACAAGTTTGCTCACTACATTCCTGCATGCTCACTCCGATCCTCTGATGCTTTATTGATATTGATCGTGGTCCCCCGGTTTAAACGGGTCAGACTAGGTGGTTGCTCTTTTTCGGTGACGGGGGCTCGTCTCTGGAATAAATAACTACTATCACTTCATTCCATTTAACATCATACGTCGTTCTGTCGCTCATTGAAAACTTGTTTGTTCTAAACTGGTTATTCTCTCCTTTTCTGCCTACTTTAAGCACCAGAATGCCCCTGTTGGTGATTGCCACGCTATATAACTATCTAAAAAATGACATGACATGAAAAAACTCTCAATATCATCTAAGAATTCTCAGACAGATCATGCCATTGCCCTCAGAGCAAAACTGGGTTACCCTAGCTTGTGCAATTATACTCTGAAGAATCGACTACTGCAATGCCCCATTAGGGGGTGCTATGAACGCCTACATCCAGAAAACGCAAGTAGTACAAAACGATGCCATTCGCATGGCAAAAGGGAAAGCTACATTGTCTATCCGTGGCTGCCAATGTGCACTTTAAGATATTCAACCTGACACATACATGTGTTTACGGTAATGCTCCCATATACCTCAGGGATAGATATGAGGCCAAAAGAGCCCTAAGGTCCACCAATCGTGGCCTCTTTTTTGTTCCAGAATTAGATGGTCAATGGAAATGGCAGATCTTTCCCAGTACTGGTCACTGCTACCTAGAACTCCTTGCCTTTTGAACCTCTGCCAGGAAAGCAATTTTGCTTTAATTTTGACGCTTCTGAAAACATTCTTGTTCAAATAGTTTTTTTTTGTTCAAACCGTGCTATCTGTTGGGCACTTACTGGTTTATGATGTTTTGTCTCAAGTGTTGTTGTGCGCCCTGATGCCTGCTGGTTTTTGGCGCATAATAAATCAAATAAATAAATAAACAAATGGTTGCAGTCCCATCGATCCACGCAAATAAAAGCACAAATCCCAGCTCGTGAGAATAATTTGATAAAGGACTTAATTTTATTTAGGTCATGTCACCTCTGCCAATTGGGGCTGTAAAGTCCCACAGCAGTGGACCAATGGGTGATGAAAAAACATGGCTATTCATTTCTCATTCCCACAATCTGTACCTGCTCACTGTGTAACTCCCTATCTTGCTACATGTTGCTAGTCCGGGTACATTGCATCTTGGCACCCTCCCTGCAATTAATTTGCCTGCTAGAAATAAATGTGATTGGTCCACTGCTAGGCATTGCTCATGGAACCTAATTTCTGCTTATTTATCCACATAATTCAGGTCATTTCATATTGTGGCTGGCCTTCATAAACTATTTATTCTTTCTGGACCTGATGAGGCAGCACTTGCTGTTTGGGAGCAAGCATACGTTCCATGAGACATGCCTGCCTTGCAGACATAACTGGTAACTATCTAGACCCCTCCCCAGCTGCCCCTGAGCTCTCAAACTGACAACATCCAATCAAGTGCAGCTAGATATCTCTAACACAGTCCTATGAAATGACAACGCTCTTGCTAAAAATAAAATAATTAGCACTCCTAAAAACACAGGGCACACTAGTACAGTGTCCTGTGTCCCATATTTAGGTGGTCTAAGAGAGATAAAACAAAGGGTGCATACATTGTCATAAGAAAAATGTAACGTAATGAACTGTGTGTGTGTTGTGTATATTCTGGGCCGGATAATAAATGCATGTCTGTGAGTGTACTTTGCCTTACATTATACTATCCTGTGACCTGAACATGCGGTGTCAGATGCTCGGATGTGGGTATGCATATAACTTAACGGTGTGCTTTCTACGATGTGTGATGCTTGTGGGAATGTGAGGTCATGCACCATGTAACTTTAGTGATCCTTTCATGTAGAGCAGGAGTGGCAAATGTGGTGCCTTGCAGTGTGCTGTGGGTCAATCACAGACGTGAGGCAGTGTGTTCTCTGAATTGGAATAGTGTATGCCAATAACATAATGGTGTGTGTTATAATGCTGGCAGGGAACTAAAGGCTAAAATGCAAAAAATGAAAGCTACAATACACCACGTCTATAGTATAAGAAAAACATGTGCTACTATGTGCTAATGCCACCATGTGTCACCTTTCAGCCATTGTCCTAAAGATATCAATGATGCTACTGCTCTCGTGGCACATGTTCTTTTTGTGTCACTGTTAGGGTCCTGATGTTTTTGTTGAAAGACCACCTGCTCATGTGGTGGGTGGTGCACCTGCATCTCTGCACCACCCTCAAACCTACATAGACAGGGAAACACTGATATATAGCACCCTATTATCTAACACCCCCAAAAGAATTTGTGGCCCATAACCCCAACAATTGATTGGCCCTGCACTGAATGCACTTCTCAGCATCATTGACACCTCACTACCTGAAGGAACTTTTACAGACACCCTCATTGCTGGTTTCATACATCCCATTTTGAAAAATGTAACCCTAGGCCAAAGTGAACCAGATAACTACCAGCCCGTTACGAACCTCCCATTTATAGGCAACATCTTGGAAAATGTATTTATTTCACAAACACTCACCAGAATCAAACAACTATAACTCCTGCACAACTATTAGTCAATATTCAACACCACATGCAGCATTGAAACAGCCACCATCCCGGTGGTTGACCAATGGCCTCCAAATCACACATAATATCGACTCATGCTTCGTAGTCTTCTATGACCTCTCGGCTGCATTAAACATCATCAGCCAACACATCATCCTCTCCTTGTAACTGACTCACCAGACCATCCCCAAATCCTCAACTTCTCATGGTGTCTTTGTGTCTGCTCCCCACCTGTAGCTATGTTTTTGGGAGAAGGAGACATCCCATTCCCTGTCAAATATTTTAAAAACTACTGGACAGACTAAGCCCAAACCTGTCCTGGAAATTAAGTTAACGCTTCATGCACATGTTGTTTCTTATATGGTCCAATTCCCTCCAGCGGTTTTTGCACTTCGGCTTGATACAATTTGGATTTTTTTCTCAACAGGACAATTAATGGGAGTAAGC
This sequence comes from Ambystoma mexicanum, assembly GCA_002915635.3. Classification (NCBI taxonomy): domain Eukaryota; kingdom Metazoa; phylum Chordata; class Amphibia; order Caudata; family Ambystomatidae; genus Ambystoma; species Ambystoma mexicanum. The sequence continues at coordinate 939,097,137 of CM030325.1, forward strand.
CAAAAACAGTGTTTATTTTTGCTTTCTTCATAACTTTTTCATTTTATAACAAATCTTTCCCATAATACTTTTTAGTCTAGGGGAGGCCTGTCATAAATGTTTTGTTTGGAAAACATTAGCCAAATCCGTCCACAGTTTTCGGATTTCCTATGGCTCATGCTACACACTTTCACTATAGTGCAGTGACTGCCGCACTATAACATAGTTATGTATTTTTTGTTAACAATGTTAGTATGGGTAATGAGGAAAAGTACCTTGCCATGAGGTAAGAAAATATGTGGATGCCTGCCAAAGGCCGCTGACAGGATGGGATCACCAGCTGGGTCATCTGATGGCCCCTCCTACCCAGTGGGTGGTGCTTGGTAGGTTGTATGGCTCTGTTTGTCAGGTCAACCATAAGGTTCCACTTTCAACCCCTCTCAGGAAGGGTGAGCTTTTCGGATGAGTCCCTATGTGGGTTATCACACCAGGGTAAATAATTAAAGAGAATAAGAAGGTTAGAGAGTCTTCAGGTATTTAGATGTTTATGTTTTTGTTTAAAAAAGAAATGTTAGGTCCTCGTTGGGATCCCTAAAAAAAAATCAACAATGGTGTCTGTTTCCCAGTGAATGGAATCAACCCTAGGGTAGGAGCTCAAGGGGTATCTATCTGTTTTAGATTTTGTGGTTGCCTAGCACCCCTATACTTGCAGCTGGTCTATTGAGAGGGGATTGGTGAATGGCCCCTCCATGGTCTGGAGTACAGCTATGTGTGTACCCTCAGGCCAGGGCAATAAACATCAGGACTACACTATTAACATGCCTAGAATATTAACTATTCAAAGCCCACCAAATAGTCTTCACCTGGCATGGGGACTAGCAATCCAGTGAAACCAAAGAGTTACATTAGTCCCTGCTACTTAGGTTTTAGGCCTAACCTGGGCTACAAATATACTAGCCCACCAGCCAGAGATAAAAAAAAAAAATACAGGATCAGGTGCCCAGGAAAATCCAAAGCAGAATTTATATCAGGAAAGAGACAGCTCATCATTTCCTATGAATTATTACCAAGAAAACTTTCTTCCCCTTCCACCTAGGTTCTAGGATAGGTGACTTTACGACAAGAAGAATGTACAGAAAAAGTTACCAGAATTAACATGATTTCTCCCCTACAAGAGACAAGTACGTTTATTGGGAGGTAGAGATATATGAGCAAACACCACCCCAGAATAAAGAGGGTGCAAAAAAATATTTCTGAATTGGCACAGCAAATAATTAAGAGTACATTGATTTAAAGATGAGATCCCGACAGCGAAATCCTACTTCTAATTCTCCTACTGAACCAAGATGCCCAAAATGAATTAAAGGGTCAGAGTATACAATGACAGGAGGAAAATATTCTGAAAGGAAATGTGCAAGGAAAAGAAGAAAAGTGGTATATGTAGGAAATATATGGCAAGCGAGGAAGCTTTTTGCACTCCATGCAAATGCGCCTGTGTTTGCAGAATGATTGTCAGAGACCAATGGTGACACCTTGATTCCTTGAGATGAAATACAGGCAAGAAAGGATAGTCTAGTGAAGAGAACAAAGTGACATTCACATGTTCAAAGATGGATTGACACCTCCAAAAAGATCATCTGATGAAACTTCAAAGAAGAGTAACAAATAACCTAAAATAAAATAAAATGAGCTTAACCAAGGACCTCTGGATACAAGAACTAAGAAGAAAAACATTAAAAGGAATCCATTTAAAAGACTGAAAAAGCGGTTAAGACCTCAAGTCCGGGACTTTCCTGAAACTACACTACAAGCTGCAGCAATGACCTGAAACTTGAGTAGGGGTGAAGTACCTTTACCATTGGTTATTTCAAAATATATTTGTATTCCTACAGAGTTCTGACCAATTTACCAGAACTTTAGGTTGAATAGGATACCCACATGGTGGTGGCCCTCACTCAAGTTCATGAAACCGCAAACCTAAGTAAGATATTTTCAGAACTGTCCACTAATTCACACTTTCTCTCTGAGTTGGGAGTGCAAGATAAAATGGTTTCCGTGCCTATCTGGTTTTAGAAACAGTGCTACTTATTAGGTCTCAAAGATAAGGTCCCGAGGAACCTTGATCTCTCAAGAAGTACTCGAAACTTGCAAACAAGTAGCACGTTGAAATCAATGCATTACACTCAAACCACTCCTTGGAAAACTACACAACTTTGATGGAAAGGAGAGTCCAGTAGACAGTGTCACCAAATCTGAAATTACAGAGGGAGGAAGAAAGAGAGGGAGCTGAGAGAGAAGGGGGAGATGCATAGTGTGAGAGATAGAGGTTGAGATAAAGAGAGTGAAAAAAGGAGAGAGGGGGAGAGAGAGAGACAGAGAAAGAGAAGTTGGGGAGGCTAACAATGATCCACATTCAAGACTGGCATGTCAAAGCCACCACAGAAACTAGGAAGCTAACGTGCCACAAAGACTCTGCACCAAAATGGCTAATTGAGCATCTGAGCCAGGAGGGCTCCATGTGGTTCTAACCAAGGGGACCGTTCTGCGAACACAAGCCTGGAGGCTTTGCTGAGAAGCCTGACAGTTCCATGAGTCCGACCCCTAAAATTATTTCCCCAAATATTCTAGGAGGGGTATATGTATATATTATTTCCTACAATCCTAGAATATTTGAGTAAAGTGTTTGAAGGAGGGGGCATTTTTAGGGAAGTGTTGCCACCTGGCTGCCATTTTGACAGCAACATTATCACTGGATAGAAGCCAAAGCCTGTGGTGGACTTACCAGACGCAAAGGCCAGGCTATAACTCTTGAGGGACTCAAGTCCATGGCAGATGCCCCATGCTACAGCACTCATGGTGGAGGGCAATAATTACCAACCCAGAACAGATGTGGGGAGATATAGACTGTCATCAGCAAGCTCAGTTACCTCTGCCCAGGAAAACCACTGCATATCAATAGCTGCCAGGAAAGGTACCGGAAACCCTCACAACCTTTAGACTTGTAAATGACATAACGCCTTAGTCAGGCGGGTGCACTCTGACCACAAACCGTTGCCTTGGGACTTGGGACAATGGTCCTATCAGTAACCTAGTTCTGCACTTTCTAAACATTCTCTGCACTTGATTTCGTTAATCCTGATCCTACCTTCATTTGGTTATCCTGATTCCAATCTTAACTGCATTTTGATCAAAACAGTGGGAGTGATCTTGTTTGCTGGTCCTTCTCCGGTTCAGGGTTTCAGAATCAGGAAGGCCCCAGCAATCTAACGGCGGAGAAGAAATGCATGAGGCTCTGCACGTTGTATTCGAACATGGTTGCTAGGCAACCTGCAGGATGGCACGCCGGGCACCTGAGTGATGTCGGCCTGCATTAGAGAACCAAAAACCCTGAGAATTACGTCACCCAAGCTCTGGCCACTAGCCACCTCCACATATTTAAAAAGAAAACATAATTGCCAAGAAACATTCAAAAGTGCTAATAAAACGGCAGTTTTTCCCCAAACGAACAATTGCAATAGAAACAGGAAAACCTGGTAAATGAGTCAACTTTTGTTTTCTTCCTCACCAGACTTCTCAATGGATATCTTTCCCTTAAAAAAATGAAGCAACTTTATACAGAATTGTCTGCACTCGGCCATGTTTATATAAATTCTATAACTTGACAAGGAGACCACTGGATTTTCAGGGACAGTCATTTAACGTGCAACACAAAATTCCATGAGCCAATTTGCAGAAATGTGATTTTTTTTTTTTTGTTGCATGGTGTTCGCGCTCAGGCAGCAATTTGCCTAATGCAGGAATGTTTAGGGCTCATTTATATAGTGGTGTCCTGAATGGCCAGAAACCCGGAGACTCCATACTCTTCCCCGGAGACCCGGAGAAGAGCATTGAAAACCCTGAGTCACTGGGTTAAACCCAGATGTTAGGCAGGCATGCCACCAAGCTCACCTTGCCACAAGGCAGCAGCAGTGCACAGTGCAATAACTCACCAGGAAACATGGCCAAGCTTGTGGCAGGGGCCTCGTGGCAGGGGCGTTGCGCTAGGATGTGGAGGAGGCAACGCTGGTCAATGGGCTAGCTCTTGCCCGTTCCGAAATCCGGCATCGGATGTGTGGCCGGATCTCTGACCCCACCTGCCTCTGACCTGACCAGGCTTCACCAAGCCCCCAGCTTTGCCCAGGAAAGCTTGGGGGCTCTGTGATCTAATCTGCTCTGTCCTCCTTTCCACAGCTCTCACTCGCACATTTGCAGGTTTTATTTGCCTACCCTGTTTCTTTCTTCTGGCCTGAAAGGGGCACCACAGGAATTAATGGGCCCTGACTATCACTGAGGTGAGGGCCTTCACTGTTAAAAGCAGGGTTTCTATTGTTTTCCAAATGTGCATCTTACACTTCCATTGAAAAAAAAACAAGAAGTTATTTCCAAACTCAAAAATTCAGCTTAAACTTGCATTCACTAGTTTTCTTTTGAAATGTTTTTTTTTTTGTTTTCATCGGACTACCAGCCAAATACCCTGTAAATGTTGTGCTTGTGTTTTATCACACGCTATATTTATAAAGATGTTATATGCTTGTCAAACTGCTTAATCACAAATAAATGCTGCTGTTGTGCTGACAGCAGTTATTAAGAAATTACACTGGGGGTTCATGGGTTCCAACTTTCACCAGAGGGGCAGAAATACCACCACCTCCACCCTGAATATAAGCAAGCAACCAGCCCAACCCATCCCCTGGCCAAACACACTTTATAGCACTTGTTTTTTTCTAAGGAATTGCAAAAAGTTATGCAAATAACAACCAGTTTTAAATATATAACACCTCAGCAACGGTCTCTCAACCTGCTGCGCTACCCCCTTAATGTACTAACAATCACTGCATTAGCAACAGTAGAATGGGTGCACCACTGCCATGGAAGTGATTTTAAGTTGAATTCATGTACAGTGTGGAGTTTGGTAAAGGAGCAGCCTGAAAGAAAATGGCTCATGTTTAAACTATTATTTTGAATATTTCCTTTGAGCGGAGTAAAAACGCCAACCCCGTCCCCTCGAAACTCTGGCCCCTCCTCCAAACTCTGACCGCAGACTGGCCCTTGTGGGGTACCTCCTTACATTAGTTTAATTTCCCCCACTGGGAGGAGGCGCCTACAATCGGCAGCTGCACCCCTCGTCGCACCGCTTCGAGTGCTCCTTTGAAGGCTGTTGGCTGCTACTAACAAAGAGGAGTTACCTGTAAATGGTAAATAGAACACACAGGAAATTGCTCCACACCCTAATGTGCGTCACTTTAGTTCTGCACCAATATAGTTGCAAAGTCTGGGAGTGAATTAGTGAACGACTCATTAAAATTGGATCATAAGTGAGCAGTCAGTGTTCTCGTAAAAGAGTATTTTTTTTTTTTTTTTTTTTTTTTTAGCTGGACCTTCATGACAATAGTTGTCATGCGGCCCTACGTCACGTGCGACTCCTTGAGCCAGGCCTGGCCTTTCATCAACAGGACTTTGCATTCTGGATCTTGAAGTCACCATGTTCACATCAGAATGCCTTCACGTTCCAGCATAACGTGTACCGATGGCTAAAAAGCCAGGATTAGCTGACGGGCTCAGCTATGATGTGGGTCTATTTGGAAGCTATGAATTGTGTCGTATTTCTGCCCACCTATAGTTTTCTGGCAGGAACCATTGCACCAGTTTTAGAAAACATTGCCTTGTGATGTCATGAATCGAACGGAAAAATCACAAACAATTCGTCAGCGGGAATGTTTTTTTTTGTTTTTATCGAGCACACATGGGCACAGCAGCTGGCACATATATTTTTTTCTGATTTGTGAGGTAGAACGTGAACAGCACAGAACTGGCACATCTCTAAAAATAGCGCAAAATTGCTATACAGGTTGCGAAGATCGAGCCAGAGTGGCACTTAAAAAACAAGCATGCGCACAGTCTATAAAAAGCCCTGTGTGGGTGAAAGGCAGAAAGAAAGAGACATTGTTTGGATAATTCATTTATCTAAAGGAGACGAAAAAAAAGTTGCAAATTGAATATCCAATTATTTTATTTCTACAATAGTAAAACAGATTAAAACCTTGAGCGGTGGTAACAATAGCTGTGGAGCTGTAAGTGAACCCATGAGAATAGATAGGAACTATTACTAAAATCGTCTTAATCCAAATCGAGTGATGTCTTATATTAGACAATTACACATGTATTAATTGTTGTATTTAACTAAATATTGTTTTGTTCTCATCTCTAATAAAAGCATATGCGATGGCAGTGCAAATTCTACTTCATGGATTTGATATAATAGCTCATATTACAGAACTGGAGGATATCTACGGTGTGGACGCAAATCTGTTTACCCCCGGCTGTTAGAAACTGTGGCACGCAACTATTCTAAACACCAGACAGGGCAAACAGGTCCAGCATAAGCGACAGAGCACTGCGGGCAGTGAAACAAAAATGTGGCTCTCTGGTCAATGCTGGCATTTTTAACTCCCTACTCCCGCTCTGGAGTAGGGACTGCACTAAGGTGCAGATCAGGGGAGGCGACTTATGAATTTCCCAGGGGGTGGGAGGACAAATACAGGAAGTGACATCACTGGCAGTTATATGACCGCAAATTTGCATGTAGTCGCCAACTTGGTGCAAAGGCGCGCGGGGGGCGGGTGTTGGCGCGCGCAGCGCAGAACAGTGGAAACATTGGCTGGCATGCACTGCATACTAAAGTCAACAAAGAAGGCGATTTAAGCCTTCGAGTTGCATTCCAGTAAAACATCACTGCCCCTACTCCACCGCTCTATAATCGTCCAGCAACACAACTAGGATGGGAGAATCAAATGCTTGCTAAACAGAAGGTACAGCTGCAAGGTGGAGTACCACCACCACCACCACCGAAAAGTTCCCAATTCAAGGGAAACGAGAAGTAAAGACGTTTCCCGATTAAAAACTACCAAGCAAGACGTGTGTGGTGCCACAGTTCAGTAAAACATCAACAATTCAAACTTACAATAGTGCTGCTGTAGATTGGCCAGCCACAAGTGAAATTTGCGAAGATGTTACCTCTGGGTAACCAGATAGAGTTAGGGATGTAGCTTAATCTTAAACCTTTCCGTGGACACCTCAGATGTGCTGCTGAAGTATAATGCAATCCTGGCTGAAGTATAATGCAATCCTGGCTGAAGTATAATGCAATCAAGTGTGGTTTCAGACTTGGGAGGGGGGGGTGGAGTTTTAACTTCTTTTAACATTGTAGTTTACCAGAAATTCTGGTAAAGTAGTGTACAATGTTAAAAAGCAGTTACCCAGGCTCACCCTGCACCCAGGTGATGTTTGGGATTGATGGAAGCACTCGCGTCTAAATGTTGTAGCCATGGTTGTCTCCATGTTTTAAAAACTCCCACTTTCCGGGTTTTCAACATTCATTTGAAACACCCCTTATTCAAAAAAAGAAGGAGTTCGTAAAAAAGCCAATGCTGAAAAGCCTATTTCGCACAAGTAGTAAGACCCAAAGGGTAAGAGCGACTGTATAGCAGACCATGCCAATGTAGGATACTCCAGGATTGCCTTCAGTCAAAATTCACCCACTGCAATGTTCCTAAATTCAGATTGCAGAGTAGTGTCCGACTGAACCTCAATCAGCTCTTCCTGGGCATCAAATGGATGATGCACCACCTCCTCTGCCAGAAATGTCTGCATCACCCAGTCATTAATGCCAGCATTTTCTTCAGGGAAGTATTCATCAAAGCTGGACCTTAATTTTGCTAGGTGGCTTGCCCCAGCTCCAACTGTTCTTTTGCAAAGGTCTAGCTTCCTCTTAAAGGCAAATACTTTTTTATTCATTCTTTCCTCTGTGTTCCCATGTCCACAGGAATTCCCCCAAAGGTGGGATTGGGGGTTTCTGGGGTGGTGAGTTCTAGTGGTCTTAGTTTCCTTTATAAAATACACAAATCACATAGTATGTCAACCAGACAATGTATCATTGTGTACAGCTTAAAGGGGGGCACCTGACCCAAAGCAGCACACTAGAAGATGTGGTTTGGTACAATCAACATTGTAAACACACCTCTAGTTTAGATTGTAAAGAGTGCCTGTGCTGCAATTACAAGCACCCAGTTAATAAAGTCCAGACTTAAAACACTTGATCAGCATTCAGTGAGTAAAATAACCTTATAAAAATAAAATGCAGCTTTGCATACAATTACAGAGAATTTTGGGATTATGGGGGTAATATCGCTGAAATCCACCATGGAGTCCTATGGACTCCAATTAATGGGGACTAACACTGCCTACCACCACTTGTAATCCGGCAGTAATACCGCCAGACCAAGTGGCAGTAATGGTAGTATAGTTTGGTGGAATCACGGCAGATTTACAGGCCACACAGACATCACCTCTCTCCATGTTGTCTTTTATTGTAAAGTGGATTACCAGGTTTCAGACCTGTAAGATACCCCTGTCTCCTCAGGTGACTCAGACCCCCACCATTCCATCCTACATAAACTTGATGCCCCCAGGCTGTTCTTCTAGTCTACTTTTATTCTACCCATGTAGATCCAGGAACGTCATACTCCTGTTACTTTCATGGATTATTTTACTTCCTGTTCCTTAAAGTCAGGGTCTTAAACATGTGGCTCTCCAGATGTTTTGGGCTACGACTCCTATGATCCATCACCATTGACTATGCTGGCTGGGGCTGATGAACATTGTAGTCCAACACATCTGCAGAGCTAAAGGTTGCAGAACCCGGCGTCCAAGCAGAGGCCTGGAACTCCATACTGCCACAAGCACCTTATCATTTGACTCTGGCTCTGAAATAGAGACTTTATGCCGGCCCTTTACCCACAGACACTGGTTGTTAATATTATACCTTGGAGCTGCATGCGTTAATAGCACTAGTGCAAGAAAGTTCAGGACGGGCAGTAAAAAGACTTCTGTGGGTCTTATGCGGCCTATGAGTTCACAGGGTTTGGTTGACCAGGGAATAGCACACGAGGCATGGAGTTGGGACAGGATGGCAGGGTAGCTGCTGGCAACCTTTCAGCTGGCAACCGTAAACCCATGAAGAGGGAGCAGAGATGTGCAGTGCTTCTTTGCCCCCCTGATTCTCTGATTTGTCAGAGCTACATTTTCAAAGCCTCTCTCTGAATGGAGCATGAGTGCATTCATCTCTCAGTTGACTCACACAGTTATTGTTCTGTCTGCGTCTTTCATTTGTTATAAAACAGCACCCAAGGTTGGTGGCTCTCAGGGGGTAGGGAGCCTGGGACGCTCCAAGGACAAAGAACTGGCAGCCAGGGTTTTTTAGCAATGCGCTACTTTTGTAAACAAAATGAACTCCCAAAAAATATTTTTTTTGTGACTGCACCAGTAAATCATCAAGAATCGATGACTGGGAGAGAGGCTGCAGGAGAGCGATTCCCCCTAATTTGTATGGTACAGTAGCACAGATAGGAGAAAGAGGTTGGTTGGCTCTCGACTTACATCTACCTGTTCAGTAGCGCACCTGGGAGTGGGTAGTTGAACTGGCTTTGGGGTCCCCGTTTCTCTGTGAAAGCATACTCTTGAGGGCATACTTTTTTAATGAACATTTAATTGCAACTGCATGTGTATACCAAGTGCTTAATTTCTGTGACACTTGGGCAGTTCCACACCACTGCGGCCACCCAGGATCGGACTGGGACAAGAAATAGGCCCGGTCACCCAAAAAAAAGTGGCCCACCCCTCGCCTCACAACACTTGACCTCTGATGATATCACCGCAAGTGATGTAATTTGACCCCACACCAAAGTGACATCCCGGGAAGCGATGAAACACAACCTTTCACCCCTTGACAAAATAGGAAGTGGCATCAAATAGCATTGTTCCTAAGTAAACTACACTATGAAAAATATGGTTATGATTTCACTAAGGTGATATACATTTCATACAAGAATGGATCACCATACGTATCATTAATATCTGTGTGTATAGATTCATATTGTCAAAATACTGTGACTCCAAGCAGACGTCCAAGGCCACATGATAATATGGTATTATATAGCACTTACCCTTCAGCTCTTTTTTATAGAACAAATATGCATACAATATCACCCAACCTGTGTTGGTACTTATATCGACCCAAGAAGGATGAAAAGTTTTTGAAGAATAAAAAATGGAAAAGAAATTGAAAAAATGAATTTTTCCGAATTTCTTTTCTCCAAACCGGCCCAAGCATGGCCTGAAACCGGCCCTTACTCCTCAGGGACGATTTCGGCCCAGCCAGGGGCCAATCCAACCCTGCTGCCACCACCCATAGTGCGACAGAGGCCGGCCTTTGTGGGGCCTCAGGCTCCATTAGGAGCCTATCCATAAAGACAAAAAAAGCACACGCATTCTTTTGCCGCGATGACCATCATCAAGGCAAAAGAAGGTGTGCGCTTTTTCTCTTGTCTTTATAAATAGGCTCCTAATGGAGCCTGAGACCTCACAAAGGCCCAGCCCCTGTCGCACTAAGCATGTGTGGCAGGGGCCATCAATCGGGCTGCTGCTTGTTAATGAAGCAACAGCCCGACCCTCTGGTCATTTATCCTCTTTTTTTTTTTCTTTCCAAACTGTGGATGCGCGCCCCCCCTAGGCATGAGGCTGCGGTCCACCAGAGGGGCGCACCCCACAGTTTGAATACCGCTGCGCCTAAGCCCTTCCCTCCAGGACCATACACCAATATGAGTCCTAGAGGGGATGGCTTAATAATCGGACATTTCCGCGATTATACCCGGCCGGAGAGAAGTCATGCAGTATCGATGGAAAGAGCCATCAATGCTGCATCACTTCTCTCCAGCCGGGGGGGGGGCTCAGCCCCAACTTGATTTTGCCGGGGGGGCTCGGGCCCCAGAGCCCCCCCGTACTCGGCGCCCCTGGTGCAGATGCCAGGAGCAGGCCTGTCTCCTTAGGCCTTTCAAAGATGGGCACTCTTGTTTGCCCTTACTGAACTGAACCCTATCAGGACCACCTTCCACCAACAAACTCTGTACTTCAGGTTGGTCGTGGGGATTGAGGATTTCAGGCAACACCTCTTCCTCGTCAGGTTCAGGTGTTTGACCAACTTCCTCCACCTCAGTGATAGGTGAGTTAGGGGGAACATACTCTTTCCCTCTTTTGTCTTTTTTGACTCCTTCAGCCTTGGGTTTCCCCTGACTTTGGCTTTGGTCTTTGCCAATGCAGCCCACGTTTGTGACCTTGTGCATGGTCTCTCTACTGTGTCCCGCACAAGACCTAAGTCTCTGGGATCATTCCCCAACAGGACTTTGCCTGGGACTTGCCTTTAAATGCTAACTCGAATCCTCACCATAGTACCAATGATAGTAAGATTTACAGGCATTACTGGGAACTTGAGAGGGGGCCCATCAGCTAACTTGATGGGCAGCAAAAGAGCTCTGGCAAGTTCCTCTGGGTCTATTAAGGTAGAATCCACCACTGTTCTGCTTGCCCCACTACCCCTAAGGACAGGAGTGTCAACTCCATTGATCAGCCCACTGACCTTAAAGTAGTGCTTCGCATTATCTGGAATGCTAGCGTAAGCCTCTGAGACCTCACGCTCCCTCGAACCCAGGGAAACTAAGACTGCCTCAGATTCTATCCACTGGGGAAGGAGTCTACGTAGAAGGATGCCCCTGTGATATGTTCCTCCCCATAGGAGGAGAAGGCCAGACTCACAGAGTGGACCCCAAAGGTTTTGACCTTACATTTGGGGCCCCCGTTCACATGGTCATTAGATCTACAAGCCACACAATACCCAATGGTTCTTGGGACACAGGGAGGCTTACTATAACCAGAGTTCTTCTTGGAAGGATAACTTCCACTACCCTGAACATTCTCTTGGGACTTACCCTTAAATGTCTTTTCGTGGCTCTTTTGGGACGACGTTTTATCCGATCCCCCACCCTCTTTGTCTTTGGACTTTTTCCCCTCCACCTGCTTACCAGAAGTAGTATTGTCCTTATGGGACACTCTGTGTGACAACCATACATCTGCTGCCATGGCCAACTTCTTAGGATCAAACTACTTTGAATCAGCTAAATGCTGCTTAAGCTCAGGGAAACAAGATGCAAAAATATGTTCAAGCATGACTAAGGAAATCATACCCTCAAAGGTGGAGACCTTATAGACTTCAACCCAGCCTGTCACGTTTTTTTAAGGAATCAGTAACATATAATACCCAAGTGTTACCTTCTTTCTTTTTGTATTGTCTAAACCTCTTCAAGTATTGGGCAAGGGTCTTATCAAACTTTAAGATGAGAGTCTGATTAAATTTTGCAAAGTCTACTCTTTCAGCATTTGATATCTCCATAATAGCACTGCAGCCAGAATGGGGTAGTCGACTGAGCAACCATGCAATCTTGTCATCATCCACAACCTCTTGAACTTCACATGCATACTCAAATAAAGTCGAGAAGGCCATAGTGTCATTCTTCTCATCCTACACACTGCGCAGATCCTTAGGAAACCTTGGATGAGAGGAGGACCCAGACCCATGTCCAGATCCCTTGGATGAGCCATTCGAAACCTGACACTTGGCCAATTCCAACTGGTGATCCTTGTCCTTTTGGGTTTCTGCCTGCTCCACCTTCAGTTTAGCCATGTAGAATTCAAACATGGCATCAGATTCAGAGCTGGCAGAGGAAACTTGGGACAACCCATCACATCTGTCACCATGGGCACCATGGCCAAGTGCAGCGACAGAACTGTCAGTGAGAGCAACCTCACCACCTTCTGCACTGTCATCTGATGTTATGGCATTGAGTTGCAACTCCTGCCATTCCATTATCCTTTAAATCATTGCAATCTCTGTACCTTGAGCAGGCAAGCCTCTCTCAGTACACAGCATTCTTAATGTTTCTGACCTAAAAGCATTTAATGTTATGTTTGTAACTGTTTCCATATTGTAAGATAGGTTGTTTAGCTTTTACAGTACTTTACTACTAAGGTTGCTATGTGTCCTGGGTAAGTGTAATCACAGTACCTTTTCCAGTGTCCAACACTGGGTACCTTTGATCCCATTCCACTGCTGTACACCAATGTGTTAAGATGGAATTCTGATTTCTGACCTGGTAGGCAGAGGTTCAGAAGACCAGCCTAGTTTCTTGGAACAGTGTAACCTTCTGGACAAGCCAGTCCAATCAAGGTAGCATTGGCGACGGGCAAGAATAGGTCTCAGGAGGGGGGAGGATGATCGAAAGCCCACAATGATCACACACAGTGAAGGCCACTGTGTGTGCGCTCATTGTCGTGTGTATATCAAAAAATGCATATACATTCATTAAAGGCCTTTTACATCAAACACAAGCAAAGATCAACAGTACATCTTAAACTAAAACCACACTACTATAGAACATATATACAGTTACAATGGCCTAAAGAAATGGCACAAAGTAAGGGTCCACAACCTGTAAGGGAAAGGAGCAAACAGTATGAATATACTTTAGGCAGTCCTTCACTTTACCAATCCCAACTGAAAGGCAGTCCAGTCCCTTCAAAGAGTGGAGCCTATTGCTCAAATGTACTGTCGGTTCCAGATGCACGCAGTCGTGCGGTTGGGCTAAAACGAGGTCTCTTGCAGAGGCTGTAGCAGCTCAGGAAGGCAGGTGAGGCAGTGAAGAATACGTTTGCACTATTCGAGGAGAGTATCCCCCAAGAGGGCAGAACAGAATACAAGAATTGTGAATAGCTTGGTAGAACAGGCTACCCCGATAAAGGTGAGTGGCCCTCATGGGACACTTGTGCATAAAAATTGATAAATGCACCAGGGGCCAACGGTAAGGGATTCAAGTACTCACCAATCCAGGGCGCACTCCTGACCAAACTTCGCCAGTCGAGTCCACTTTGTTTGCGGGTTTAAATGATGCAAAAGGGCAGCTCTGCAGCTTTCAACGGCTGATTTCCAGGGATGATTCTGTGACAGGACAGTGGCGATTTCTCCTCTCCTGGTAAAGGGATCAACTTGATTTCATTGCAGCTCATCTCAGTGCAGAGGGGGGCACAGCAGCAGTGCACCCACGAAGTTCGTCACCACGGCTGTGCGACACGGTAACAGCGTGTACTCGAGTTCAGGCGTGCTCTCCTAATTCCAAACCTAGGGTGCCAATGTGTATGAAACTTGGCAGGAGAGTGCCTTCAAACCAGTACTTACGACCTGCAAAGTCTCAAGAGTTAACTCAAGACAGTGGTGGTTCTAGGGCAAAGGTCCTGCTCAAGCTGGTCAGTTCACTGGTTGGCCCAGGAACACTTCCGAAAAGGCTGACTTGCAGGTTAAGGTAGAGGTGCCCTGAAGAGTTGTTCCCACTATTCAAGTGCAGCGGAGCCCCTTTGCAGACCTTCTAGTTCGATTAGATGCAGAGGAATCCAGAGGGACAACAGTGGGCTTAGGGTGCCAAACCTACCAGTGGGTCACCAGCAGTTAATATACTTGGTTTCTTAGTTTCAGGATGCTTGGATCCTATCCTAGGTTCAGTGAGAACTCAAGAGATCGACCTGGTATTGGTGTTCTGGTCCTTCTCTTATCCAGAATCTCCTTTGCACCAAAATGAGGACCCAATAAGAGACCTGCTCACATACAGCCATGCCAGACGTGGACCAATCATGGACCACAGTGGTCCCAGGCATTCCCAGCACACCAGACTCTCTGGCACCGAATATGTGTACTGGAACTAGACAGTCCAGCCCACATCCTGGAGGCTCAGGCACAAGGCATGTGATAAAAATATGAATAATAATAATAAGAAGAATAAGAAGCCTGCAAAAGCTTGGCCTTTTGCGGAAGAATGCATGACCAAATAAGGACTGACCCAGTTCTGCTCGACCGGGGAAGGCAAAGGGACAAGATGGCCAAACGACAGGACAAAGAACCTTGTGGCATGTCCATTTTGAAGCTAAGGCAGAGCTTAATTTGTAGGGGTGTTTGCTAGGGCTCAGCCCTGGCACTTATTTCGAAGCCCCGGCACTAATTGTCTCAGACTCAGATTGATTACGAAGTAATGAAAGCCAAAGCATTCATCAACCCCATTGAGCAGGTGCAAGCTCTAGTTTAACCCCAAGTGTGTCGACACTGTGGGAGAGCAGTTGTGGGTGGTGACAGCAATGGTGGGGACCTGCCCGCCCTCAGCGTCACAAGCGTGCTAGAAAGTATTTGACCCCTGGCACTTATTTTCTTACAAATGAAGCAGTGAGCCAAGGCACCTTCCTATGCCAACTACTGTAAACACTGTTTGCATTACAAGAAAGGGTTAAAAATATGCAAAGGTAAAGGCTGCCACCAGCCCTGTCCAAGGCTCATCTGTATCTCTACCAAAAAATCCTTTGAGGGAGTCTAGGGCAGGGGAGTTGCTAGGTCTGGAAAAGACCCAGGGCTAAGCTGATGTCGGAACTGTTGGGACTGGGGGCTAGCTAGTCTTTTGGCTGTAGCTCCTGAGATTCTATCCGGGGCTACAACCAAAAGATCAGGGGCTATAGCCCCCTTAGCCCCCCCTAGCAACGCCCCTGGTCTAGGGCCATTGGAAACGAAAGGAAGACCCCAGCACACTGTACCGTAAGGTACATTGTGCACTAGTAACATGTTGCAGAAAGGCTGCAACATAGGAAAGGACTAAGGGAAACAAAGTCACCCAATACTGACTGTCTTTAAGGGCATGTCAGTTTCCCCATAACAAAGTGAGCGAAAGACCAGCAGAGTCTAGCAGAAGGCTCTGCTCCACTGGCAAAAGTCAGGCTAGGCTTTTACCATTTGCTGATATGAACTGTCCAAGATAGAGCACCTCCTGTTGGCAGTATTGCAACTTATCCTTGTCAACTTTGTAACCTTTATAGGCCAGCAATTGTAAGTGTGTAATGGAATCCCTTCGGCAATGCTGCTTACTGTCACTGCACACTAACAGATCATCCACATACTGGAAATCATGCTGAACACCTGAATATTCCCTAAATCAGCGTGCAGTATTCTGTTCAATATACGCAGGCTCTCACAGTACCCATGAGGTAACCTAGAATGTTTGAACCACATCTGGCCCTGTGTAAATGTTGTGAGTTGCCGCTACTCGGGGTGGAGTAGAATCGAAAAGAATGCATTTTTCAAGTCCACTATGGTGAAGTATATTTGTGCTCTCAGCAACCTGCCATTTACACCCCAGAATGAGCAGGAGTGATGGCAGATGATGACTCTTGCAGACCCATAATAGAGGGGTGTGATGGGGCAGAGAAATACCGGGATCAGATTACCAAATGAGACTCCATGATGGAACAGAGTATCAAGCATCCAGAGCGCCATAATTCTGCAACAAAGGCATCTCTATAAAAATCGATGGAGGCTGGACAATGAACTGTGTATCCCCCATTAAAGGTAGTGGCTGACACCTGCGTGCCAATCAAACTAAGCCAGTCATGGACAAACCCCCCTGCCCCTTGCAACACCCAGGAACTGCACATTAACAAATGTCCTATTAGGTCATTAGAAACCAGTGGAACAAGGCACACAACCTAGAAGACCTCCTGTTTCTTGAGGCCTTAGGGTCCAACAGTTGGAACTGCATCATTGAGGCCAAAGATTCCTATTGCACAAACACCGTTACAACAACCCCCAACAGAAGAAAAGCCCAAGGAATGTTAAATTCCAGAAAGATATGAGGCTTTTAACAACTACTTCAACAAAGTCAATACCCCCAGGACACACATTGAGTCATCTAGGCAATTGGACTCTCCCATCACAACCCCCTATACAACCCTAGACTACTTCTTCTTCAATCACATGAGGGCCTTTCCAAAACACTCGATACCCTAAAGCCTTCTCAGATAATATCCTAACAAACATCCAAAGAAGCTGATTGTCCCATCATTACTGCCCTTCTCTGGATATTCAACTCCTTGAGAAGGCACTTTCCCAAACAGGCTAAAACAGGGTTTGTACTCCTCCTCTTGAAAAAAACCACCCTCAACCCTGGAGATCAGGCAAACTACCATCCTCTCACTAGCCTTCCAATCATTGGAAAGATTATTGTGAAGGTAGTCAAAATCAACTTCTCACTGAAATTGACCACCTCAACCTGCTTTAAGCGGATCACTCCAGCTTGCCCACCAAATGAGGCAAGGAGACAGTCAGCATCCAGAAGGTCGATGACACATTGGAAATTATTTTCAAAATCATGTCTGAGTCCTTACCAGCCAATGCGCTGCATTCAACAAGATCGATCATGACATGCTTCTGTCCCTCATTACCCTCATGATGGGCTTTTCAGGCTCTATCATAAAATGGTTCTTCTGATTCCTGAGTGACACCAGGCCATCCAGATGGGTTCACCAAAGTCTGCAGAAAACCATGTTACCTGTGGTTTCTCCAAGTGCTCCTTCCTCTCTATGGCGTTAGTCAGTCTGTACATGGACCATCTAAGCACACTCTTAGCCCATTTTGACATATTAAAATCCAAAGAAAGTGGATAACCTTCAGCTATACTTAAACGACAGAGGTCCGCAGTAAAAAATGCCTGCATTCGAGCAGGCCTTGCTATCGTTCAAGCATGATGTCAAGTGGTTTGTTTAACCTTATCCATACCAAGACAGAAATGGTCCTCCTAGGGCCTCCAGCTGTGCAGGCTCCCATTCAAAAGTGTCTAATGGAATGCAACAACTTGGCTAGATCTGTCAGATTCATTGTGGACAGCAAACTATCTTTTCAACAACATATAGCTAAATAGGCCCAAACTGCCTGGCATCAAGTCACCCTACTTTGTAACATCAAAGCCATCCTGCCACCATGGGGCTTCTGAACAGTCGTACAGGCCCTGGTAATTTCTGACATAGATAGGAGAAACACCCTACTAGATTTTGTGTAACTACTTCAATATTTATTAACACCATGGGCCAATCAATTTGCTCCAAATAGGAACTGAATCTTACAATCCAACCCTGGGTTCACAGCAAGATGCATGCATACTTCACTTGTGCCCATCACTTGGGTCAAGGGCATTAACAGCTGGTGAAGCACATGGAGCTGATTTCTAGAGTATAATATGTTTTCTTAAGGCAATTTTGAAGCAAGGAATCCAGGCTCTAACCACATTACAGGCCCACATCTTGCACTTCTCATTTGCTCATCCTACAGCTTAGACCTCTCCAGCCAATCAGCAAGCTTGGAATGGAGGCTCTAACTTCCTGAAAAGGCTGCATCCCAAACCTCCCTTTGTGACATGTACACACTAAGCATTTGCCAAGGACACATGGACAAGCTGTGTCAGATGAATCCCCTTGTCACCTGCACAATACCTAAAAACATTGCGGAGTTTACCATTGGGCTCAATTGTGCACTCAGTGATAGTCCCACTCATTCGAGGACTTTGCCTCCAGCTCAGCACTAACTTGGGTGGTGGTCACCTGCCGCATAATAGAGGCAACACATGCAAGCTCTAATGCTTCAATATAGCGTCACCTCCTTAGGTATGATACTAGCAATCAATAAATGTACACTAAATTTCCATATCAAGATATTTTTGTTGTGAACACCACTCACAGGAAGGCATTTTCAAAGTGTTTCCTTTGTGAATGCTGTATCCTCCCGCTCTAAATCATAATATAAAATTTTGAAATAAATTATCAATTTCTGTGACATCATGGTAGGGGGGTGCATGATTTTTGCATCCTCGTGTTTTGTATCCTATTGTGACGCTGTGGGGTGAGGGAAGAGAATACCTGCTATATGTTCATTGTGTAAATAGGTCCCTTTTGCTTCACTCTATACCACCTACAATACTGATTCCTGCAGAAAGCAAAAGTCTCGAGTATGCAGGAGTGTCATAACCAACATAAAAAGTTTAATCAGCACTTTGTAACTATGGATCATAAAATAAAACACCAACTCTCCACCAAAAATAAATGCTATTTATTTCGGTATTATAAAGAATAACCAATATCCACCTCCGGCATTGTATCTTACAGTGAAAATAACTGCAGTGATGCTAAATTTCCTCTGTAGCTGGTGGTACAGTATTGTACATACCAACTCTGCTGACATTTAGTATATTTGGCTATGCCATGGGTCTGCAACTTGTGGCTTTCAAAATGTTCTAAACTACAGCTCCGATGAGCCCTCAACATTGATTTTGCTAGTTATTCCTGATGGAAGTTGTAGTCCAAAACATCTGGAGAGTCACAGGTTACAGGTCTCTGTGCTGTGCACACTGTGAAATACCTGAGGGTATCTCACCCAGCAAACCTCAAGAGTCCCTTATTAGGAAAGGGAGCCAAGAAAGGGAGGACCTTCTCTTATCCCAACCAGAAAGGCAGACGATTGGGAAAAGATCACCTCGGTAGAGGAGCACAGGCTTATGCTCAGGAGAATACCCAAAGGGAGACACAGTATCTTGGCAGAGAAGAAGAGGTGAGATATCAGAGGCTTTAATGGGCTACACTGCATCTGCTTCCCTTCATCCCGTTCGAACTCTCCTGCCCCAATCCAACATCCCCTCCGTACATAATCAATCCTCTAAGGTCCCAAACCTGGTTACAATCAAAAAGCATTATTCCCAAAATCATTCTTTCACCGGTCTCCATTCAAATACTCCCCACCCTTCTTCTTCTCGTCCCCCTGATTATCATTTTCCGCATTCCCAACCTGATCGGACAAAAAAACTACGATTCCCACAATCCCCTATGTTCATATCATGAGTCCCGTTATTTCCGCTTTCCCAGCCAACCCTGCCAATCCCCATCCCTGATTGTCATCTGTTCATACCCCAATTTCATATGACAAAATACTACCGGTCCCACGATTCCCTTTGTTCTGTTCTGCATCCCGGTCCGTTTCAGAAACCTTCCCCATCCTACCGCATAGGACACTCAAAACCTCAAACACCCCTTTTTTCCAATACAAATACTTTTTGTTACTGTGATAGAGAATGGGCTAATGATGAAACTGTTTACCTGACATGTCCCAACCCAAGGGTCAGGCAGAGTCAGGTTATTACTGGAGTTAACCACACACACCTGACAGCCCTTTCCTTTGCCCACATGGATAAAAGGTGCAGCAAGACAGTACACTAGGAGCACGGCAGACAGCACAACGAGACGGCTAAGCAAGCGCGGTAGTTCAAGAGAAATGAAAGGCAGCGGGAAGTGAGAAGGTGGCAAGGAGAGAAGTCACTTTGCCCTTGTCATCCCAGACCGGCAGAATCTTTGTGGAGGAGAGTCTAAGATGACGGACAATAGTACAAGTGTCTTGCAGCAGATGTCAGTTAACGGTACACGGAGCGTGTCGACACTGATAAGCGTGAGCGGGGGAAATTCATGCTACCCTCGTACCGGCATTGACCCCAATAAAGCACAAAGCCAAGCGGTTTATTGCAGCCGGTGAGTCGAGGGGAGAACTGATAATAGCCAGGCTGTGTTGAATGAGGAACGCAAAGTGGCTTGTTTGAACCTAACTTCAATGAACTGTAAAAGTGTTGAGGGATTACAAGCTGCAGGAGGAACCGGCACCACATGGGTGTCGCTACGAGAGACTCTGGTCAATCCCCGTCTGAGCAAAACTACAGAAACCAGAAGGCCTTAGGGGAGTCGCCAGAAGAGGTCAATGTGGTCATGCTGGAGGTCTAGTAAAATCCTTGTACAATCGAAAGACTTTGATCTGCAAATGTGATAAAGTAAAAAGGGGAAAGTGAATCCTGTGAACAGTACAAGTGATTATGAAATTGGCGAGAGTGAACCCAGGAGTGGGTTGCTAACGAAGAGGGGCAAAGTCTAAAGTTCAGAGAAGCAGTGTGTTGACAAAGGCAAGGAATGTCCACTATAAACTGTTTGAAAAGACTCCTTACAAGTGTGCCGGTCAGGGAACAATGGTGCCGGACCAGCACACTCCGAGTTCTGAGGGCTGGTGCCATTCCGCCCACCAGGTCAGACCTGGTGTGAGGGACGGCACCCGCCCGCAGATTTTGACGGAAGCACTGGCTGTAATGCCCTGGCTCTTCAGGCAAGTCAGGCAGCGGTAAATCATCATGAGTCTGGCGGCATTCTGTCGGATTTACCGGCATGGCTACCACCAGACTCCTAATGAGGCCCATTGAGATGCTGAAGAGGGGACAAAATCCGACCGAGGGAGAAACCAAGAGGCACCGCAGGACAGAAGAAGTACATTGTCACTCTAGTCATACAGGGTCCAAGCAGATCCACGGGTGTAAGGCTAACACCCTGCAAATATTTAAAGTAATCGCTTGAACCTCAGCAAAGGAGGTCCACAGTGAACTTTTGAACAGACTTTTTTGTGAGAACAATAGCAGGAAGACTTGTCAAAAGCCATAAGGAACCCATCAGAGGGAGGCCAACAGTCGAGATGGGTCCGAGCCCGAACGAGGGAGATCCAGGGATGAAGTCATCACCTAAAATCCATTAAGAGGAGGAACAGTTTTGAAGGGTAGGCAAGTGACGTCTTTATGGGAGGGCAAAAGGGGCACTTGCCCAGGGCACCCACCTTGGAGGGGGCACACACAAGGGTGCCTAATCTAAAGATGTTAGTGACCATTCTTTACAAAACTTAAATACCACACATCAAGATATTTAATGGTGTGTTGCTGAGGTTCTGAACCTATTGCCTGCCTGTTGCAACAAATACTTTCTGCTCTGATCAATTCCTCCTGTAATTCTTTCTGTGTTCACTGTCCCACACATAGTTTGTGTGTTCACTACAACTCCTGTAGCAATCTCACCTTTCTATGGGAATAATATTGATCATGTGCAATAGCCAAAGTTTTAATGCATACTGATAAATGTGAGTGCTGCGTCGGTTCAGAAGATCGCTCAGTGTGTTAAGCACTAATTGCAGAGAGTTGTGTTCATATGCAAGATTATAATACTGAATTCCAGCAAGGCCAAATCAGCCTCCTATGTTTGAAGTTGATACATCTGCAGGTATTTGTGTTGTAGTGCAACAGGTGCTATTTTCTGCAGTGTACCTGTAACTGTGGTTGCCATACAAAAAAAAAAAAGAAAAGGAATATAGCATCAGTATGGTGAAGGTCTAGAAATTGGTTTCTGCAGATGGAGGCTTGAAAAACCTAGGCAGGCACCTCAAATAAAGACTATGGGCCTCATTACAAGTCCAGCAGCAAATGTGCCGATAAAACCGGCAGGTTGCCACCAGACTTGCTAATCTTTCTGGTGCCTGACTTCATGGAAACACCAGGGCATTACAGCCCCGGTGGTCCGTGAAGTCAGGTGCCGGAAAATGTAAATCCCCATTCCCATTTCAGTGTGCAACAGTGCTGGTGCTTCCATGAAAGTCTGCGGGTGGGTGCCGTTCCACCCGCAAGGTCTGACCCTGGCGGGTGGAACAGCACCCACTCGCAGACTCGTAGTGTGTCGGTCCAGTAACAACGGTGCCGGTAAATCTACTGCAACCGTTGTTACTGGACCGGCAGACTTATAATGAGGCCCAATAAAGTGCTAGTCAGAGAAGTGTTTAGGTATGCAAATTCAAGATTGTGGAACCAAAGTGTTCATGATTCTATCCTTGCTTCCCCAGAAGACGATACAGTGATCCTGGACAAATCAACTTATTTCACTGACATTGCCTTTTCACATGGTGTGGGTATTGTTTAGCCCATTCATTACCTTATCTTACCTTTTATGTAGGTCCTTTCAGCGGAAAAGGTCCTAGAGAGAAGAGAGCAGATCAGATATTGCAAGCCTCTGGCAAGCATATTTTAAGGTCTGCTCATTTGGCATAAAAATAACAGTTTGCTTTTTTGTACAACCGAAAGGTTTTTGTGTATGTTTATAAATAACAATTTTCACAAGCCTGTGTTTTGGGCCAATTTAAAGCATTAAAATACAAAAGAGAAACCCAGATGTAATTGTTTAGGATC
Source organism: Ambystoma mexicanum (assembly GCA_002915635.3). Taxonomy (NCBI): domain Eukaryota; kingdom Metazoa; phylum Chordata; class Amphibia; order Caudata; family Ambystomatidae; genus Ambystoma; species Ambystoma mexicanum. The sequence goes on from CM030325.1 coordinate 939,119,981, forward strand.
ACATCAAATAGTATGTTGGCACCTATATACTTCCCTTGATGATCCAGACAATGAAGCTAGAATCATACCCATTTTGCATAATGAGCTTCTATAACATTTTGCTTTTAAAATTGTCATCTTAGGTTATGTGGTGGCCTACTTTGTAAATCAGATCTCTAAATGGGATTATTTTAGTTCATGGTACGTACTAGAAAAGCAAGTGGTAAAGTGCAGAAATTGCAGAGTGGGTGCAAATCCCAGCTTCACCTTTTAACCACTGTGTCCTGGGCATCTCATTTAATCTTGCACTGCCTAATATGTCACAATTGTCAGTCCCTAAACGATTCATAATTGTCACCCTTCTGAGTGATTTTATTCTCAGGGTATGAGCTTCACAACAACTTCACATATGGTTTAACTGGCTATAGTGTTGCTTCCTCTATACCAATAGTGAGCATTGATATATTGCACACCACAGCCAGTTGTTTCTTTGCTCTGTAATGGCAACCCTACTTGAAAACCATGTCCCTCTTCTAATCTCAATCTGTCTGGATGCAAGTACCTTCCTGGTAGCTTCTAATCTTCATCTACTATCTATTCTATGGTAGGTGTATCTTTCTCCTTGCTTCTAATTGGTCTTCTGTATCCATGCTTGAGAATGTTTGTATTCTGTGAGGGAGCTAATCTGAGTCTGTCTATTCTGGATTATGAGTGCCTTTTACATACGATCTGTGTCCTGAATCATGTACACTATGACTGGTGTACCTTCCTTGCAGCTGCTAATGATGAAAAATGCCCTGTACCTATGCTAGAATGCAAGTAGCCTTGTCTTGGACTGCTAATGTTGGCCTTGAAATGCTACTCCTTTATCATTCTTATTACAGCAATAATGAAGAGAGTAAGGGGACTGAAAGGGAATACCGTTGGCTATTTCAATAGCTGCGAGGTAACATGCTAAGCTATGTTTTGTGATCGCGATGACGGGGGCACGACCAGATATTCTGGATATCATAATTCATTTGGCTTGATGGAGGGGGACCCCCAAAGGTGTCCGGGCCCCCAAAGTGCTTAAAATGTCCCCAGGGTAGGCCCCACAAGAGGGGGTGAAATTTGAGAACTTTGCGTTTGTTTGTTTTGCGAATACCTCAGGCCCTCGGAGGAAAGAGGCTTTCATGAAGAAACAAGACTTATCAACGGTCCCGATTGCTGCCATTGCAACTTGTAACTCGTGCTGGGAAAGCTCGAGTGTGTGCTGTGCTCCAAACTCCCATCTTACCCGTTTTTCAAACGCGGGGAAGGGAGTGCCAAGCTACTGCATCCTGACATATTATTTACAAACACGTCTTTCTTTTCTTAAAAACTATCCCACACCCTTGTTGTATTAGTTGTGCGGTTTGGCAAAAGGTTTGTTAGTATCGGCCTTTATTATTTGACACATCGACACAAGGGGCCTCATTACGACCCAGGCGGTAAGTTACCGCCTGGGCCGTGACTTTACCACCATGGCGGTGGTGGTTGGCGGACTTACCGCCCCATTCCGACCTTGGCGGGGCGGTAAGTCCCCAATCCCCATTTACCCTTCCCCATTCCCATTTTTGCCCCATAGGGCATAATGGGAGTGGGGAAGGCGTTAATTACGCCACCGTAAATTACGGTGGCGTAATTAACTCCATGGTCCCTTAGCGCCATGGATTTTAACACCTGCTAAAAGCAGGTGTTAAAAGCACCATGGCGCTAGGGGACCTCGTAATTGGCGGTAAGGGGTCGGCGCAGCTAACGCTGGCGTAAACCCCTTACCGCCAGGGTCGTAATGAGGCCCAAGGACTGCTTCGTTTTTCATTTGATGGTCGACGCTTGTTGCGATTTTAGATTTAGATTAGGCGTTTTTTCCACCATGTACACAGTTAAACACACTTCAACTGCGATCACTTTTATCTGTCTCACTATTGTCACCATGAGTGCCTCACAGTACAGAGAATACAAAAGTACAGCAGATTAGAGACCTTCTAATTATGAAAATATGGATAAAACTGAAGAAATATACAGATCTGCTTTCATCTAGTTGTCACTTATGTTTTCTTGTTTAAGGGGTTTTCTGTGTAAAGGCATGAGTGATTGGCACGTGGTGTATGAGTGCATGTTGCTATCATGTTTACACTGAGGGCCGGATTCCTTTTTGCTTGCTTTTCACCCTTAATGTTGTCAGAGGAGGATGTGCCTCCGCTCCCCAGTCTGTTCCAGGCAGGTCAGCCACATCACACCGAGGAGTCCCTGCTGGATGAAACGTGCCTGTGATTGCTGCTCCTGCCAGAGAAGAAAGTGTTTCCAGATCTAGGAAGCCTCGCGTATAATGTGCCAAGACAACAGAACGTGGATAGCTCAGGAAACTGGCTTTGAAGCAAAAAAGCAGGCATTTCGTGTTGAAGATTTGCATACGGCTCGCATGCCCGGACATGCGTGTTGTGTTAGGGGGTGACAATTCCTGCAGCAGAAATAAAAAATCAGCGGTGGTGCCATGTTGCGTGTCAGAAATCACAGGGAATTTTAGATTTTGAAAATGAAAAAGGAAGCACCCTTCTGCGAGTGACTGACGGTGGATTCCTTCACACGATGTATGCATACACTGAGCTTTTTTTATCTTTTATTTTATATGTGTCCCATAAGTGGCAAAGAAAAAATTATATTTAATCTGGTTTTCAATACAGATGGCTTAACCGAGCGCGGGGGCCTCGTAGTTACTATCCCAAGAGTGTTTTCACCCATAGAGAGATTGAGGGGGTTACCACATCCAGACCTAACATGTCCTATCATTTTTTAGTTTTGGCTATTAAGCAGCACTAAAGCACCACCTATACGCCAACAGTATTGCTTTAGGGCACAGCTAGGGAGAAATGGCTTATTGCTATTCGCACCCATTTCCTGGCCCTCCACACATTCTCCTGGAATCTCTTTAAGCGATCTTTATCGAGTCTTAACATCAAGTATTGTGCTCAAAGATCCTACCAGTGCTTTTTCAAAGGAGAGTTAATGACTTAGTTGGAGCTGTAAACATACTACTGGTGTAATAAAAATGTCTTAACCAGGTCTGCCTTCGCCCACTCAATTTATAAGCACTGTGTCCGCCTGTCGGTGAAATCTTGCTAAAAACGAGGATTGGCAAATAAATCAGTTTGGCTTGAGTATAAGTATTAGGCATTTGCCAGGCACTGCTATTACCGGCCCAGGGACTCGCACCGTTTTGCAGCTGCTACCATCAATTGCCTGTTAATATAACTATGGCAGTACCTTGGAAATGCTTTTCCCATGCCTACAATAAAATATTTGCCATTTCCAAGGCGCGTTTCTAATGCTCCACACTGGAGCCAGCCATACACAGCACAAATCCTGCTAGCCAATCTGAACCAACGTTTTGTTTCTGGAATCAGTCCAAACCAATCCAATTATCTTTTTTAAAGCCCTGCCCAATAGGTTTCCCAGTAAAGGCCTGTGAATGTGCCTGTTCCAAGTCGAACTTTGCACTTTTCGCATTGGATGCAAACACACTATCAACATCATATTTGATCCTAGACTTGTCGCACCAGGTACGTCAAAGGCACAATACATACCGGATTGTCCTCCCTACCTTCTGACCTTCTAAACACTTAGATGACTCTGTCACCACCGTTCTTGCAAAGGGATCCTCCTGAGATAGGACTGGCTCTATATCAACATGACCAGGCTTTCAGAGTGGTTGGGCATCCTTAGGGGTCTGGTGGTAACCCTGCCGGTGCTACCGGCGGGTTGCCGCCGGTGCCGTAAACATTTAACAGCCCCTGACTTTCCGGTGCCACTGGCTCATTGCGAGTCCGGCAGGCAGGAAGTCAGTGCCGGTAATTTTGTTCATCCCCATTCCATAGGACTCTCTGGGAGTGGGGACACAGAAGCACCAGCACTGTTTTTTTAACAGTGCCAGTGCTTCCATGATGGGTTTTCTTACCATGACAGCTGCGCCCAGCAGGGTCAGACCTGTCGGGCACAGCGACTCTGGCAGGCAAGCTCACAGTTTGCCGGTTCGGAAGCAAGATTGCCGGTGAGCTTACCGGCACCCTTTATTTCCGGACCGGCAAACTTTTTATGAGGCCCATTGACTGACCATGTCTCTGCTCTACGCAGATCATTACATTGGCTGAAAGTTGAAGACCGTATTAAATTTAAGGTGGCATGTTTGATGTTCAGGTGCATTAATGGTCTTGCACCAGGATACCTCGTAGCCAAAGTAAGTACTTACCACCCAACAAGAAATTTACGATCAGAAGATAAACTTTTGATGTGTATACCTCGTACCAAAAAGGAATATAATGGAGATAGGAGGTTTGCGGTGTTCGGTCCAAAAATTTGCAACCAGTTACCCTGGGACATCCAAGCCTGTCCATCCATGGATCTTTTTTTAGGAAGGGACTAAAAACCTTCCTATTTAAATAAAATGTTTGCATTCTCTGTCTGCAAAATGTACATACTCCATGTCTGGCATATGGTTAACATCTGCGCCTGAATGCAGTTCAGACTGTATAGTGCGCGTAAGCAATTTTAAAAATCAAATTCAATCATAAATGTGACCAACATCCTAATTGATCTCCGACATGCAGTTCACCAACATGTGACTGTGTTTTCTGTCCCTCAATTTAGATGGGCACACAACTGGCTCGGCCGCTGACCTAGTGCCCCTCAATAGGTTTGCACCTACCATTACTGACACTACTCCCCTCATGCCTTCCTAAGTGCAGCATGTGCTTCTTTCTCTCGCCCCCCCCCCCCGCACATAGTTTACAGCACCCAATTTTAATCTTTCAGACTGCAATGGTAGGGTTAACTTCTGAAGTGCCAGCCTCGTTGTGAAGGAAGCACAAATCAGAAAAACAGACAGAACCAGATAAGGAATTCCATGGGTTATTGTTTACATTATCCTATTTTCCTGAAAGATTCATGGCATCTGTTACGTTATGTTAAGTTGTTTTATACTGCACACTGCTGCTGTTTCCATGGTCTCCAGGCACTCTTGTGGCTCTGCAAGGTAGAGTGGGGTGGGTTGTTCAGTGAGAGAGGGATATAGTAGCTGTTGTGCTCATATGTCAATGCATGTAGAAACAGGACTAACTGGAGTCTGTGTGTGCAAGCTTTCTGTGAGAGGAGAGGAGTCACAAAAGAAGGACAACAAGACTGCTTCTGGTGCGCAGTGACCCTGGATGTGACATTCAAGCCTTTGTTATTGACTAAACAGGTGTCTTGCGCAGTGCGATCGACTGCACGCAGAGACGTGCCAAGCCTTTACGAAGATTCCCCGGAAAGTACGAAAATGTCCTGTGCAATCGATTCCTTGAATCGACAAACTGAATTTCATGCGCTGTTCAGCACGAAAAGTCCCTTTTTTTCAGTGCAGATAATTCCATCGATCAGGCCCGTAGTGTGCATTTGCTAGTTTCTCTTGGTCCAATGGTTGGAAGAATGTGTGCATAGGTTCAATGGTTGCCGCATAGTGCTGCTTGTTAGTGTGCAGTTGTTTTTGGCGGAGAACTTGCATGCCTGTCTGGTGTGTATTGCATTGCTTTTTCCTGTAGCGTGCATTTTTGTTGGTTAGTGTGTAGCAATGCTTGGATGTGGGATTTTAGACCTGCATGTCACCTTTTGATCTACATAGCTCGCATTCAGTGGTTGTTGCATAGATCTGTTTGTAGTGTGCCTTTTTTGAGGCCCTGGTGCCACCATCTGGTTCGCAATGCCCTACTTTTGACTGCAGAGTGTGTTTCTGTTGGTTTGTATATAGCAATGCTTGGTTTTGGCTTTTTAGACCTGCATGTCACCTTTTGATGTACAATGGGACTACTCTGCATAGCTGGCATTCACTGGTTATAACATAGATATGCTTGTTAGTGTGCGTTTCTTGACGCCCTGGTGCCATCATCTGGTCTGCAATGCCTTACTTTTTCCTGTTGAGTGTGTTTTTGTTAGTGTGTACCAATGCTTGGATTTGGGTTTTTAGATCTACATGTCAACTTTTGATGTACAGCAGGTACTTCTCTGCATAGCTGGCATTCACTGGTTGTAGAATAGATCTGCTAGTTAGTGTGCGGTTTTTGCGGGGCCGGTTCCACCATCTGGTCGCAATGTCTTACCTTTTCCTACCGAGTGAGTCTCTGTTGGTTTGTGTGTAGCAACGCTTGAATTTGGGTTCTTCGACCTGCATGTCACCTTTTGATGTACAGCGGGCACTTATCTGCATAGCTGGCATTCACTGGTTTTTGCATAGATCTGTCTGTAGTGTGCGTTTTTTGAGGCCCTGGTGCCACCATCTGGTCGGTAATGCCCTACTTTTTACTGCTGAGTGCGTTTTTAATGGTTGGTGTGCAGCAATGTTTGGATCTGGGTTTTTAGACCTGCATGTCACCTTTTCATGTATTATGTTGGGCATTTCTCTGCATAGCTGGCATTCACTGGTTGTTGCATAGATCTGTCTGTAGTGTGCGTTTTTTGAGGCCCTGGCGTCACCATCTGGTCGGTAATGCCCTACTTTTTACTGCTGAGTGCGTTTTTAATGGTTAGTGTGTAGCAATGTTTGGATCTGGGTTGTTAGACCTGCATTGTCACCTTTTCATGTATTATGTTGGGCATTTCTCTGCATAGCTGGCATTCACTGGTTGTAACATAGATATGCTTGTTAGTGTGCTTTTTTTGAGGCCCTGGTGCCACCATCTGGTCCGTAATGTCTTACTTTTTCCTGCAGAGTGTGTTTATGTTGGTTGGTGTGTAGCAATGCTTGGATTTGGGTTGGTAGACCTGCATTGTCACCTTTTGATGTACAGCGGGCACTTCTCGGAATAGCTGGCATTCACTGGTGGTAGCATAGATTTGCTTGTTAGTGTGCATTATTTGAGGCCCTGTTGCACCATCTGGCCCTTAATGCCCTACTTTTTCCTGCTGAGCGTGTCTTTGTTGGTTAGTTTGTGGCAATGCTTTGTTTCTGGGGTTTTAGTCCTGCCTGTTGCCTTTTGATGTATGCTGGGCACCTCTCTGCATAGCTGAAATTCACTGGTTTTAGCATAGATGTGCAAGTAATGTGCGTTTTTTGAGGCAGTGGTGCCACCATCGGGCCCGTAATATCTTACTTTTTCCTGCAGAGTGTGCTTTTGTTGGTTAGTGTGTAGCAATGCTTGAATTTGGGTTTTTAGACATGCATGTTGTCACGGTTTATTATACGGTCACTCTCAACTCAGGGAGTTAATTTCCCCTCTACCCGCAAGCAAGGTGGCGAACAACAAAACGCTTTACAGATTCAGCTTTAGTGAGGCCTCCACTTCTCTCGTAACCTACGTCAAATTACCCTCTTTACCACAAATCAGCTAGGAACCAGGCCGATGTATATGATGAATTAATATGTATTTAAGTTTTTGCAAAGTATCATAGGCAATCACAAAAACATCAACCACCAACGCTGTGGCACTACACACTATGACAAATTTAAATTTATTGCATCAATTGACAAACATTGGTTTAAAAGACATTCAGTTGCTATAAGACACAGGTAAAATGTTGATGTTGGCAGCCACAATTTACATCAGATTTCTTGCAAATTTAACCAAAAGGAAAAAATACAAAACACAGAGTGATTGCTTAGTTTGGCACAATACTCCTTTCTCCCAATAACCCCCACCCTCCAGGCATCAATTAGATATGACCCCTCTGATCTGAAAGCAAGGTATAGGAAGTGGGAACAAAATGGAAAATCGTGTTGGGCTTTTTATTTAGGTAAAATGCAATGTTTTGGAATTCTTATTCAGGATGCAAGGGATTAAATGGGGAATTTCGTGTTGCATCACTCCTACCCCGATGGATTATGCAGCTCACCTCCTCTCTCTCCCTAGTTGTTTTCTTGCAAGTCCCCGCTTCGATTGGAAAATGCCAAGATATAGGGCTGATGACACCTACATATTATCATAATTCCACATGATATGGGTTGGCTAGCTCTCTCGCTTCACCTGCCACCAAGATGAGCACTAGCTGCTGATAGGACAAGACGTTGGGAGGTATGGGTTATGGAAGCTCAGGGAGGAGGAAAAATACATAATTTCAAAATGACAGGTAGTTTTACAGTTTTGGGTTTTGAAAATTTAGCATGGCAGCTACCCTATTTTTGCAGGCACATATATATGTTTAAGTTCTATATTTTATGGTGAGTCGGAAAATACTAATCATATCTCTGCACGCCCTTCCTGGGAGGAGCTACCATTTCTTTGCAATTTTCTGCTTCAACGAAATAGTCACAAATCTGTCCCTTCCTGATTCAAACCTTACGTCCATAACCTATCATCACAATAACTTTCATTTTCATCAGAATTATGAGAAGGCCTGAATCATAATTTTTCTCATAACTCAAGTTGTATGCATCACACAAAATTCATTTTACATGATCCCGGCAGGCTTCTGATCCCCTTTAATATGAACTCGGGATGAGCTCAGTCGAAGACACAATGCACTTTTTATTCAAGAACATGTATTCAATGTTAGTCAATGACAAGGCAGCACAAGGGTCCCGTAGTTTCACACCAGCCCCCACCAATTCATAGGTATCATTTCTCTTCTATGTCCTGCTCAGGACATCTGGCTGACCCATGTGATTATGCCCTCCCCTCTTGGGGTTCAAAGGTTTTTGTTTGAAGCTAATTCACAGTTAATTGGGAGATCTGACCTTAAAGGTCATTTCTGCCTCCTGTGATATCTGTAAATTCCACAATTCTGATCTAACTCTCTGTTTATCTTAGCATTTAACTGATAACCAGACCTCCTTCTCCTAGAGGTCCACATCCAAAGTCCTTGAGGTCAAAGTTTCAGAGGCCCAGTCCTTCCAGTTCAATGGGTAAAAACAAGCTACATGCAAAATTCTAAAAGAATAGCATTTTACATTGACGCAATGGGCTTCATTACGCGGTAAGGGTTTACCGGTACCAGTAAGGGCACTGGTACCGGTAAACCCTTACCGCCTTACTACGAGGTCCCTTTGCGGGACCCGACCTTAACGGCTGGCTTACACCCGCCGTTAAAGTTGGGACCCGCAAAGGGACCTTGGTGCTAATTACGGTACAGCAATTTGCGGTACCGTAATTAGCTCCTTCCCCATTCCCATTATGCCCTATGGGGCAAAAATGGGAATGGGAAAGGGCCATGGAGGAAGGGGGAATTACCGCCCCGCCAACCTTGGTATGGGGTGGTAATTCCCCTTTCCTCCATGGTGGTACCGGTATGGTACTGGCGGCAACCATGGTGCTAATAGCACCATGGTTTACTGCCTTCCGTGTAATGAGGCCCAATGTGTTTAACATGCAACATTTTGAATTACACCTAGGCCTGCTGTTCATAAATACAATCTTTTTTATTTCTACTGTATTAGAACAGAGGTAGATTGATTATTAATCTTATGCACACAGATGGCCGCAGTTACCATAGGAAACCAGTGTTCACTATTTAAAAAAAACGAAATGGGCCTTTCTCTTTACATGCTGTGATTTTATATGATGAAAATGAAGTCTCTTTATTCCTGAGAACACAATCTGTCACTTGACTTTATTTCTTAAATGTAAGGCATCACTCCTCCTTTTTATCTTCCAAATGCACCATATTTCAAAGATACCTTTTCTTTCTACATGCACTGCTGCGGCTTTACATCTGTCAAATGTGCCTGTTCCCAGTTTAAACAAAGACAGCAGCTACCACACCACATGTTTCCTTTTGTTTGCCACCATTGGACATAGTTACAATAAAAAAGTTCTAAGGCACACTCTCCATCAACTCACTGGCCCTCATCCTGAGACTGGAGGTAGCCATGGAGCTATTTGCGCCATTGGCTGCCTCAAATACCGGGTCCGGCACTGGTCTAGTTGAATGGGGATTTACCAGGACATTCCGACCTGTGCGGACCCAGTAAGTCCCCATTCAACCAACCATTCCCCATTCCCATTGAGCCCCCATAGGGCTCAATGGGAATGGGGAGGCGCTAATAATGGGCCCGTGAATAGCAGGCCCGTTATTAGCGCCCTGGTCCCTTAGCGGGACCCGTAAAGGATGTGTGGTTAGACCACACGTCCTTTACAGTTCCCACTAAGGGACCTCGGAATTGGGCGGTTAGGGATTACCGGCACCAGTCTCCTTACCAGTGCCCGGTGTCCCTTACCGCCCAACTCGGAATGACCCCCACGGTCTTTATATTTGACTAAAGTTGAAATAGGCCCATATTATTTCATCCTTGTACGTTTTGAACCTTTCTAAATCAGTGCAAGCTGCATTTTCTGTGTAAACTGCAGGCTTTTCCCGATGCCACCACTAAGGCTGCCTTCACATTATCCCATTTGGGTGACATTGCCGCCACCTGGGCCAATCCTTTGCTAGAAGATAATCATCCTGCATTGTATGATTTTGACCTATTGGTAACAGAAATGACCAAGGTATTTGATATAAGGCACAAAGCACAGTCCTGAGACCTGCAATTGCTCCATTTATCACAGGGCAAATCCCCTCTCATGGAGTACATCACTGGTTACAATCAATTGGCCATAGAAACCACTTGGCCAGAAAAAAAGAAAGCCTTGGTATTCTACAAAGGCCTAAGTGATTCCATGAAAGACGCCCTAGCCGTTGTCCCTTCATTACCAGTCCACTACCATGAATTAGTCGACCTGGCCTTACAGGTCGATGCCAGATGGGCAAAGCGCAAGTCGGAGTCTGGTTTTACACCCGCCCAGTTTGCAGAACGCAGGAGGATGGCTAAATCCGGGTTTTCAGAAGGCTCGTCCCTAGACACGGGGGGGACAGACAAGCCAAGACATGACCTGGCTTATGGAGGAATGAAACCCATATTAAACCCATATCCATACAGGCCACCCTGTCCTCTTTCCCCAAGACAAGGCACACTGTTCACCTAGTCATTGATTCCGGGGCCACGGGTAATTATATAGATATATCCTTGGCGGCTACATTGAATTTACTGCTACAAACAAGAGTCGACCCGAACCAGTGCAAGCAGTGGACGGGACATCTCTCATCTCAGGACCAATTAAACAACAAACCGCTCCTCTCTTTTTGGTTATCCAGGATACCCATAAGGAAAATATCACCTTTGATTTAATCACAACCCCACAATTCAGGCTCATGTTAGGGATCCCATGGTTACGTCTTCATAACCCTGTTGTTGATTGGGCTTCCGGTTGATTATACTTTGAATCAACGTTCTGCCAGGCCACGTGTCTTACACACACTGACACCCTTGAATCTCCATCACAGTAGCTAGGATCTGTCGCTCAACTTACCCTGAACGAATTGCTTCCTATGAATCTCGATTGACATCACCATGTATTGGTTAGCATAGCTTGAGGCATTCCTTCAGAATACCACGATTTCCAGGAAGCTTTTGATAAAGGATGTGCAGAACATCTTTCCCCATACAGGCCTTATGATTGTCCTATTGAACTCATACCCAACACCAGAATACCCACAGGTATGATATATTCATTGTCTCCCTCAGAAGACCAGACACTTAAGGAATACATGCAAACTGCTTTGAGTCTGGGTCATATCCTGCCTTCCACGCCACCAGCCGCCAGTCCCATTTTTTTTGTCCTGAAGCGGGAGGGGTACCTACGTCCCTGTGTGGACTACAAGCGCTTGAATGCCATTACTATAAAGAACCGCTATCCCATACCACTCATTGGTCCCTTGCTTGATCGCTTAACTCGTGCCTCTGCATACACCAAGTTGGATCTAAGGGGCGCCTATAATCTGGTCCGGGTACGCAAGGGCGGTGAGTGGAAGACGGCATTCTGCACGCGGTATGGACTTAACAAGTATTTAGTCATGCGGTTTGGTCTATGCAACACACCCGCCACGTTCCAGCGGTTTATAAATGAAATTTTTTGTGATATCTTGGACACCTCTCCCTCCATACAGGAGCACGTGGTACATGTCCGTGAAGTGCTCTCTCAACTCTGTACACATGCATTTTACGCCAAACCCGAAAAATGTCTGTTTCATGTGCACCATGTAGACTTCCTGGGTTTCCACATATCTCCAGGAGGACCATCCATGAAAGTTTCTAAAGTCTGTCAGTACTGGACTAGCCAACCCCTACTCCAAACATTCCTCGGCTTTGCCAATTCTTACAGTCGGTTCATCTCAGATTTTTCTTCCATTGCAGCTCCTCTTACATTACTCACTAGTCCCCATGTGCCTTTTCTATGGTCAACAGTATAACAAGAAGCCTTTGACAAATTGAAGGCTGCCTTTACTTCAGCACCGGTTTTCAGCATCCAAACCCTGAATGCCCATTCATAGTAGAAGTGAATGCCTCCTCTTACGCTATGGGTGCAGTTCTGTCCCAAACTTGGCCAAACACTGGTTGCTTGCACCCCATAGCCTTTCATTCGTGTAAGTTCACTAAAGCAGAAATACACTACACCGTTTCTGAAAAGGAACTATTAGCTATTAAGGAGGCCTTTCAGGTCTGGACTGGAGGTACCATCTCTTGGGAGCAAGACACCAGATCAAAGTGTATACGGACCATAGGATCGTACAAGAGCTGGCTTCCATGAAGTGCGCCAACCGCCGACAAGTCCGGTGGCATCTTTTTTTCTCTGCTTATGATTTCATAAATAAGCACAGGCCAGGGAGCACACATGGGAAGGCCGATGTCCTGCCCCGTTCCCCATGGGGTTTCACTGCTTCACTTCCGATATATCCTGAAACAATGATTGATAAGAAACATTTTGTGTGTTTGTGCACACCCTCACCTGATCTCCTAAACACAATCAGACAATGGGCTTCTCATCACCCGGAGCATCTGTCGGACTGGGATTTAGTCCTACAAGAGGGCCTGCCATGCTACCAGGAGAAACTATATCTACCCACCCTGGACACTATTAGTCAGGCCCTGGAATGGTCCCACGATGCCCCTATTAACAGCCATCCGGGCCAAAAACGCACCTTGAATTTACTTCAGCGCTGGTGCTGGGGGCCGTCAATGAGGAGGGATATCATCGCGTATGTCAATACATGCTCCATCTGTGCACAATGTAAAAACAGGAAGGGACGCCCGCTTGGTTTACTCCAACCATTACCCATACCACCTAGACCATGGCACATACTCATCATGGATTTCATTACAGAATTGCCTACAGAGTGAAGGGTTTTGACACAATATGGGAAGTCATTGATTCACTCACAAAGATGCCCTGTTTTGTTCCTTGCACCGGTATTCCCACATTCCCCAAGCTGGCCGGGTTGTTTGTTTGTTTGGGTTGCCTACGGTTCTCATATTGGACGGGTGAATCAAGTAATGGAACAATACCGGCAAATTCCTATCTCTTCAGCATCAGCAATCATGGTATCAGTTGTTGCATCTAGCAAAATTTGCCTACAATAATGCTCCCCACTCCTCTACAGGTTCCTCTCCTTTTTATTCCCTGTATGGACAACACCCACGCACTCTTCTTATCCCTGATCTCTCTGTGTCACTAACCCCTGCTGCCTCAGCTTGTGTTAGAGACTTGTCCCTAGTACACTCACAAATGCTCACGCATCTCCGTGAGGCACAGGCAGTTATGCGAGACACAGCTATCAAGAAGCGTGTACTGGCTCCGTCTTGCGCTCAGGGGACAGGGTATGGCTATCCACAAGACATTCTCATTGGCCCGGCTCTCGCAAACTGCTTCTGTGGTTTGTGGGGCTGCACAAAGTAACAAGGATACTGAATCCGGTGGCTTTTCGACTTTCTCTCCCCTCTACCTGGCGTATACACCCAGTCTTCCAATCATCTCTCCTTAAGCCTTGTCCTTTAGCCATCAGAGTGGTTCTGCCACCTGCTCCCGTTGTACTAGATGGTTCCGAGGAATGTGAGGTTAGAGCCATTTTGGGCTCTCATGTCTCCAGGGGTCGGTTGTATTACCTAGTGGACTGGTTGGGTTATGGTTCCGAAGAGAGGTCTTGGGAGCCCGCTTCCAAAGTACATGCCCCCCTTCTTGAGTCACAATTTCACTGGAACAATCTGTCCTGCCCACAGGGTCATCGACCTTTGGGGGGGAGGATCTGTCATGCACACACAACATTCAAGTACTCCCTCCAAGCCAGAGGACTCACTCAGGGATAAACATCCTGTTACTCAGCAGCAGCATAAAGGATCTGTACCACCGGTTCTCCAGTACAGGAGAACATATCTGGGACGCTCGAGATGACAACTTTGTTTATATTCCAAATGGAAGTTCCTGTGGCGTTCATCCACACAACCACGTGTTTCCATGGTGACTCTACACAAGAGAAGGAAACGTTTGCTACCTCAGCAATCACGTGATACGACGTCTCGGTCTGTCACACGCCCCTCGATTTCCAATGCTCCTCAGATGATGAACTACGATACTCATCACGTGACATACACTTCTTGATCACGTGACGTGGATGCCATAGCAACACATTAAAACAACAGGGGTTCCCACCATAAAACGCTTATCAGCTGTTTTCGTTCAGCGTTTAGCGTTTTCTTGTTTCTTGATCCTGCTATCTGGTATTTTAGCCTTGGCTATTGTTTACTGGACCTCTTCTTGTTCAACCCTTGATTACTCTGCGCCGTGACTCTGCTGACCTCCACCTCACTATGACCTTGGATTACGCCACGGACTGCTACGGATCTGCCCTACTAACTCCTTGCATCCCGGACATCAAAATCTTGCTTCATTGTCATCACGGACTGCTCTGGATACCCCATTTGTTTTTGGCAATTTGGACTTGCACCTTGCTTTTGTCTATGAGATCCATGAACTCTGCATAATTCAGCATTCTTATACTTGCCTCAAGTGCTTCCTGTGGGTTACTGCAACATTCATCTATACATTTCAGTATTGTGTTCTAATCTTGGCTGCTGTAGCTAACTGAGGGAACAGGATTTTATCCTTGAGTATCCTGCAACACCTGAGGTTTCCTCCAAGTCAGTTCTCCTGCATTTCATCTCCTGATAGGTGTCATTATTGCTACTTGGTCATTCATCCATTTTTCAAAGACTGTTCATACTCACCTAACATGCCCATTTCTTTACAGCTGCCACCTGGAGGATCTGGTGTTCCTGTTCCTGCCACCTGTGGCCCTAATCCTCGAACAGCGAGTGTTTTGCATCTCGCTGTTGGTTGCTTAGGGATGGAGGTATTCATACTTCACGCAAGCCTCGAGTCTTGACATTCATTCATTCAATGTTCCTCCACAGCGGACAAGGATTTGCTCACGTACAAGATTACTTGTTGACCTTGTTGTGCTTTTGGTACAATACTGCTGTTAAGCAAGTATCTGAGAACTCCATCTCCAAGAAAAACTCCTTGTTCTTTATAGGTTAAGCCAAACAAGGGGCTTGGGAAAGCTTTTCTTTAGTTGTTTTACTTCTAAGGGTTGTTCCAGAACCCACAACCACTTGACCTCAGCCTTTAATATATAGACGAAGGGTTGAGTGACCTCTGTGTAGTCTTCAATGAACTTTCTACTATAATTAGTGAGTCTAAGAAGGCTTCTTAGTTTTTGCAGAGTAGTAGGGTCTTTCAACTTCAATAATGCTCCCACCTTTTTCCGCCTGGGGACTGAGACCCTCAGGGGTGATTTTGTGCCCTAAGTACACACAGTGCTTTCTGCAACTGGGTCAGAACATAGCGTATTTCCATTATATGTTCCTGCACAGTTGAGTTCTTGATTAAGACATCATCTACAAAGGCCAGGTTTCCCCTTTCGCCTAAGTCGGGCATGTGTAGGAAGCTGTTAAACTAATTTCCAGAGTTTATGTATAAAAATGGTGGTTTGGTCCAAATCTATTGCTGTCCCCTAAAGGTAAATGTAAGCTCATACTGGTCTTTCCTACGCACAGGTACTGTCCAGTAACCGTTGGTCAGGACAATGGCTGTATAAACCTTTGACCCATCAATCAGGGCCAGTCCCTGATCGATGTTGGGAATGGGCCATCTTGACATGTGGAAAAGTTTATTTAACTGCCGTAGGTCTGTACAATGTCTGCAATGGCCATTGGGTTTGAGTATCCCTCTACCGGGTTGTTAAAGATACTGTGGATTGGACAAATTATCCAGCAGGATTCTAAGTTTTTAATAATCTGGGTGACTCTATAGATGCAAGAGGTACCTGGTATTGCTTCACAAATATTGGAGCCATCTCAGGGTCTGCGGGCACGGTGGTTGAATTTATCTTGGTGCATCCACAGTCATATGAATCCACTGCAAAAATATCCTGAAAATTAAGAAACACTGGTTTTAGCTTCTGTTTTTGCTCCTCAGTCTCACAGGCATCCACACGATTGATTTGTTCTTCGACTATCAGCTTAAAGCCTGGAAAATCCTTGGGCATGGCAGTTTCTGTGGTATCCTCCAGTTGGGTGGAGAGATCTATTGTGATGGTGTTGGTCTGAACTGGAGGTCACAAGAATCGGAGGTAATCACTGTTGACTCAGAATACCAACTCATCCTTCCTGATATCACAAATCACCTCTTCCACACCATAATGGCAGGAAGAGCACATCAAGAAATTCCCCACTTGCCCTGTGAAAATCCCTTTTCGGATAGATACCATTGTCTATATGTAAGTAGTCATTTGGAATTGGTCCAATGATCTCATTACCTAAACCAATAGAATAATGTTGGGCATCAAATGCCATTCCAATAATATACTTTGAAGGTCGCTGTTATCCACCAATATTCAAATGGTGTCATGCTCTACATCAACTAGGGGTGCCAGATGTAAATACAAACCTTTTTGTTGGAGATGATAATTCAAATTTATATAGGCGTCCTTGTTTTTGAGGTTCTTCCCTCCCTTAACTTTTAGGGGAATTGTAAATTGTTGCACCTGTCCTTGGATGGTAACCTCTTATCTCACTTGAACGTCAACTGCATATGACAATAATTGAGCTGACCAGAATGCCTTCTCAGTGTTGTTAAACCCCCCAATCAGGACCAGGCTTTGCTATTAATTACGTCTAAATTAATTGCAAATCGATTGAGAATGTCACTGCCCAAGTAAAAGGCGTAGAGGACATATCTAACAATTATGTTCTATGCCTATTTTGCCAATGGAAACTTTTACCATACACCTGTTAGGCAGAAGATGTTTGGAATTTGGATTTTCCAGGTCCATTTCCCCCTCATTAATCAATTCAAACATGGGAATGGTCTGATCTTTTGGGAGTTATCTGAATAATGCTTCACTGATGAAGCTTCTTCGGTTATACAGGCATACTCTGGTGAGAACAGGCTCCTCCCCCTCATTACCCTGAATGGGGAAAAACAGCTGTTCACCCTTCCTCTGGATGTCGGTCAAACTTTGAGCTGGTTTTTCTTGATCTTTTGTCATGGGATTTTGGTTTTCCTCTGATTGTGGATTGGTATAAAACTGCAGAGTATTTCCCTCCAGCATGGGATGCCACTTAAAATTGGGAGAGAGGTTGATTTTCAAGAATGGAGAAGGGTTCCCATCACCAGTATGTACTTCTACAGAGATGCCGGTGATGTCTGGGACTTTATTGTTCCTGAAATGGAATTCTCTTTTGTAGGACCGCTGTTCAATCATGTGGCATGTGCCATTCAAACTCACATCATTTGTGCTTTTATTTCAATTTGATTGCCCAGTTAGTCTGAGTCCAAACGACCTTGTTCAAAAAATCATCTGGTGTAACAACCTCCAAAATGAGGTCATTCCCCAAGAGGCATGGTGTGCCCTCTGGAGTCACGACTATCACCAAATGTTTCAACTTTTCCCACTTTTCATCTCCAGATCTGCAGTCCCTTCAACAGAATTATCATTCCCATCAAAGTTTTGGAGTTGTCCAGTAAGAGGTTTGAGAAGAATTTGGTGACTCTCTCCCTTTGCAAATTTAGTTGGCCAAAGGCCTTTTTTGGACAGGAGGGTGGATTGCAATCCAGTATCCGCTAGCGCTGATAATGCACAATAACCCCGTACTTTGACGGAAGCAGAAAATCTTCCTTATCTCTACTCAAGTGGAGAAAAAATGTGCATTCTGTGCCAGTTTAGCGCTTAACTTTTTTATATTGAACACTGACATTTTGTGATCTTGGACAGTTTTCAGTGTTGGAGTCCCGGAATCTGTAAAAAAAAGAAAGGTTTTGCACCCAGAGACAGGTGGGATTGCAAAGTTCCCTTTTTACACCTATTCTATGCTGTCTCCCTTTTCCTGGAGACAGTTACCCAAACCTGTTTGGGGGGAGGATAAATCTGGGATTTCTGGGTCCTCTGGGTGACATTATTTTGGTTGAATAGCTTCTTGCTTTGGGTCGGTTTCCATACTTAGCCCATCATAATCAGGGTCTCTTGGGTCCCATTTTTCCTTGGGAGGGATCTCTCCATCTCTGAAAGAGAAGATGTTCTGTCCTGAATCCTCCAGGGATTCTTCTCCTTCAAAAGGGATAATGCAGACTACATCGACAAAGTAGGTTGTCTTTGGCTTTCGATTCCTCCCACTTACCCTCTGTTCTTTAGTTTCCATCTTTTCGGGGGTAGAATATGTATGTTCAGGCTCTGAGGTTTCTAGGGGTTTTGTTCCGGTGGGAAAGGAATCTTCCTCTAGGGCTTCGCCTCTCCCTTCCTCTTGGGCCCCCTCCTCTGGAACCTGTTGGTTGTCTGACTTTTCTTCCCGTCTTGGCTCCACCAGGGCATCAGACCCGGGTGTTCAGTTATTCTGGACAGCAGTTTCCAGTTGAGGGTTCTGCTGAGCCCTCAACATGCCATCCAGGTCATAGGTTAATTGTTGGACTTGTCGCTCCAGTTGTGATATGTTTTGTAGTCAGTAGAAAGGTCTAGATTCATACCTTTGCTGCTCCCGGAAAGGGTAGCTGTCCCTTATTCTGGAGTAGCTCGGGTATTGGGATTTTCCCTGACAACCTTCCATCCTTGGACTCCCTTCTGCCTTATTTGGGAATCTATCATCCCGAAAGCAGGGAAGAGAGAGGAGGATTATTCTGGAAGTAAGAGTTTGAAGGGTATCTGGGAAAGAAGGTTAGGTTGGGGGCTACAGAATTTCTTCCCTATTGAGGGAGGTTTTGAGAGAAGTTTCCCGGGTCACTACCTACCTAGTCGCCTTTTTGTGCCGGGGGAGTGCAGACATATCCCGGGATGGGTCTGTTACCCTTGTATCTCCAACTGATGTAGGTGAAAGGGTCAGACGGTGTGCTGGTCTGGTATCTGGCCTGGCTACCACCTGATTTGGTTGGTTCCGAGGGTGTCCTCTACCTCCCGTTCTTCTGAAAGGTGGGAGAAGTATTTTTAGGCTCCCCATCTCCAAGTCCAGTGGGCGAATATTTTTCACCTCTGCTACCTTTGCAGCAGCAGGTGTGTTTGATGTTTTTTTTTGTGGTTATTCTTAATTTCAAAGGGCTTTTTGACTGTATAGATCCTCGTGGCCTGTTCTATCACACAATCCAGGCTCCTATGGTCATGGAAATCCCTTACTAATTGGGTCATTATGTATTTTGGGGGCACGTGAAAATATGTGTTGATGAACTCCCGGCTATTTGTGTTCACCCGCCTAAAAGCTTGTGCAAATGCTTGTTTCATCTCCTGAATAAACTCTCTAGGCACTTGTTCTTCCCCACACTACAGGTTGTATGCCAGCTTGCGGGCGTCCTGCAGGTTCCTATGGATTGAAAAGTGTTTAAGAATGGCCACCTTGTAGGTGGACCATTTTTGGTGATCTGGTGATTTGGTGGAAGAAGCTTCAGAATTCAGGGGACAATGTACATTTCACAAACTCCATGGAATTTCTATCATTCTAAATACCAAATGTTGTCATCATTTGGTCATAAAGCACCAGATGCTCCCATACTGAAACTTTGGTGTTCTTATGGTAGGGAGTCATAAAGCTCTTTATGACCTTTATCTGCTGAATTGGTCTTTCACAAGACCTCTCTTCTGTTTGCTAGACTTTAATTTCAGCTGCACCTAAGTCCACTCACCCTCTGACTCAAATCTGCTGCTATTGGTGGTCCAGTCCCTGTCCTCTAGCCACCCCCTATGAGACTGGGAAAACCTCCCAGAATGACGGGGTATGGAATCTTCTCTCTTGTGGTGCTTTGGGCTCTCGAGGTCATTTCCCTTGTAATCCCCTTTTCACGCAGGAGAGTACTCATTCTACTGATCCCTTCTACCGGGTATGGTGAATTCCCTCCACCTCCCTGAATGTGTGGAGGTTTTTAAAATACCCTTTTGAGGCCTAAACTCTGGTCAGTCTCTTTCTTCAAAGCGGACCAGGTTATCCCTTTGTAACTTCATGTACTGCCAGTACAACTCCCTGATTTTTTCATCATAGGAGCCCTGCTTGTCAGAAGTACTTGCCAGGGTATTTTTAAACTCCCAGAGTCCACGGCCCGGCCACCTTCCCTGCTGCTTGGAAGAGATGAATATTCATCAATATCTGATAACAGGCATTCTGGCTCGATTTCACTGTGTCTGGGTGAATCCAGCTGCCTTATATTTCCTTGTTCTTGAGAAGTGATATGCATGCAGTCAGTGCAGTCTGTAAATAGGAGGTGGTGAGTGGGCCTGAGGTCCCTGGTAGATAGGTCATTGCCTGTAATCAAAGGGTGCTTTACCATACCCTGCCTGGTCAGGGTGTCTCAAAGCTGGTTTATATTTGGCTATTTCACTTTCCAACCTCACACATTTGTTTTCCTCAGTCCCTGTCTCTTGGTGGTATGCAGAGGCCTGGGTTTTTAATTCTGACCCCAGTGCTTGAGTGGGTTTTAGCACTGTACTTTGTACAATTAATCAGTCTCTTAGTCCCTTGTTCTCTTCACAATGGCACTCATTTTCCTTCTGTGAAACTTGCATCGTCTGTGCATATTCAGAGCATATCTTTTTCCAGAGACTAATCTCCTCCTCTTGCTCAATTCTGGCCTGTGTGGCCTGCTCTATGTCAACCTGTGTGCTTGCCTCACATGTTCCATTAATTGTGCATTTTGCAACCTACTGCCAGTCAGTTCCTGAGAACAGGACTCATTTATCTCCACGTTAATCCTTAACAATGCCCTTCCTGAAACTTGGCACTATTCTCTTGACTTCATTTGTCATTTGCCATTTTCTTCCCTCAACTACTCTCTCTGCAGCTCTCTCTGCTGTTTCAAGGTGTTCATATCTTGGTTCATCTGATCGAACTGATCCTGAGAATCAACCCCTTAATAATTAACTGGAAGTTGTTTTACCAGTGATTGAAATTTGAAAATGTCCTCTCAGCAAGCTCTTTTATGAACAACCTGCTCATTTAATTTGTGTTGACTTGCGCTCATATTTTCAACACATTCGTTATACTCCTCTTGCAGTGCAGAAAATTGAGCCTCTCGCTTTCCATTTTCTTGCTGCTGTGTTTTCAACTCCTCTTTTAGCTGTTCAATAATATTTTTTAAGTTTTGGATTTGTTGCGCTTTCGCTTCTAATTGTTTCAGCTCTTTATGGGCTTGATTCAAGACCTCAGCCTGGTTTCGCACACAGGCACGACTGTTCTGGTGCCTTTCTTCCATGATCATCATATTCACATATGTAGGCTGTGAGCTGAGCCTTTTAAATGTGATCATCGTTGCGGCTTGCCACATTTCATGTTCTTGTTCTAGCCATTCACTTTTAATAAATAATATGGATAGTAGATGTTTCCTGGCCTTATTGATTTCTATAGTGCTCATTCTGAAATGTGTTCTGCACCTTATATACACCCTTAGTCAGGCTTCAGACCACAGCACGGAACTGAGACAGTGCTTATAGATCTTAAGGCACAGATAGATGAGTTGAGAGATGAGGGTAAGACAGCACTACTGCTACTCCTTGATCTCTCGGCTGCATTCGATCTGGTCGACCATGAGATATTCTGCAATCACTTATAGTCAGCAGCCTACTTTTCCCAAGAGGCAACCGACTAGATTCAATCCTTTCTCAACAACCGTACTATGCGAGTCTTTCCCCACTAGCAGCTGCTGACCCAACACCCATTACCTGCGGTGTTCCACAGGGCTCTTGTGTCTCCCCTACACTGTATAACATTTTCACAAAGCCCCTTTTCGATGATCTAGATGGTCTAGGTATCACCTACACAAACTACGCTGATGATACCCAGATCCTCATCCCACTGACGGGGGATTATGACAAGGATTTGGCCTTTGTAAATATGGTGTACCTCATCACCCAGGCATGGATGGCCTCACACGGTCTATGCCTGAATGATGACAAAACAGAACTCTTCATCCTAGGTGCCACACCCAATCTTAATAAACTAGGCCAAAACTACTCTTCTTTTGTAATTAACAATAACAACATCACCGTAGCCAAGGAGGTTAAAATCCTCGGCTTCTATTTAGACTCCACAGTTACCTTCAAAAACAGGTTAATGCTATGGCATCTGCCACATAATATACATGTAAACTTATTAGAGCAGCCAAACCGTTACTTTCACCTAATAACTGTATCACTCTAGCCAGAGCGTTGATCCTGTCCAAGTTGGACTATTGTAATGCTCTCTATGTAGGCAGTAATAAATACATCACAAACAAAATCCACATTTTACAAAAAAACGCTTTAAGAGCAGCCCTAAGCCTCCCGAATAAAGCTCACATCTCAGAGACTAGAAGACCTGTCAATTGGCTTTCAATGAAAGATGAAATCTTCCTTAAATCCATCTCTCTAACTCACAAATGCCTCCACCAAGCTGCCCCTAATACCTGATAATGAGATTCACTAGACCGGTATCCTGCCGCCCGTCTAGAAAGGCTAACTCTAACCTCCTTCTAGTGCCAAGATTCAAACATACTATGTCTGGAGGGAACAACTTTCCTGTTAAAGCAGCACAATTTTGGAACTCCCTACCACCACCGCTCAGGGAAGATCTTCCCTAGCCAGAATTTAGATCCAATACCATCCTGTGGATCAAGGAACATTACACTTAATGTACTCCTTTGCTGCGCTATACTATAAATATTGTAAATTGTGTATAAACTGTGTATATACACTATCCTTTATGTCTAGACATATTATATAACCTGTAAACTATGTATATTCCCTGTAACTATTACTTGCAGTATCGGTTCTCAATGTTTTTGATGTTTCCAGCAATGTAACCTCAGTTGGATTCCATCTATTGTGCTCTCTGTAACACAAGCTTTACAACCCTCTTGTTACTCTTGCGCCCTGCTACCCTTGGGTTAGGTGCGCACTACAAATAATAAACAAACAAACAAACTCTTTGCAAGGGCAAAAATGTCAACCCGGTTCCTGATTAGTTTCCACTCACAATGACAACTCAAAATCAACAGTGTTTTATCTATACACCACCTGGCACCCAAGGTACAGGTCTGAATTGTACCTTAACAATGCAGACACAACTTTACATCTACTGCAATGCGATTACAACCAAATGGATAGTGTGCTGCTACTGCACCGTCACATTCGAAGACTCTCAAGCAATACCCGACACAAGCCCCCAATTTTGTCAATGTTTATTATACAGTCGCAATCAACTCAAGGATTCCTCCCCACACCCAGCAAGATGGCACACAACAAAACGCTTTAAAGATTCAACTTTAGTGAGGCCTACATTTCTATCATAACCAAGGCAATCACAAAAATATCAACCACCAAATCTGTGGCACTACACAATCACAAAATCTAATTTCTTGCACCATTTGACTAGCATAGGTTTAAAAGACTTTCAGCTGCTACAAGACACATGGACAATTTTGAAGTTGTCAGTCAGAATTTATATTGGATTTCTTGCAAATTAACCAATAGAAAAAATACAAAACATGGATTGATTGCTTAGTTTGGCACAATAGCCCTTTCTCCAGCAATTCCCACCCTCAAGGCTTCAATTAGATATGACCCTTCTGACATGAAGGCAAGATACAGGGAGTAGGAACTCAATGGAAAATCAATGTGGGCTTTTTAGTTAGGTAAAATACAATGTTTTGGAATTCTGATTTGAGATGCAATGGAATAAATGGGGAATTTTTTGTAGCACCACTCATTATTAAAATGCAAGGCTTTGGGATTTTGGTTTGGACTGAAAGCAAAAATTTGTTTTGCAAAATTTGTGTTCAATGGGAATGCAAGGTGGTGTGGTGTTTGTTTTGGGGACACTAGCACATTAAATTGAACAGCAGGGTTACCCAACTACATTACAGACTAGAGTAATTTACAGTGCACTGGGATAATCCTTTGTCAATTTTGAATTTTGACAAAAATATCACCCTGTGATAAATGACCCTATGGGATTTAATTAAATTAAATGTGTAGTTAATAGTGCTAAGGGTATACATGCTTTTACCCCCTTCACCCCCCTTGATCTCCCACTAATGGAGAGCACCCACCAATGCAAAGGCAAGGGTTAAACCGACAGATTCTAACACGATTCACTTTAACTGGATAGAGTGTTCTTCTATAGGGAATTCATTTAGTGTACTTTTTAGTTCAATATGGACAGGGTCCAATCAGTTTTGCCCCCATTACTTCACTCACTAAGGGAAAGGTATTAAGGCAGGTAGCTCCCCAAACAATTGATAGCTTTGGGATGTATTTACTTACAGATGGGGAGCAGGTGCAAGTGGATCTTGCTCACCTGGCTTAAGTCCCGCCCAACTGGTGCCTTCCTGGTTGCCACTCTTTTTGCCTACTTAGCAAGCCCTGCCTACCTGGTGCCTTCCTGGTTGCCGCTCTTTTTCCCTACTTAAGGAGACCTCCAGCCTCTTTTCCTTTGCAGATGGGGAGCAGGTGCAAGTGGAATATGGCCACCTGGCCTAAGCCCCACCCATCTTCTTAGCCCTGCCTCTTCCTTCCTGCTCTTAACTCTTAGATCAAGGGCGTCTCTTGCCCGGGCGTCCGAAGCGAAGGGCAGACATAGAAAAGGGCAATTCCTGTTTGGACCATTTTAGACCAAGATGCTCCAGGGCCCGAACCCCTGCTCAGACAGCAGGTAAGCATTCCCCAACATGTGTTGATCCTGTTGTGATGTCCCCTTGGGCCTCCCCTTCTCGCACACAGATGTTGCCTGTTTTGCTTGATTCTTCTACCCTGCTTCCCCCTCAGCCCCCTCCAGCTTACTTCTGCAGGAGTCTGTACTGATAGATTCTGGTTTCAGCATCATCGTCTTGTGGCCAATGCTGGATTTGAAATGTATGGACTTCATTGATTCACGGTGCATCTCCCTTTCTCATGGTGGCCCTGAATCATGCTGTTCCCATCTTCATCTTGTATCCAGACTTGCAATATTATGGGCCTCATCACGACCCAGGCGGTAAGTTACCGCCTGGGCCGTGACTTTACCACCATGGCGTAAACTACGTTTACGCCATGGTGGTTGGCGGACTTACCGCCCCATTCCGACCTTGGCGGGGCGGTAAGTCCCCAATCCCCATTTACCCTTCCCCATTCCCATTTTTGCCCCATAGGGCATAATGGGAGTGGGGAAGGCATTAATTACGCCACCGTAAATTACGGTGGCGTAATTAACTCCATGGTCCCTTAGCGCCATGGATTTTAACACCTGCTAAAAGCAGGTGTTAAATTCGCCATAGCGCTAAGGGACCTCGTACTCAGGCGGTAAGGGTCGGCGCTGTTTACGGCGCCGTAAACCCCTTACCGCCTGGGTCGTAATGAGGCCCTATGTGTTACTACTGACTTCAGCAATTGTATTCGTTCTCCCCTCTTGCTTCTCCACACGTTTTAACTGCTTACTCTCTGTTCTCTCCTCCTCTCTCTTTCTCCCTTTTGCTATCTCCTCCCCTTACTTTCTTCTATGCACTTACACTATCAGAATTGTCCCTGGTGCTAGTATGATAGCAACCTCGTCTGTCTCCTGCCCCCACGCTTTACTTGTCCCCTCGCTTCCAGCACTATCTGAAATGTGGTCAGCCCTAGTACGATAGTTGCTTATTTTGTTCCTCCCCTCCCTTTCTGCACCGCTCTCCCTCAGCTTTTATTTTCTCTGGCTCAACCAGAAATGTCATCAGGCCTAGTATGATAGTCACTTGTCTGCTTCCATTTGCTTCCCACTCTCCCTTCCTTTTCTTTGTCTTAGCTCTTGCACTGTCTGAAATGTTGTCAAGCCGAGTACGGTGGTTAATTTCACATCCTTACTGTTCATGGCCTGTAAGAATGTCATTGTATTTTCCCTTGTTCCCTCCCTTGCCTTGAAGCGCTTTGAAACACATTGTGCATACATGAGATCTTTGTTCTTAGTTAAGGAGGCACGCCAGATCCTAGGACACTTTTTCAGGCTGGCAGATCACACCTCAAGCCTCTACTTGTGGGTTCTGAAAAACTAACAACATGGCAGCTACCCTAATTTTTCAGATAATTGCCAGCAGATATATATTTTTGAGTTCTATAAAACACTAATCATATCTCGGCATGCCCTTCTTGGGAGGAGCTACCCTTTATCATGATTTGCTGCTGTGCCAAAACAGTCACAAATCTGCCCCTTGTTGATTCAAACCTTACTTCCATAATCTATCATCGCAACAGCTTTCTAGTCCCTCTGAATTAGGAGAAGGCCAGAATCATAATTTTTCTTATAGCTCAAGTTGAATCCATCACACAAAATGTGTTTTTACATGGTCCTGATGGGCTTCTGATCCCCGTTAATATGAACCCATGAGGCACTTTGTATTCAAGAAAATGGATTCAACAGGCACCACAAGTGTCCCTGAGTTTCTCAACAGCCCCCACTAATACTTGGGTTGCATTTCTCTTCTTTGACCTGATCAGTACATCTGGCTGGCCCATGTGATCATGCACTCCCTTCCTGGACTTTAAAGGCTTTTGTTTGAAGCTTTTTAATGGGGAGACCTGACCTTAAAGGTCATTTCTGTTGGCTGTGTTATCTGCAAATCCCACTATGCTGATCTAATTCTCTGTATATCTTAGCATTTAACTGAAAAGCAGACTTCTTTTCCTAGAGGTCCACATTCAAAGGCCTTGAGCTCAAAGTTTTAGTGTGCCAGTCCTTCAAGTTCAATGGTGGAAAACAAGCCACATACATAATTCTAAAAGAATAGCATTTTACATTGACATGATGTGACATGTGACATGCTGTTCATAAATGCAATCTTTCTTTTCTACTATATTAGAACAGAGGTAGATTCATTATTAATCATATGCACAAAGATAGGCCACAGTTACCATAGGAAACCCTTGTTCACTTTTACAAAAATGAAATGGGTCTTTCTCTTTACATGCTGTGATTTTATATGATGAAAATTAAGTCTCTTTATTCCTGATAACGCAATCTGTCACTTGACTTTATTTCTTAAATGTCAGGCATCACTCCTCCTTTTTATCTTCCAAATGTGCAGTGTTCCAAATGTATTGTTTCTTTCCATGTGCACTGCTGCAGTTTTACACCTGTCAAAGGTACCTTTTACCAGTTTACACGAAGTCAGCAGCTACTACACTACATTTTACTTTTTGTTTACCTCCATTGGACACTGTTACAATAATACAGTTCTAAAGCACACTCTCCTTCAACTTGATGTCTTTGTATTTTACTAAAGTTGAAACAAGCCCATTGTTTTTCATTCACTAGTCCTTTTATTGGAAAACAATGTTTTGCACTGGCTTTTATATATCATTGGAACTCCACATTAGCCAGCTTCACTCTCACAACAGGGCCTAGCATGGCCTGTCCATCTCTGTCGCTCTGCAGCTGTCTTTTCACCCCACAATGTCGCCTTTTGATGTACAATGGGCACTTCTATGCTTAGCTGGTTTCAAAGGTTGTAGCATAGATCTGTTTGTTAGTGTCCCTTTTTTGAGGCCCTGGTGCCACCATCTGGTCTGTAATGTCTTACTATTTTCCGGCAGAGTGTGTTTTTGTTGGTTAGTGTGTAGAAATGCTTGGATGTGGGTTTTTAGACTTGCGTGTCTCCTCTTGATTTACAACGGGCACTTTTCTGCATAGCTGGCATTCACTGGTTGTAGCATAGACCTGCTTGTTAGCGTTTCTTGTGGCCCTGGTGCCACCCTCTGGTCTGCAATGCCCTCCTTTTTCCTGCCAAGTGTGTTTTTGTTGGTTAGTGGGTTTAGACCAGCATGCCACCTTTTGATGTCCGGGGGGCTCTTCTCTGCATAGCTGGCATTCACTAGTTGTATCATAGATCTACTTGTTAATGTGTGTATTTTGAGGCCCTAGTGCCACCCTCTGGTCTGCAATGCCCTAGTTTATCCTGCCGAGTGTGTTTTTGTTGGTTAGTGTGTGGCAATGCTTGAATTTTGGTTTTTAGACCTGCATGTCACCTTTTGATGTACGGCGTGCACTTCTCTTCATAGCTGGCATTTACTGGTTGTAGCAGAGCTCTGCTTGTTAGTGTGTGTTTTTGAATCCCTGGTTTCACCATCTGGTTTGCCATGCCCTAAATGTTACTGCTGAGTGTGTTTTTGTTGATAAGTGTGCAGCAATGCTTGGATTTGGGTTTTTAGACCTGCATGCCACCTTTTGATGTATAACAGGCACTTACCTACATAGCTGGCATTCACTGGTTGTAGCATAACTCTTTTGTCAGTGTGCATTTTTTTTAGGTCCTTTTGCCAACAGGAGGAGATTCCATGGATATTGAATTCTTAATAGTATTCTTAATGAACAGTACAATAAAAAAATAGTTCAAAAGCCACAAACAGTAAAAATGAGTACAATCAAAATATCAGAAACCTAAAAAAATACAGCTTCATTGAAAGGGCCTGATTTACGAACATGTTTTCTATGGGATGTTCCCATTATAAAACATTTGTGTATATTAGGACCAAAGTATTACACGGATCAGTTGCATAAAAGGGTAATACTGGGTATTAACATGCAATGAAATGCATAAAATTGAGTCATTTGAGGAGAAAGATGTCGGTGAAGGCATTTCAGTGGGTTTCCTTGCTTAAGAGAAACCCAAGGGTTCACTAAATGCATTTCTGCTTACTCCTGACCGAATGCGAGCCTTGCCCCTTTATTTCCCTCTTGTCTGCACGGCTTTCATTTGCAAACAATGTTCTTTTCTCACCGGCGTCGTTTGCATTTGTTTGTTTCTGCATAATGCGGGAAGGCAGCGCAATCTCCATTTCCAGTCCAATTTGCAAGCGCCGCGCCTGGGCAGTAGAGTACGGGCTCAGCACCCCCCCCAGAACATTACACAGCCGGCCTCAGATGCGCACCCCAGCCCGAGCTGGGGAATGGTAACTTGTTTATTGCAAGCAGCATTTACCAAGCTTTATCTTGACAAGGTGGTGTCCTTCAGCAGAGGACGGGGTACGCTTCTTGGTTCAGCAGATCTGTCAAGTCGGAGGCAGTCATTTGATTTCGCTTCATACATATGCTTAGGTGCTCAGAAAATTACAGTACGCCACGTCGAAAATCAGACCCGCCGACGCGGAGGCGAGGTCAGTGCCAAGGTGCCGGGTCTCCCAGCGCCCGTCCGCGCGCGCGCGCCCGCGCCTGCTGTAGCTGACTTTAATCTGACTTTGGCGCGTGACGGAGTTGAGGCGCACACCCCTAGACACCACATATCATGGGGCACGTTTCATTTGCATTAGAACTGCTCTGTTGCTGTGTTGATACGTGCAGAGTGACATCCCCGTGCCATTCGCAGAGTTCATTTTAGTTCCCCCGGACGGGCCCGAGGATTGGGGGAGAGAACAGGAGTGCTTAATTGGAACATAGTGTGGGCCGATGTCTTTCTTTTAAGTTTGATTGCAGTAATTGCATATAATTATAAACAATAACCCAGCTGGTCAAAAACAACAGCACATAGCAGAGTAAAGATACTGGAATATTGTTAAATTGAAAGGTCGGTTCATCAACCAAACAATTAATCAAAAAAATAAAAAAATGGAATATTTGATTTTAATGTGACTGGGGAAACTGGCAAAAGAAATGGCCCCCAGGCACAGCTAGTCTGCCTACTTCTTGTCCTATTAGAGAACCATATAGCTCATTGTTAATCTCTAGCTAGCCAGCCACCGTCACTTCTGTCCGTCTTCTTTCCTTGGCCCTCATTACGATACTGGCGCTAAACCATGGCACTATTAGCACCATGGTTGGTGCCGGTACCGTAACGAGTCCGCCAATGTTCAATGGGGAATTACCACCCCATTCCAAGGTTGGCGGTGCGGTAATTCCCCATTGAACATTGGCCCTTCCCCATTCCCATTTTTGCCCCATAGGGCTCAATGGGACTGGGGAAGGCGGTAAGTACGGTACCGCAAATTGCGGTACCGTACTTACCTCGAGTGTCCCTTTGCGGGTCCCTACTTTCAGGTCGGGTCCCGCAAAGGGACCTCGTAGTAAGGTGCTAAGTGTTTAACGGCGCCGCAGCCTTTTACGGCCCCTTTAAACACTTAGCGCCAGGGTCCTAATGAGGGCCCTTGTCTTGCTAAAACCAGCCACTTCTGGGTAGAGATTTGCAGCCTTCCCCTGTAATGCCTCCTGATTATAATAGTTCTTTTATAACACGTGTAATACCACTGAGTGGTTTCAAAGCGTGGGATTGGGATTCAAACCTGTGTTGCGTTGGGTTGCTTCCAAGACAAATGCATTGCCCCTGTGCTATCCATCCTCAGCAAACAAGTTCCTCCTGGTCTGGCCCACCGGCTTATTACTCGATCCCCTTGTGGAAAATGGGAGTTTGAGGCTGTAATTTGCCGTGGGCCTCACCTGCTTGAGGACACATTCAATCGCACCGGTTCCTTGGAGCCTCAGGCACACATCTGAATCTTCTCTAGGTACGCAGCGTGTGGGAACGCATTGAGCTTCCACAAAATGGTCGCTCTTGAATTACAGAAGAACTCGGCAAGCTGAGGCTCTCGTATTGTTTTGGACTACAACTCCCATGAAACCTCACCATTGGCTACGCTGGTCAAGATTATGGAAAGTGTAGTCCAGAAGGCCAAAGATTGCTGGCCCCTGAATTAGAGGAATGAAGTGGTCGCAATTGGAGTCCTCTTCCACTGCCCTCCTTTTTTTTTTACATGTCACTTTGCATTTATTTGGATTTATATGAGGGAGCATGATGTTTCAACCAGAAACACTTACAACAGAGGGTTCTCTTGTATCAGACATAAGATGGAATGATAATGATTTTTTGACAGGTTGATGTTAGGGAATACATGATACATAAATCAGGGACGGTACAAGACAAAATAGAGATAACGGAGTAATTTTCTGGGGGAACTGTCACCTCTTTGGAAGGGCGAGCTGTAGGAAGGAGGGGGCGTGGCCCCCAGCCAGATTACACAACACAGTATCTCTTCATACAACCCAATCCAGGTGATTTGCATATAAGCAAAGAGCATTATGGGCAAATCGTACTGTCCACCATTTTAAATGTTAAACATGTCTTATAGTGATCCATGAATACACCCTTTTAAGTTAATAATGGGCCCTTCTGTTTTGATTGGTCACAATATTCACCCTAATAAAGATATTTCTGTAAATTGCAGGGCACATATATCCGTTTGGACAGCTATAACACTGCAGTGAGGCTTTGGCAGTGTCTGTATGCAGTGTCCAGAGTTGAAGAGCGGGTTACGTGTGTAGTAAGTGTGATAATGCCACTTCAGAGCTGGTTGGTAGATTTCTACGTGTGGCACTTGCGATTGACCTGCGCTTTGACGAGCAAAGTGCTTTTAGAAGACTCTTCTACAGGATACAGGATTTTGGACATGTGCTGGTCTCTGTGTCTGGGTGACGGAGCAGCGCTCCTGCAAGATGTTTTTTGCTGGAGCGCTGCTCTGTCTTGTTCTGTCGCACTCCCTGCGCTGAGTGGCAGGCAGTGTTGTTTTTGACCAGAGAGGAGGGGTAATGCGTGCCAGAGGTGAGTGGCAATAAGATTTAAGGAGCGAGAGGATGCAGCGAGTGGTCAAGGAACAGAGAAGGTTAAGGAGGTTGTTAGAGTGAAGGCTGTGTGGAGGAGGCTAGCAGGTGATCGGGTTGCCCAGGTAAAGGAGGACAATCGAATGGATGCATGCCAAGATAAGGAGGAGGAACTTTGAAATGGACTGGTTTCTCATAGGGAGCCAACTACCATGCATTGGAAAGAGGGAGAAGACCTGAGGATTATAGCAAGCGTGTCTGGTGAAGTTAAACATTTTGTCAAGGTGGAAAGGGTTGGAGGCAGATGCTAGAGCAATAGTCAGGACAACTGATTGCCCGAGTTAGTATGAAGCTTTTGGCTGAATGGTGAGATGAGGGCGGGTTTTCCTGATAATAAAACTGTTAATTCTGGTAGCAGTAGAGGTAGCTTTAACAAAAGGGTGGCAATTGAGATTACTGTCAAAAAGTACCCCAGGGTTGCGTGCCGTGCGGTCAGCAGAACATGAGCTAGGGGAGAGAAGGAAATAGGGACAGTGGAGGCTGTGAGGTAAATGACCAGTGTCTTTGAGGAGTTGAAGAACAGGCGTTGGGGTGCCGTCCATTGTCATATTGCCAACAGGCCATCATAGATGCATGCAGGAAGATCAGGAGTGAGACTAAGGAAGGAGAAGTTGATATGAGTATTTTTCAGCTCTGATCCTCAAGGAATATGTCCAGGATAGACAGCATAAGTATACTGGCTGTCAGCAAACCTGACCATTCTAGATATTACAATGTATACCAATAATGCTCCACCAGGGAAGGTCTATTCCATTGAAGGGCCTTGTTCTTGCCTTAATTTGTTTAAACCCACTTTATTCCAGTGAAGGAACCAAAGACTACAGCTGCCAGAATTTAAATGGTGGCAAAATGAAAGATCAGAACATGGGCATGAGACCCTGATGCTATGGAGTCATGTGGTACCCCTAAATGTAGGCCTTTAACCATTTTTCTTCTGGCCGAAATTAGAATCTTTGGAGAAAAGCGTTTGTGCAAGTGCCAGTTAATTGAATGGTGGGGGTAGGGAGTCTGTTAAGCAGGATCTGAGCATGGTTTACATTCCCGACAGATGCATGTGCAGGATATCCCTCCTTTTGGATGATGTGATAAATTAAATAAAAGGACTCATTGTGATCATGACATATCATAGATAGCATCATCACTCCCAGTTGTAGAGCATCAATGTTGACTAGGCGCAAGTGGTCTGGTTCCCCCATCACACTCAGCCCACATCTTAGGGGCCACTTCGATAATGATACTCTTTCTGCATGTCTGAAAGCCACAGTTAAAGATGACATGGAAGCCGGCAATGGTGGGGGGTCTTGCCTGAATTTCCACATCATATAAGAGCTACTAGGCATTCTGTTATGTTATTGGACATTTGCATAGCACCTTTCACCATTGGTATGATCTCAACACGCTGTAGGTTGAACGCCCTCGGGGACCGCAGTCCAGCAAGTGGAAATGGTCAGACATATAAATAGGGCGTGTGTGCACTAGGTTTGTGTGCAGCACACAGGCATACAGTTCCTGAACGTGCATAAACACCGGGGTACATGGGAGCGGCTCTACAAGGGTGTGGCATCGGCCTAGTGGCCCATGCTCTGATGGCATGATGTGGATTGCCCTCAGTCTTCCTCTCCACCTGAGCACCTGCAGCATGCCTGCTTGGTTGGGTTGCGGGAGGGAACCGGATACCAGTGGCGTTTCGAAGTAGTTGAAGACCCCTTTTACTTTTGAATGTGACAAGAGTTCATGTATCCTGGAAGAGTGTTTGGAAAGCTAATTTTCATCTTGATGCATGATTTCTGTTTCAGTCCTGTTCCTGGGTAGTACAATGCTACAACATATTCTAGATAGTTATAGCTGTCACCTGTTCGATCTTCTCATTTTATTAGCTGTTCAAACTATAACATCCAATTGGAAACATTTTTTTTTATTTTATTTTTTATTTTATTTTATACGGTTTATTACAAACCTTTAAAATATGATTACATCATCAAATCCACACAACATAACATAAAAATGTTCATTCAACAGCTTGTTGCAGTTTAGCTCAACAGTTTTTTTCGGCCGTTTACTTAAGCAGTTTCCTTTTTTAAAGCTATTTAATTTGATTTCCACAATATCTATAAAAAGGTAAGGGCAAAAGTTAGTTTCCTATCTGTCTCATCAAACAAGATTTGCCACCACTCGTCAGCATTTAGGAAGGGTCTTTTGGTGATCAAGTCTCCGAGACAGCTTGTTCGTTCCCTTGTGAGGGCTGTGCATAACAAAGTAAGATGTTTCAACGTCTCCTCACATAGCCCACAGAATCTGCAGATCTTTGTCATGTTTTTATTTTTCTGTCATAAGCTTTTTCGCTCTTGTGTCTTAAATAGATTCAATTTGAATTTAAAGTACAAATCACGTCGCCGCGCCTCTGGAAATAATTTTAGGTACTTTGGGATTTTGTTGTATGCTCGTTTTTCATGTGGTACATTTTTCATCAATTTGTGAGTTCTTCTTTTCTCTTCTGTTGCGTTCCAGTCGCTTCTCCATAGGTATTTTTTCACCAAGTTTGGGTTAGTGTGTAAGGTTTCGGTATCAGTATCAAGATTCTTTAAAATCATCTTGCAGCTCTCCACCCATGAAGTTAGCACATTTAGTTCCTTGGAGTTTTCAATGTTTTTTAAGATCTCAAATTGAATAGGAGTATTTATGTTGGTTATTTTCGAGTAGAGATTTAGCGTGTTCCAGCAGATTCTGGCGTGAATTGATATTAGGCCGAGCTCATATCTGATACACGCCGTCAGAGTACGTTAGGGCAAATGTAGGACCTTGGTCCAAAAGGTATTTTCAAGGGAATTCCACAGCTCCCATGAGTCCCGAAATGCACATTCTGCTCCATATATGAGTGTTGGAACTGCTTTTTGTTTGTAAAACGCCAAGGCTGGGAGGAGTGAGTATTGTCCATATTTTTTATGGATAATGCATGCTTGATTTGTCAATTGTTGGCATTTAGATTTAACACTAGCAACCCAAGGTGTGTCATTAATGCTTGAAATGATGATCATTCCTAAGTATCTTGTCAATGGTGTGTTTTGATGGAAAGTCTTTTCTAATTACCAGCGGAATTTACTTACTCTGCCTTTGCTTTTGCTTCTAAGATTTTCTAGCACGAGAATTTCAGACTTTGCCGTGTTGATGGTAAGTCCATTAGTTTGAACATATCTCTCTAGGGCATTTAGTTTTCGTTGCAGGCCTATAGGAGTAAGATCTAATAAAATTAGATCATCCGCATAGAGAAGACGGCTTATTTGCTGACCATTTATTTTTGGTGGGAATGACTAGATCTGATCAAGAGTGACATCTATTTCAGCAAGAAATAAATTGAAAATTATGGATGCCAGTGGACACCCCTGCTTGTCTCCACAGTGGGGTAGGTATGTCATCTGATAATTTACCAGCTCTGTCCAGTCTAATCTGTATATTAGTTTCAGTGTGCAATTCGCGTATTGCCAATATAAGATTTATGGGACATTTCCAAGCGTGTAATTTGGCCCATACCTTTTCTCGAGGAATACTATCAAAAGCATGAGCAATATCTATGACAGCGATGTATATTTTTTGCCAGATCTTATCATTTCTATTTTTAGAGTGTTGACAATTAGCAGATTCAAAGCACACCGACTCCTTTAACGAATCCTGTCTGTCTTGGGTCCAGTTGGTTTGTAGTGTGGATCCATTGGTTTAATTTGCGTGTTAGCATTGTTGCGTATACCTTTCCCAAGACTTCTAGAAGTGCTATTGGATGGTAGTCCTTCAGATTGCTTCTATCTCCCTTTTTGAATATAGGGACTACAATAGCACTTTTCCAGGATTTTGGGGTACAGCGTGAAGTCGCAATTTTATGGAAGAGTACATGACAGAAGCTGGCCCATTCATCGGGATTCTGTTTTAATATGTGATTGCTCAGCCCATCTGGGCCCGGAGCTCTTGAGAGATTTAGATTTTTAATGATTGTTAGAATCTCATCATACTCGAAGGTTAAGTCCAACGATGTTACGGGTGCGAATTTTGGCTCTTTTGCATTCTCTTTTTTACAATATACATTTGTATAATGAGTTATCCAGTCTTTTTCTTTTACTGCACTTGTCATGATTCCTTGTTGCGAGGTACTATGTTGGTTAATGACACTCCAGAAGTCTTCGGTGTTTGTTTTTCGAGCTTTGCTAACATCATTTCGGCATTGCGTTGTTTCACGATCGACTTATGGGACTTTAACCAGTTTTTGTACCTTTGCATAATGTGTTTTTTTTGCTTTGTTTTTCTGGAATATTCGTTATTTGTATAGCTCGTATTTGTGATCTCATTTTACGTTTTTGTTTTAGAATCTCTAGATCAAATGTATGTTTTGGTACAAAGCCTGGTCTTTTAAGGCGATTGTTTTCCTTGAATTGTGCGAGAATATGATCATATTCCAGTACATGTTTTTCGTAATTATACATAGCTGTAATGTCTTTAACATCCGAGTCCTCAAGTTTCAAACGGAGTCTTGTCGAATCAAGGACAACATCATGTTTCCAATAAGCTCGAGATTCTGATGTTATATTGGCCAGAGTTATTTCCAACAAGTTGTGGTCGCTTTCTTGCTTTTCGGAGACTTGCATGGTCTTTATTCTCCAGTGCAAGGTCTCAGATACGAAGAAGTAATCTGAAATGGATTTCTGGTTGTCTCTTCTCCAGGTCGTGTTAGCTGGAATATCCCCAGGCGTGTTTCCATTTAGCATATGCATCTTTCGTGCTTCTATCTCTGTACACCATTGCTTAGCTGTGGTAGACTCGCTCATGTGCGCTGATGTATTATCTTCTATGCACTTGATGTTTAAGTCACCACAGAGTATAATGTTAGACGCATCAACTTGCTCATTGATTTCGTCGAGCAATTGCGTTATCATTATCATTATCATTGGAAACATTTACATCGTCTACATTACAGATTATGGTGGAATTCTATCTGAAACATCCATAGGCTGGAAAGATGTAACAATTCTTCTCTCTTTCTGCTACTAAAGCATGAAATGAAGTGGCAACTTTTTCAAACATTTCTATCTAGTGTATCCTCCAACTAAGCAATTAAGCAATGATATGTGCATATTCTGTTACTCGTTATGTTCGTCTCTTTCTATTTGTTCGTTCTCCTTTCACTGTTGTCTTATTTTCATACATTGATTCTTACATTGATTCACAGTTTTGGTACATAGTACGCTTCTTCATGCATAGCCTTCAAATAGTTCAACTTTCTACACCTATTTATACAAATCTTTTACTATGATTCGGTCTTAGAATATTTGTTGTATAGTTATTTGCTGTGCATGATGTATGATTCCAATAATGCAATTTATTTCAAACTTAAAAGCAAACAATAAAGAAGTCCCCTTTTAAAGTTGGTGCATTTCAGAAGTTTTTAAGACATTGTGTGAATCATTGTTTTCTTAAGCACAGATTCTCCTTCGCAGCAGGAAAAACCTAGACAGACAATATAGAAATGCACTGTATTTAGTGGTTAGGTGTGGACGGAGGGGGGGTTCCATTTTGAAAGCTTCTGCAATGTAACATTTCCAAAAGCATCTGATTCACAAAGAAAAAAACGAATTGGGTCACCCTGGGCCTGATTCATGGAATATTTGCCTGGTTCAAAGTGAATTTGCGCTGCTGAACAGTAACTTTGCACTGCCAACACCCTGATTGATGGAACCGTGCAAAGTGGATTTTTGCCGTGCAAAGTCAGCCCATAGTCATTTCTGCAGTTGAAAATGATTTGCTGGACTTTGCCCGGCAAAAACACACTTTGCACAGTTCCATGAATCAGGGTTTGGGTCTGCAGTGCAAAGTCACTTTTCAGCAGTGGAAAGTCACTTTGAACCGTGCAAATATTCCATGAATCAGCCCACTGTTGGTCCGATTCATAGAATTCTTTGCACGCTTCATAGAATACTTTGCACGGTTCAAAGTGACTTTGCACTGCTGAAAAGTGTCTTTGCAGTCATGGAACTGTGCAAGGTGTATTTCTGCAGTACAAACTCAAGTGTAAAGTTCATTTTGTACTGCAAAAATGACTTATAAAATGACTTAGCACTGACTTTGCACTGCAAAAATACACTTTGCACAGTTCCATGAATCACGGTTTGTGTCGGCAGTGCACATCACTTTTCAGCAGTGCAAAGTCACTTTGTACCGTGCAAAAAATTCCATTAATCGGGCCCTGTGTATATAGGTGTAAGGGAAATAAAAAGTCTGATTATGGGGTTTGTATTATTTTTCTGCAGTGACTCTCACTTCTGGCTGTCCTCAAATCTCTGCCATTAGTGAATGCTTTATTTCACCCGCGATGCTCAATACAGCTGCTACGACTGGGATGCATCCATTGAAAAACGCTTTGTGAATCAGGATGTCTGTGTTTCCTGACTCATGCGACTATGTTTCCATTTATCGATGCTGAAGGAGTTCCATAGCGCTTTGAAGTATAAACAAGGAGGGAGGGGCATGTAAGCACTACATACACACATCTTAATGTTCATGTTCCAAAATATGCTAAATCATTCAATTTAAGTGCCACCTAATTGAGAACTAAATGGAGTATGCCGGGGTCCTTTCCAGGGGCACTGCATGTTGTAGTTGAACTGAATGACCTGCTTTTTTAACAAACACTTTGATGTGCTGAGTAATCAAATGGTCTGGTCTCGTGTCAGCTATATTCAGTGGCAAGTTAATTCAGCCATTGCCCTTGTAGAATAGACTTTGGCCTGTTCATTGGACAGGCTGCGGGCCCTCTGATGCACACATTGTACTCTGGGCACAGATTCATATCCGTGTGGCAACATGCACACACATTAAGAGTTGGAGACATGCTGGGGAGACATGCTGGGGAGAGGTTCTAGAGAAATTGTAAGGGTCGGTTGCACAATCCTGACAGAGATCTGCCAGCCTCGCGCCAGCATTGCTCTGCAGAATTTTTTGTTGCTCTTTTTTTTTTTACAATTGCATCTTCCAAACAGATATGGGAAAGTAAAACCTGTGTTCGTAGTGACGGCCGTACCCGTCATTGTAAATGGGCACACCAACCCCAGATGGGGGGTCAGCATGCGTTCATTGGCCACAAAAAAAATAAAAAAACAATGTTTTTTTATTTTTTACCATTTCACTGAAGGAACCCTTTTTAGCTCTCCAATTCACTGTAAACGTGTGTAGGATTGCTTCTCCACCTTAATCTGTATTCAGTTCACAGTTGAAAATGAAACATGCAGGGACAACGTCAGGTCATTGCAACCATTTCAATTGAAATGGACCCCTTTTGCTCGGAAAATCGAGGGACTGCGTCTCTGACTAAGAAGGCTCAATAGCTTTCTCTAAGTGGGCATTTAGGGTTTTACCTCCCCTGTTGGAAGCCTTTGTTCTGCTGACCAGAGGACAAGTGTCATTTCAAGACATTCATTAAGGTAGGTACTATGCAACATTATTGATAAAACTATGTCCCATTGCAATTTGCTTTAGGAAACATATATTCTCAATCTGAGTAATCGATGAACCTCACAACTAGAACATCCATACAGTTCTTTATTACAAGACATGCTGTAGCAGCCCTGCAGTTATGGCTAAGTTGCTCAACTCATAGAGCACTTTTTGAGCGGCTTATAATCCCCTCCGGCCCCCCGGACGAATCCTCACCAAAAACTATATGGCCCCCTCAGAATGATTTTGTGAAGTTTGGTTTCGTCCAGTGGAGGAAAAGTTATGGCGGTCTCAACATGTGTGGAAATCCTCATAGACACAATGGAAACACATTTTTGCTTGCATCTGCAACCCAAACCGCTGGATGCATTTTCACAAAATTCATGGCAAGAGCAGTGGATTGGTCCCAAAAGCGTGCTTTGATAAATTTGGTGTAAATCCATCTGGTAGTTTTAATAAAAAAAAAAAATGGGCCAAAACTAGGTACAAAATAAATTGCGATATCTGGGTCCGGTCTACGGACTCACTTCCTGATTAATTTGTGATGTCATCTTTGACGTCCCGGGTGTTAGTCTTAGCAGTGAACGGTGGTGGCGCGAGTTATGGTTTCTTAGCTTACCATAAATGGCACATTGCTTTTGTTGTCCCATTTTGCATGTAAC
This sequence comes from Ambystoma mexicanum, assembly GCA_002915635.3. NCBI lineage: Eukaryota > Metazoa > Chordata > Amphibia > Caudata > Ambystomatidae > Ambystoma > Ambystoma mexicanum. The sequence goes on from CM030325.1 coordinate 939,160,046, forward strand.
CATAACGTCGTTTTACCAACGTTTTTTTCAATGAATTTCATAGGTTTTTGTTAGTGCAACTTAACCATAACATACCTTTAAAAATGTGTTTTCACTGAATATATACATTATAATGCTTTGTTAATTGTTTTACACACAGTTATTGGCCAACCAAAGCCTGTACTCATTTATCAACCTTGCAAAGCTGAGTGGGCTTTGCTAGGATTCGAACCTGCAACCTATAGAACATAAACTGATTGCAGTAGCAAGGGCAAGGCTCAACCTACTGAGTTATTTTACCAGCTAAATGCTTCACTAGAATAAAGAGACAAACATGCAGAGAGCTCCAACTGCCGCTTGTCCGTACCTTCTCAAGTCTTTATTTTTGTTTTGCATTCTTGAATTTGTATTTTGACATTGCAGAAAAAAAAAACAACCAAAAAACCCCCAAAAAACTTCAGAGACCGGCAAAGAAGAAATAGAGCACTGGGTGAAATATGGTCGCCTGACGTGAGTTAACTTAACTCTGCAAGAGGAAGTGCTGCGTTCACGTTTAACAAGAATTGCAGTTTCCTTTATCTGTAAGGACGAAAAAGAAGAGCTCAGAATTGATTCCTAATTTAGGCTCACAGTTATCTAAAACATGACTACTTTAGCCAGTTAGGAAGGTGAAACAGAACATGCACTTTCCCAATAATGTTTTCCATTCCCTATCAAATATTGGGTGTGGGATCAGTTATCTGCCAAGGGATACAGAACTACACCAACTGACTCTGCTGCTACCCCAAAAAAGTATGCACTGTTTTTCCATCTCCCTTTTGCATTTTAAACTTGGCTTTAGAGAATTTGCCAGCCAACAGAGCTCAACAGGAGAACTCCTCTACGTCAAACTCCCCCAATCAGCTGCTCATACACTACTTATCCATCTCATATAAAGACCACCTGGCCCCTTGTCCTCATTAGAGGAAGACATTACACACCCCCTCAACCAGAACACCAAACCTGGCTCCCAAATCACGTTACTGGGTGATCTGAACTCAGGCCTACATGACACCCAAGATCTCAATGCCTCAGCCCTAGAAGATTCCCTAACAGAACTAGGATTCTCACAGCGGATCTCCGCACCAACACACAGCAAAGGCAGAACCCTCGATTGGGCAGCTGATATAAACTGCAACACAAAAATCCTCTCAAACTCCCTGTGTGCATGCGCTGAACATCACGTCCTATGTTTCGAATCCCTGACTCCAGCCGCCCACCACTCAGTGGTCAAGAAGTCCCCCCTGCCTTAACCAGAAACAACTGCCTAATCACCGTGGATAACATACGCCCATTGCTACAGCCTATTACTAAACCTCACAAGAACTTAGACAAGGACCCTGCCAACTTGGTGATCTCTTTAGCCAGAATCTACTCCAAGACCTAGACCAAATAGCTCTGCTCAAATTGATAAAAGCCAACCCTCCAGCACACTTAATCAAATGGTTTTCAATGGACTGATTTGAAAGTCCTACATAAGTCCAAAAGATTTTCATAAGCTAAGTGGAAACAAAAACCTCGGTCCAGAACAAGGAAAACTTCAAGAATGCCTCCAACACCTATAAAGCCGCTATCCTGAAAACTAAAAGCGACACTTTCAATAATAGAATTCTAAACGCCAAGTCCAGCTCCAAAGAGCTCTTTTCCATTCTCAAAGAGCTTGAGACAACTATCTCCCCACCAGCCCCGTGCAACAAAGATGCCCTTTGGTGCATCAATATCCAAAAGGCACTTCTAGATTAAATTGCACTATTACAAACGAATATTTAAGCCAAAAAACCCAGCCACTCATCCAGTGCCAAATCTAGCAAATTCCACCCTTCTCCCTCTAATTCCTGTAGCCTTTTTGAATTCTTCCCATTCATTACCAAAGAGGTAGTAGCTATAATTGCTATCCTTAAACCTTCTAGATGCCAGGGAGACTTATGCCCAGCTACAAATATAAAAGAGGGTGCAAAAGAATGTTCTCCCTTTATCACATCCTTCATTAATTCATCTTTCACCTTATGCTCTGTCCCAAAACACCTTAAAGATGCATGGGTCATCCCCCTTATCAAAAAACCAAATCTTGACCCCAGCATCCCAACTAATTACAGACTGATAACAACTGTCCCTTTTCTTCTGAAGATATTGGATGAAGCAGTCTATATCCAAATACAGAACCATCAAATTAGACCAAGACATGATATAGAGACAGCCCTCCTGGACTTAAAGATCCAGATGGATGAAGCGAAAGACGACGGAAATCCTGCCTTACTCCTTTTACTCGACCTATTGTCAGCTTTCGATTTAGTTGATCATAACATCCTAACCACCCACCTGACTACAGCACCTCTTTTTCCTCTAAAGCCTCTGCTTTGGTCTAATCCTTCCTCTCAGACACAACAATGAGGGTCTTTTCTCCACCAGCCTCAGCAGAACCCTCTCCTAGCACATGTGGAGTTCTGCAGGGTTCCTGCGTCCCCACAACCCTTTAAAACATCTTTACAAAGCTTGTGTTTGACCACTTAGATGACATGAGAATCCTCTACACAAACTATACAGACGATATGCAAGTTCTCATCACTCTCTCTGGTTTATACGACAAAGACTCCACACTCCTAAATGAAATATATCTCAGAATTCAAGCATGGATGGGTGAGCGTGGACTTTCTCTCAATGAAAACAAGACATAGCTACTGCTCATCGGCTCCAGACAACGCCTCAACAAGATAGATCCCCATTACACCTCATTCAACATTGATGGGAATAATATCAAAGTGTCAAAGGATGCCAGAACACTAGGAGTTTACCTAGACTCCACCTTTTCTCTCTCCAGACAGGTTGATGCAACAGCCTCAGCTACTGCCTAAACTTCCAAATTAATGAACGCATGTAGACCCTTCCTGTTCACTATCAGCTGTATCGCTCTTGCAAGAACAATTATACTCTCGAAATTGGACTATTGTAACACTTTATGCTTAGGCACCAGCAAGCGTAACCTAAATAAGTTACAAGTGTTGCAAAACAATGCCCTCAGATCAGCTCTAAACATTCCTTACTCCAACCACATCTCACAAACAAGACGCAACATGAACTGGCTTTGAATACAAGACAGGATCACATTCAGAACCTTAAAGATTACCCACAAATGTCTATCAAATTCAGCCCCCAAATACTTGATCAATAATCTCTCTAGAAAGGAATCCTCTAGACCTATCAGAGCTAACTACCTTCACTGCCTTAAAATTCAAAAATTCAAATTGTACAAAGCAGGCGGGTCTAGCTTCCCATTACTGGCAGCTAAAATCTGTAACTCTTTGCCCCCGCTTTAAGAGTCGAACCGTCTTTCCCGTCCTTCAGGAATAAGGTAAAGTCCTGGCTCTTCTCCCAGCTGAATTAAGGACATCTCTCCACTGCTGACTCCACACCTATGTTTACACTATGTATCTATGTTTACAATACGTACCTGAAAAGGACCCACGCCTAGATTTGTAACACTAGGTGTTCTCCTTCATAGTTCTCATCCCAGATCAATTTAAACACTTGTATAGAACTCTGTATATAACTGTATGCTACTTTCTAAGGGCCTCATTAGGACCTTAGCGGTACCGTAATGAATGGTGCCGGTACGGGACCAGAACTGTTCATTACGGGCTGCCCTATCACGAGGACTGCTTCGGGACACGCTAAGGCATGCCTGGTCAGACCAGGCGTCCTTAGCGGGATCCGATAGCAGTCGAAGATGCTAACAACGGGCCCATTGTTAACGGGCCCGTTGTTAGCACCCTCCACATTCCCACAGGGTTCAATGGGAATGGGGAGGGTGCTAACTACGGGCCCAAATGGTTTTTCCAGGAGCCTAGAAAAGGGCAATAACTGGGTCCGCCAAGTTTGGCATGACCCGGTTATTGCTCTTTTCTGGGCCCCAATAAAAAATAATTACCGGCAGCAGCCGTGCCTTTCATAAGGGCACGGCTACTGCCAGGGTCCTAATGAGGCCCTAAGTCAAATTATTTAACCTGTAACTTGTATCTTGTCTGTCCATGTTGTAAGCGATATTCAATCAACACTACAGCTAAGTCAATGCCTAGTCTGGGATGCTGAGGAAAACCCTTATTGATGTATTTTTATGTCCAGTTCAGTACTCTGGATGACAACCCTTGTATAACACCCCCCTCTTAGATTCCCCCTGACCCCACTGAGCCAAGAAGTAGGTTTGTTTTGCAAATTAAAAGGTTATTTGAAAATTTAAACAATATATATATATCACACTTTATAATAAATTAATATCTGATAGTACACTTAGACATATGATGTGGATCCACAATGGGTAATGTTACAGGGTACACTTGATTGTTACTTAGGAGTAGTATAGAGGATGAGGTAGCTGAAAATGCTTGATGGTTTCAAGGAAATGCAAGGAGGAATAAAATGCAGTACAGAAATAACTTGATATGATTTTAGCAAAAGATAAGATAATCACTTTTTCTCTGGCAATTCACCCCCTCCCCTATACAATGTAAGAAATGGAAGGAGATGGAAAGAGGAGCACACAGTTCTCAGGAATGCAATCAAATACAATACGAAATTCAGTTCCCCCCCAGCAAGCTTCGAGGAAACAGGTAGGAGTTTGAAACACAGGCCCAAAATGCTTTTTAAATGTGATGGCAATGGATGGGAAAATGTGCCAACTGATTTTAATTCCCTCTAGAGATTCAGGGTGAGTGGGAGATGCATGTTGGTATTAGTTCAGGCTCACTTTAGCAATGCTCTATGAGTTATTACCAGGTTGCAAACGGATTTTAACAAAAAGAATGGAGCTGCTATTTTGACAAGTGGAGAAATTGAGCCAAATCGCGGTAAATTCCGCGAGTGCGTAAATCATGATTGCGGAAAAAGTATAAGGAGAAGTCGGTTCTCGGTTTGTTGGAAAGCCTAGAATCACAGCTTTAAAATGAAAGTAAAATTTCGTTCCTAGCCCAAACGGTTCCAGAGATACAGACGATTCAATAAAGGTAGATTTTCGGATTTAAAGTAAAACTCAAAATGACAGGTGACAGCTTGCAGCTGCAGAATTGACAGGTGACAGTTGTGCAGCTTTAAAAATGACAGATGACACGATTTCTAGGAGGCTGTTCTCCCTAGGTTAAAATAGTTTGGATTAGATTATTTTAACTAAGTTCTGCACAGTTCTGCTAGGTACTCACAATATCAATTTGAAATAGGCCTCGTCACGGTCTGGTCAGGTTGGAGGGGACTTCCGGCGGGTGGTTCTGAAGTCCCGGCTATCTGGGTCAGCTCTGCTCTCTGGGTCTGTCAAGCACCGGATCTGCTCACAACGGTCTGGTTTGTGGTTCTCTCGGGTTCCGGATACAGCACTGCTTTCTGGAAACTGCTACAGGTTCTTGCAAAAATTCTTGGCAAAATTCAAACAGCTCACCCGGCTGTTGAATAGTTTGGTTGGTTTTGAGGCCTGCTGAAGAGGATTCAGCTGGTGGATTCAGGCCTCTCTGCTACAAATTCTGGACTTAATTTCTGCTACAGGTTCTGGAGATTGATGGATTTGAAGTTTGGATCTCTGGATGTGAAGTAGTCGGTCAGCATGCTCCGCAGCAAATGGAATTGACTGTCTCTACCTGTCCCAGCAGTCTCTTTTTATGTGTTTTGGAAGTGGGTGTGTGCGTGGCATAACTGAGCCTGCCCCTCTCTACTTGTCATTGGCCCAATTCTCCTTTCTCCCATGATTGGGGGAAGGAAATGGATTGTCATCATGATGAGGTCTCTTTATGGGTCAGAGGATCCTCCCCTGGTCAATTTGCCCACAAATCTATATCTGATCCAAATACATATTTCCCAGGTACACAAGTGGTTGACATTACATGTACATATTATATATTCCTTATGGTCCATGCTTGTCCGCCTCTGATCTTCCTGGGGGCTTGCATTCAAAAATGACAACATTTTGCGCTTTTTGACTGGTTTTGCAATATCGGACATTTACCCAAAATTACACAAATGTGCACAAGGAGTATGTACATTAATTGATGAAGTGTCAGATATTTAACATGCAGACATTTGGAGTAAGACCCTATTTTCCGCTAGCAACCCCCCAGAATACACCACAGGGTCCTAACACCTCTTAAAACGTGCACAGAAAAATCACAAAAATAGTGATATTACTTCTATAATTCTGACAAGTCCGCACTATTAGTTATCTATCTTTTTAAAATTATGCTCTGGTAAAAAAGGGGTTTGGCTTCCCACATCACAGGGTGGAATAACTGGTTTATCCACTTCCCCCAAGCTCAGCTGCTAGCAGAGGCACTGCCCCTCCCAGTTTCCCCCAAGAGGAAGCCACTTTACGGCCCCCCAATATAACATTAGCCTGAGTCCATTGTTCAGTTTCCTGCAGTTGCCCCTCCCCTAATCTAATCAGAGAGGTGTTAACTCCTTTTGGTGGGGAAGCAGGATGCAGCTAGGCCTTGGAACACAGCTGTTGATCCAGTTTCAACTCCTGTCGGGGGTAGTTGTCAGGCAGAATCCAGTTTCATTAAGCCAGGTTTCAGCTAAATGTCACTTTTTGTTCCCAGTTTTCAAATCAAACTGACAATTTTTACATATACATTAAATAAGTACTTCCTTCAAGTCATTTCAGAATATAGTTTTACACTGTATCAACCTCTTAGCAAGTCTTTCCTTGGTCTGGTTTGGGTTCCTCTGTTCAGTTTTACACACAAGTCTGGTGGTTTTAAAATGCCAGCTTTCTTATAGTGGTGAGTACCGGTATTGCAAAATTTTTGGGATTAAGAAAATTAATTCCCCACAGTTCTGAGTTGCTTTTTGGCAATCAGCATTGCCATTCCCAATGGTTTCAGGCTACTGTGTGTGTAGCCCAATGGTGGTTTTAGGCAGTGCCCTCCTGTGCTCACAACATAGGCAAAAATGGGTGGCAGCCTATTCTTCATGTTTTCCCTGTGCACTCTCTGGGGAGTTCTGGCTATCATGATGTTTTCCATGCCAGTACTGCACAGTTTTATGGTAGGGCTTGGATGCATGGGTAAAAACATCCCACACGCCCCCCCTCTTGCGATGGCCATTCTGTCCTTTCACTGATGGAACTCGCAAGATCTGGGATGTTCGCCTCCTCTTCTTTCAATTCCATGGATGGCACAGTTCAGCATCTTTTCCTCCCTTCAGTCGATCAATCAGTTCTCCTTGCTGGTCCTGATGGGAGGATTGGGCGGTAACCCGGGCCCCTCGGGTCTCTGCTCCCGGTCCCCGGTCGTCCTCCTTGGTCAGTCTCCATGGTTTCCTCTCTCCTAGGATGATAAAGCAAAGCGGCAATACCTATTCGTAGACATTTCTTCCCCACCATTGATATAGTGGGGTGGCATATACATTTTATAGTCAAAACATTTGCGTTCTTATTTTAACAAAAAACAAGATACAATTATAAGAGATTTTCTTTTTTTAAATCATAATATTTTAGAGACTATATGAGGGATATTTTAGGGTTGGAATGAATTACTCTGGAGCGGTCCCCTCTGGTGTGGCAGAGGACTCCTCCAGTTGTTGCAGAGTGTGCCTGGGATGGCAACAATTTAGCTGATTTATATGTACCCACTTGTCTTCCCCTTCCACCAAACCGCCTTTGGGGATGCGGATCTTGTAGGCAACAGGGGAGATCTTGTCTATAATTTCAAACGGTCCCTTCCATGTAGGCAAGAATTTTCGCTGTTTGGCCTGGTTCCTTTGGAAATTGTATAGATATACCGGATCACCCACCTTATATTCCTTTCGGGTAGTTTTCAAATCATAGTGGGTCTTCATGCTCTCGGCTATCTTTCTAGATTCTGCTGAGCATAGGCAAAAGCATGTTGAAGGTGTTTCCTTAAATTCTCCACATACTCATGAGTTGTGGAGGCATTTATCAGTGTCTGCTCTTGGGTCCTGTAGAGCAAATGCTGGGGAAGCACCATCTTGCGTCCAGTCATCAACTCAAAAGGTGACATTTTAGTTGCAGAAGAAGGGGTAGATCTGATGGCCATTAGGACCAGAGGTAAACGGATATCCCAACTTGGCCCAGAATCTGCCACAAACTTCTTTAATATGCTCATAATGGTTTGGTTGTATCTCTCCACTGCTGGCCTGTAAGCAATATGTAACTTCCTTTTGACCCCCAGTATCTCCCACATCTTTGTCATTACTTCACTGGTGAAGTGGCTACCCCTGTCTGACTCAATCCTTTGATACTGACCAAAACGGGAAAAGATGTGGTTAATCATCAGGGCAGCTGCTGTTTCTTCCTTGCAGTTTGGGGCTGGGAGACATTCCACCCACTTGGTAAACAAGCATGTAACGGTCAACATGTACTTGTTTCCTCTAGACGAGCGAATTATAGGGCCTACAAAGTCAATTTGCAAATCTGACCATGGCAGTGTCATCCCCTCTTTGTGAGAGGTGCACGGTGCGTGAGGGATGATGGCTGAAATTGTGCACACACAAGACACCCCTTCAAGTATTGGTCGAGGTCCTGCCCCATGTGTGGCCAGTATGCAACCTCTCTTAAGATTTCCAGTGTTGTGTGAAACCCCCTATGACCGGCGGTGGCCGCATCATGGGCGTGACTTAACATCAGGCTTCGGAATGAGGTAGGAACCACCCACTGATCGTGGCCAGCTTTGGATTTCCTTACCAGCAAACCGTCTTGGATTCGGAACATTTTTGGGCATTTCATCAACACTCTTAGGTCCTCTTTCCCAATGTAATCGGTATCCGTCAGGGGAAAGCTCTCAGGGTCCTCAAGGTGTTGGTAGAACTTACCAATAATTGGATCCCCCTTCTGGGCTGTAATTAAATCAGCATCAGGGGTCTCCTTACTCCATTGGGCAGTTGAAAGATCATTGTGAGCATTTGTCTGGGACCTAGTGATAGCAGTGACCTGGATTTCCCCCAACAAGGACTCTATTTCGATTAGATCCCCTTGGATGGCCCCGGTTTTGGCCAGCTGATCAGCTAAGTCATTTCCAGTTTTGTCTGGTCCCTCTACTTTGGAATGACCCTTGATCTTCTTCCAGTAGATGGTCATCCCATTCGAGGTGACCAGATCATCAATGTTTTGGATTAACTTCCCATGTTTCAGGGGTTTGTTATTAGCACATAACATGCCTCTGGTTTTCCATTTAACCAGGTGCTCCACGAACCCGTTCCGTACATAATCCGAATTTGTGATTATGACCAGTTCGTGGAGTTGATGTTGGACAGCAGTGAGGATGGCCTGATGCACAGCCATCAATTCTGCCACCTGACTACTTCGGGGACCAATTTTGTATCCAGCGGAGGGTTCTGGAAACTCCTTCACCCATGCATTCCCTACGCCGGCCACCAGTTCTTTCTCCCCGTTGTTGTCAACATGGTAAGAGCATCCATCCACATAGACAGTGGGCATTCCCTCACACTTGTCTTCTTCAAAGACTTTGTGTGGGGAATTAAGGTATGCCTCCATGTTGTCCTTGATTTTTAGACTTTCGTCCTCGAGACAGTTTTCTCTGGCACAATCATGCAAGTCAGCCAGACCTTGCGCGAGGGGACTCTTCTTGTTTTGGCCATATCTGACCTCTACAGGAAAGCCTTGCATTGACAGAATCCAGGAAGTAATTTGGGAATTAATCACATTTCCGGCCCGGATTCTGTCACTTTGGAGGTATTGCAGAGGCTGGTGTGGAGTCTCCACTATGATGTGTTCCCCCTGGATGAACGGGCGGTAATTCTTCAATGCCCACACCGTTGCCAGGAGTGCCTTCTCACAATCGTTGAATTTTTCCTCCACAGAGGATAAAGTTTTGCTCGCATAGGAGATTACTTTATTGACCTTGTCATGCTTTTAGTATAATACTGCCGTCAAGCACGTATTAGAGAACCCTGTCTCCAGGAAGAACTCCTTGTTTCTGACAGGGTAAGCTAGGCAGGGCACTTGTGAGAGGCTTCTTTTGAGTTGTCTTACCGCCTCGGATTGGTCTGGACCCCATTCCCACTTGACCCCCCCCCTTCAAGAGATGAATCAGGGGTCTAGTGATCTCTGCGTAGCCTTCAATGAACTTTCTGCTGTAATTAGTCAGTACAAGGAGGCTCCTTAGTTCCCGCAGAGTTGTGGGGTCTTTCAGCTTCTGAAGTGCTTCCACTTTCTTTTCTTGGGGACAGAGGCCCTGAGGAGTAATCTCATGCCCCAAGAAATTAACACGGGCTCTACACCACTGTGCTTTCAGGAAGGAAAGTTTTGCTCCGGCGGCCCTCAACTGTTTCAGAACATAACGGATCTCCGCTATGTGTTCTTCCACAGATGAACTTTTGATGAGGACATCATCTACATAAGCCAGGTTACCCCTCGCACCCAGGTCGGGCATGGTCTTGTGTAGAAAAATGTTGAATTCATTGCCGGAGTTGAGGTATCCGAAGGGAGTCCAGGTCCATGTGTACTGCTGGCCCCCAAAGGTAAAAGCCAGTTTGTATTGGTCCTCCCTACTGACAGGCACGGTCCAGTATCCATTGGTCAGGTCTATTGCAGTGAATACCTGTGACCCCTGAATCTGGGCCAGCCCTTGGTCAATGTAGGGCAGAGGCCATCGGGAAGTATGGACCCGTTTGTTGAGCTCCCGAAGGTCGGCGCAGAGTCTCCACTGGCCGTTTGGCTTCAATATTCCCAGCACCGGATTATTGAAGGTGCTGTGTACTGGACGGATTATTCCCCGCGACTCAAGGTTCTTAATTATTTCAGTAAGGGACTCCATGGATGCGAGAGGCAAGCGATATTGCTTCACAAACACTGGAGTCATGCCAGGGTCCGTGGGAATTGTTGTTGTGTGGATGTCGGTGCAACCACAGTCATATGAGTCTACCGCAAAGAGATCTTGGAAATCCAAGAAAACTTGTTTCAACTTTTGCTTCTGTTCCAGAGTCACACAGGCATCAGCTAGGTTGACTCTCTCTTCCACCATCTGCCTGAAGCCTGGAAAGACTTCTGGTTTGGCTATCTCAGCGGCCTCCTCCAGCTGGGTGGAGAAGTCCCTGGTCAGAGTGCTGATTTGGACTGGAGGCTTCAGGTGGGAAAGGCAGCCCTCATGGACCTGGAAAATCACCTTATCCCTCCTGAAGTCACAGGTCACATCTTCCTTACCATAAGGGCAAGAAGTGTACACCAGGAAGTTCCCACCATGCCGGGTGAAAATCCTGTCTGGTGTTGTATTGTCATCACTGTCACTGTCAAAACAGTCCTTGGGGATTGGTCCTATCAGTTCATTTCCTAAATCAATGGAGAAATGTCGGTCATCAACCGCCATTCCAATAATGGTGCCTGCGGCTAGAGTAATACTCTTTAAATCGCTGTTATCCACCTCTATTGGAATGGTGTCATGTTCTGTGTTGACTAATGGAGTTGGGTTTACCCCCAACCCTTGCTGTTGGAGAGAAGCATTTAGATGTATGTAAGCATCAGGGTTTTTCAATTTTTGTGCTCTTTTAACTTTCACTTCCAGGGAGAATTGTCGGGTCCTTTCTGGGATGGTGACTTCCTCTTTAATCTGAATTTCAACTGCATAAGGTAGCAATTGAGCTGACCTAAATGATTTTTCTGAATCATCAAAGCCCATTGGATTATCCTCTAATCGGGACCAAGCTTTGAAGTTTATTAGGTCCAAACTAATGCCAAAGCGATTGAGAATGTCACTGCCTAAGTAAAAGGCGGCAGTGACGTCTCGCATGACCCAACAATTATGGACTATGCTCTTGTTGCCAATGGAGATTTTGAGCATACACCTGCTTGGCAGGGGATGTTTGGAATTAGGTGCTTCCAGGTCCATTTCCCATTTGTCTATCAGTTTAAATGTGGGAATGGCTGGATCTTTTGGGAGTTGGCGGAACATGGCTTCGCTGATGAAGCTCTTACCGTTGTTCACACACACTCTAGCGAGAACAGAGTCCTTCCCATCATTTAAATGAACAGGGATGAACAACTGCTCTCCAATTTGCTAAATATCAGCCAGGCTCTGAGCTGATTTCACATCTTTCTGGACTATAGGAGTGGGAGTTTCTGATTGTGGATTAGTAAAGAATTTCAGGGTGTTTCCTTCCAGTGTGGAATACCACCTTAAACTGGAAGGAAGGTTGATTTTCTGAAATAGAGAGGACCCCCCATCACCAGTCTTTTGTACTACTGCTATTACTGTCACGTCTTTAATTTGGTTGTTCTGGAAGTGAAATTCTACTTGGTCAGATTTTTGTTCAACCATGTGGCAGGTGCCATTTAAACTAACATGGTTGACACTCTGTTTTAATTTTATGGTCGACTAGTCTGGGTCCAGAGGACCTTGTTTACGCAATCTATTAGGGGTGACAACCTTCTCAGGAGGTCATTCCCTAGTAAACCAAGGGTGCCTCTGGAGTCACTACTATGACCGGGTGTTTCAACTTGTGTCGCCCAATTTTGATGTCCAAATCTGCAGTCCCCTCGACAGGAATTTCCTTCCCGTCAAAGTTCTGCAGTTGTCCAGGAAGAGAGGTGAGAGGAATACGGTAATTATCCCCCCTTCCTGCATTTAGTTCATCAAAGGCCCTTTTGGACAGAAGGGTAGCTTGGGATCCAGTGTCCAGCAGTGCCAAAATTGTACCCTCCCCCTGTACTTGTACCGGGGCATAATATCTTACCTCCTTCTCCTCAAGGGGGCACAGATAAAGCACATTTTTGGACAACTGGTGGGCTAACTTTCTGGTTTTGGACATGGCGAGAGAAGAGATTTGGGCAGAATTCTGTGGAGAGTCATGGGAATCTGAAAGAAAAAGTTGGCAATTGGAGATCAGAGCCATTGTGGGTTCCCCTGGTTCCGTTTCTGGGCCACCCCCCCCCCTTTTTGGAGGCAGTCAACAGGATGGGTTTAACCAGGGGATTTTGGTATTGTGGGTTCTGGGATGAGATGATGGGCGGCGGTAGCTCAGTCTCCACATCTTCCCAGTCTGAATTGGCGTCCCTTGGGACCCATTTTTCCTTGGGAGGAGTTCCCCCATCTCTAAAGGAGAAGATCCTTTCCCCAGGATCCTCTGAGGATCCCTCTCCCTCAAATTGGAAGATCTGTACCTCCTCCACAAACTGGGCCTGTTTGGGTACTTTGTTTCTCCTACCTCCTCTCTGCTCCTTGGGTGCCAGACTTTCAGGGGTAGGAGATTTTGTTTCCAGACCTGGTTTTCCAGGGGGGGCTGTTTACAAGTTGGGAAGGAAGCTTCCTCCAAGGCTTTACACACCCCCTCCCCTTGTGCCTCCTCCCTGGGAACCGGTGTGTTATCGGGGTGCTGCCCCCGTCATTGTTCTGGAGCACCAGGTCCAGAGTTTGGGGCATTCTGCGGTGGCATGCTCATCTGAGGGTTCTGTTGAGCCCTCAGTATGTGACCCAGATCCCGTGCCATATTTTGGACCTGCCGCTCAAGTTGTGAAACCCGCTCAGGCTGATACGGGGCTCTATTTCCTCCCCTGGGCTGATCCCGGGAAGGGTAGCTATCCCTTCTCTGGTAATACTCCGGATTGGGAAGATTTGGGTACCCCTCCACCCTTGGCCTCCCCTCTCCCGGATTAGGTTGTCTGGGCTCAGGGAATTGGGGAAAGAAGGATGGATGGTTTTGGGGTTGGAAATTGGGTGGATACCTGGGAAAAAAGATCTGCCGAGGATTTGGTGAATTTCTGCCCTCCTGGGGGAAGTTAGGAGGGAATTTCCCCGGGTTAGGCGCTTGGCTGGATCCCCCCCCCTTGGGCTGGAGGAGTCCACACATAACCCAGGATTGGTCGGTTTCCCTTGTAGCGGGGACTTACATAGTCAGGTCGAGCGGGGAACCCCATTTTTGGGACTACCTCCTCGACTCCCTGTCTGTGACTGGCCCGAGGGCCTTCTGGGCTGTGAATTATTTGGTGCAGGCAGGTTTTTAGGCCCCCCCATCTCCAAATCTAAAACGGGGGCAACCTTTACCTCTGCCACCTTGGCAGCAGCAGGGGTGCTGTTGGTTTTAGAGTTTTTCTGCGCATTATTTTTATTTTCAATGGGCTTCTGCACCTCATAGATCCGGGTAGCCTGTTCAATGACCCAGTCTAAAGATCTTTTCTCATGAAAATCTCTCACGAGCTGGGTCATTATGTATTTGGGTAAGGCTTGGAAAAGCGTATTGATAAATTCTCTGCTATCCGTGCGCACCCTTCTGGTGGTCTGCGCAAAAGCAAGCTTTAATTCTTGCACAAACTCTTGTGGGGCCTGATCCTCCCCACATTGCAAATTGTAGGCTGCCTTGCGAGCCTCTTGAGGATTTCTGTGAACAGAAAAATGTTTCAAGATGGCCGCCTTATAGGTGGACCATCTTAAATGATTTTGGTCCTCCAGCCCCGCAAAGAAACTGTAGTATTCTGGGGAGAATGTCCATTTGACGTACTGGATGCAGCTACTGCTGTCCTTCAAATGGAAAGTCTCCATCATTTGCTCATAGAGCTCCAAGTGTTCCCAAACGGAATACTTGGAGTTCTTATGATAAGGAGTGATGACACTCCTGATTGCCTTTATTTGTTTCAATGGGTCCTTAAGCAAGGCCCTTTTTGCCTTATTGGCCTTTTTGGTTCGGGTAACCCTGGTCCATTCATCCTCTGACTCAGAAGCACTGCTCCCAGAGGTGCCCGTCTGATCTTCCAGGTTTTCCCGGATTCTGCGAGCCTGGGAATGGCTGGCAGAATGTGGGTACCTGGTACCCCCCCCACTGACCTAACTGGGCAGAGGTTTTCAGGATGCCCTTAATGGGCCTACTCTCCTGGGGTTCCCCATTAAATTGCACTGTGCTTGGGTCCCCATACCCTGATGCCCGCCCATCCATTCCTGGGAGGTACTGGCCTATGAGTCCCATACTTCTAGCTGGATAGTAATCTGCCATCCCCGTGGCCCTGGGCTCATGTGCGCGAGGGGACATGGGGGTGGCAGAGTCCAGGGACTGGGAGAGATGAAGGCCTCTGGTACCAGGGCTCCTGAGGTTATGCTCAGGCGTTTCCCTTTCCCAGCGAACCTCGTCTCTATCAGCACCTGCTCCCTGTTGCAATGCAAGAGCCTGCGCTTTCAGTTCCTCAGTTAAGGCCTTACTAGACTCTATCAGTCTCTCCTGCATCGCTACCTGTTGCTGGACCCTATCATTGTGCTGACAGAGAGCCTCATTTTCTCTCTGTGGCCTGGAGTACTGGGCCAGTCTCTGCTGCAGGAGGGTTACCTCCTCAGTCCCATCCCTACTGGCCTGCTCCTTCTTGCCAGAGCCTCCTCCACCCTCCTGGTGTGATCTAGCAAGCCCTGATGCTCTTTTTGGAGGTCACCCAGCCCCTGGAGGGCCAGGTGATTTTCTTCCATTTTCCTTTTTAAGTGGCAGACTTCCTGGCCTAAGGTATCCCTTTCCTGACTAAGAGCCTGCATCTGTGCCGCCAGGTCGTCCCTTTGCCTTTGGAAGGCACCAGCTTTCTGGCGCTCCTGATCAAACTCTGCCTGGGTATCCAGGTCTTTCAGAATCAATTTATTGCTTTCCTCTTTCTCTCTGTCTAATCGGATTTGCAGGGTGGCTACCTGCTCTGTGCATGCCCTGTTGAAGTCCAGTTGTTGCTCCAGCTTTTTCTGGCTCTGCAGAAGGGAGTCCAAACCTTCTTGGTACTCCTTCTGCAAGGCCAGAAATCTGGTATCCTGGTCAGCCTTTTCCTGTTGCAGCCTATCCATATCCTCCTTTATTTTAGTGATGTACTGTCTGCTGCCATTTTCTGACTCCTGGCTCCTGTGCAGCCTCTGCTCAGAAGAAACCAGGTCAGATTGGGCCTTTTCTAACGCCATCTGTTGCCTATTTGCCAGATCCTGGCCTTCAGCACATTTGTCCTGCATGGCTCCCATATATAGATACAAATATGCCGCTATCCTGGCAATCTTATTGTGTTCATCTTTGGCCTTAGAAGCCATATATAATTCACTCAGGGCCACATGTAATGGACCCTGATCTCTCCATTTATCTGACCCTGTTTCAGTGACCTGTTGCGCGATTGCCTGCAACCAGACCGTTTGGTCCTGATGAGTCCACTCACCTCTCACAAATAGCTTATGTAAGAAGTGCTCTCTGGCTATTTTCCTATCTACCAAGGTCGTCATTCTGGAATTTGAGTTCCTTCCTGACTTACAGAAGTTTGTATTTTATTTTGCAAAACAGACCGTTTCCCTAGAGCGTTCCTTTGAGGGATGCTTTCACAGTGTAAAACAGTGTGGTGATCTAACCGGATATGTGGATCTGGTCAGTTGGCACACTGTATTAATCTGCACAAGTGGTAACTCTAACCCAGAATATCCCGGCTCCGAGCCCCCACTTTTGTAAGCGATATTCAATCAACACTACAGCTAAGTCAATGCCTAGTCTGGGATGCTGAGGAAATCCCTTATTGCTGTATTTGTATGTCCAGTTCAGTACTTTGGATGACAACCCTTGTATAACACCTCCCTCTTAGAATCCCCCTGACCCCACTGAGCCAAGAAGTAGGTTTGTTTTGCAAATTAAAAGGTTATTTGAAAATTTAAACAATATATATATATCACACTTTATAATAAATTAATATCTGATAGTACACGTAGACATATGATGTTGATCAACAATGGGTAATCTGGCACTAGCACACTTCTTTACAATCAATGAGGAGTTAGTATAGGATGGATAAAGTAGCAAAAATACTTTTATGGTTTCAAGGGAAAAGCAATGAGGAATAAAATGCAGTACGGAAATACTTGATATGATTTTAGCAGAAGATAAGATAATCACTTTTTCTCTGGCAATTCACCCCCACCCCTATACAATGTAAGAAATGGAAGGAGATGGAAAGAGGAGCACACAGTTCTCAGGAATGCAATCAAATACAATACGAAATTCAGTTCCCTCCCAGCAAGCTTCGAGGAAACAGGTAGGAGTTTGAAACACAGGCCCAAAATGCTTTTTAAATGTGATGGCAATGGATGGGAAAATGTGCCAACTGATATTAATTCCCTCTAGAGATTCAGGGTGAGTGGGAGATGCGTGTTGGTATTAGTTCAGGCTCACTTTAGCAATGCTCTATGAGTTATTACCACGTTGCAAACAGATTTTAACAAAAGAAAGAATGGAGCTGCTATTTTGACAAATGGAGAAACTGAGCCAAATCGCGGTAAATTTCGCGAGTGCGTAAATCGTGATTGCGGAAAAAGTATAAGGAGTAGGAAGTCGGTTCTAGGTTCGTTGGAAAGCCTAGAATCTAGCCCAAACGGTTCCAGAGATAGGGATGATTTAATAAAGGTAGATTTTCGGATTTAAAGTAAAACTCAAAATGACAGTTGACAGCTTGCAGCTGCAGAATTGACAGGTGACAGTTGTGCAGCTTTAAAAATGACAGATGACACGATTTCTAGGAGGCTGTTCTACTTAGGTTAAAATAGTTTGGATTAGATTATTTTAACTAAGAGATTGGTTCTGCACAGTTCTGCTAGGTACTCACAATATCAATTTGAATTAGGCCTCGTCACGGTCTGGTCAGGTTGAACAGGACTTCCGGCGGGTGGTTCTGAAGTCCCGGCTATCTGGGTCAGCTCTGCTCTCTGGGTCTGTCAAGCACCGGATCTGCTCACAATGGTCTGGTTTGTGGTTCTCTCGGGTTCTGGATACAGCACTGCTTTCTGGATACTGCTATAGGTTCTTGCAAAAATTCTTGGCAAAATTCAAACAGCTCGCCCGGCTGTTGAATAGTTTGGTTGGTTTTGAGGCCTGCTGAAGAGGATTCAGCTGGTGGATTCAGGCCTCTCTGCTACAAATTCTGGACTTAATTCCTGCTACAGGTTCTGGAGATTGATGGATTTGAAGTTTGGATCTCTGGATGTGAAGTCGTCAGTCAGCATGCTCTGCAGCAAATGGAATTGACTGTCTCTACCTGTCCCAGCAGTCTCTTTTTATGTGTTTTGGAAGAGGGTGTGTGCGTGGCATAACTGAGCCTGCCCCTCTCTACTTGTCATTGGCCCAATTCTCCCATCTCCCATGATTGGGGGAAGGAAATGGATTGTCATCATGATGAGGTCTGTTTATGGGTCAGAGGATCCTCCCCTGGTCAATTTGCCCACAAATCTATATCTGATCCAAATACATATTTCCCAGGTACACAAGTGGTTGACATTACATGTACATATTATATATTCCTTATGGTCCATGCTTGTCCGCCTCTGATCTTCCTGGGGCTTGCATTAAAAAATGACAACATTTTGTGCTTTTTGACTGGTTTTGCAATATCGGACATTTACCCAAAATTACACAAATGTGGCACAAGGAGTATGGACATTAATTGATGAAGTGTCAGATTTTTAACATGCAGACATTTGGAGTAAGACCCTATTTTCCGCTAGCAACCCCCCAGAATACACCACAGGTCCTAACACCTCTTAAAACGTGCACAGAAAATCACAAAAATAGTGATATTACTTATATAATTCTGACAAGTCCGCACTATGAGTTATCTATCTTTTTAAAATTATGCTCTGGTCAAAAAGGGGTGTGGCTTCCCACATCACAGGGTGGAATAACTGGTTTATCCACTTCCCCCAAGCTCAGCTGCTAGCAGAGGCACTGCCCCTCCCAGTTTCCCCCAAGAGGAAGCCACTTTACGGCCCCCCAATATAACATTAGCCTGAGTCCATTGTTCTGTTTCCTGCAGTTGCCACTCCCCTAATCTAATCAGAGAGGTGTCAACTCCTTTTGGTGGGGAAGCAGGATGCAGCTAGGCCTGGGAACACAGCTGTTGATCCAGTTTCAACTCCTGTCTGGGGTAGTTGTCAAGCAGAATCCAGTTTCATTAAGCCAGGTTTCAGCTAAATGTCACTTTTTGTTCCCAGTTTTCTACATTCAAATCAAACTGATCATTTTTACATAAACATTAAATAATTACTTCCTTCAAGTCATTTCAGAATATAGTTTTACATTGTATCCACCTCTTAGCAAGTCTTTCCTTGGTCTGGTTTGGGTTCCTCTGTTCAGTTTTACACAAAAGTCTGGTGGTTTTAAAACGCCAGCATTCTTATAGTGGTGAGTACCGGTATTGCAACCATTTTTGGGATTAAGAAAATTAATTCCCCACAGTTCTGAGTTGCTTTTTGGCAATCAGCATTGCCATTCCCAATGGTTTCAGGCTACTGTGTGTGTAGCCCAATGGTGGTTTTAGGCAGTGCCCTCCTGTGCTCACAACATAGGCAAAAATGGGTGGCAGCCCATTCTTCATGTTTTCCCTGTGCACTCTCTGTGGAGTTCTGGCCATCATGATGTTTTCCATGCCAGTACTGCACAGTTTTATGGTAGGGCTTGGATGCATGGGTAAAAACATCCCACAATGTATGAGATCAACACTGCGTGCTCCTGTAACAATAGTACCATTATGTAACAAATGTTGTATATGCAAGCAAAAGCGCCCAGATACCATCCGCATCGGTGCACTATACAAGCAAACTAAAGTAAACTAAAAACCTTGAACCACACCACATCAATGGGGCTTTGGTATTGATGTGTGCAGGTAGGTTTCCCCTGCTGTAGGCCAGTGGCCCCAGGCATTGTTTTGTAATGAGGCCCCCATGCATCTTCAGCGGGCCCTGACAATGCAACCGATTCGCACAAACCCTCCATTAGTAGCTTCAACCACCCCCAAATTATATACCTCAATTAGTTAAACATTCCACAATAGATGTGTTTTTTTAAAGGAAATATTGAGTTTTGCATTTATGTCAGATTATGCAAATAAATACTAAACAAATTATGACGCCCCTGATTCATCGTAAAAACATTTAAAAAAAAAATAATGGAACAGTACAAAGTGTCTTTGTGCGGCAAAAAGACACTTTGCATAGTTCCATGAATCAGGGATTAGTCGGTTGTGCAAAGTCACTTTTCAACAGTGCAAAGTCTCTTTAAAGGGTGCAAAAAAACTCCATGAATCGGGCTCAAAATCTGGAAATGCCAACTCAGCAGTGGTGTGTGTGCATTTCTAGATTTTAATGTCACTGCGGTGGACCTTACTAAATTAGCCTCAGGCCTCACTCGATAGACAATCCTCGCTGCGCCTCTGCATGATTTAACGGACCATATAAGCGTCCTACTGCATGCTGGGACCAGGCAAATGTACAGGCATATTACACCAACTACCAATTCTTGTGGTTGCTTCCCACATGGCTGCATTCCGTTCATTTGTGGTTGCACCAGGCATGCAGCCACCTTCCTTCTGATCTGGTGTCACTTCTCTGCAGGTCTTCATGTTGCCTAGGAGATCCCATGTAGACCACGTGTAGATTTTCAGGCAAAACACTGCCTCCGTGACACTGCCCGTATGCCCATCAAAGTGCAAACTATAACTGCCTTGCTCTTGTGCAGCACTACATTTCTGCAGTTGGCACACCCAGTACTCTTGGTCACTTTTTAGTTTTGTTTCTTGGTTAGATTTCTTTAATGTTTTTTTCCTGGTGTTCTTTACATTATGGGTATTAATCTACGGCTTAAAGAATTAAAAGCCGTGCTGTTTTATATTTACTTGTTTTTAAAATATTTTTTTGCTGTTGTTGTACCACCCAGTTCTAGTGACTTGCGAGTTAAGTTTACATTCTAGAACTTTTTTTTTAACACAAATCCAGAAAAATAAATGACAACGCCGGGGGTAAACGTGATGGAAAAGGTGCAAAGTGTTTATCAATGTATTTTCCAGTAACCATAGCAGCCACATCCTCCTTGCTTAGAGGCCATCATTTTCCCATGAACCCACTTTTCCATGTAAGCTCTTGCTTAAGTTATCAGTTCCTTGGGTCTCCCCCCAGTTCTTTCCCAGTGTGAAGGGGTAGCTTTGCAAGTACTTTTTCTCATAAACAGACATCAACATCCAGTTCTACTGAATGCATCATTTCCCATTCGCTGGGAATTGGAGCACGAGCTTTAGAGAAATCATAATTGCACAATAAATAAAATAACCAATTTTTTGAATGCAAAAATAAATAAGCACTAATATACATCCCCCAGGGTTCCCCGTATCTGTTAATAGCGTCATCTCACATGAAGGATCCGCGACAAAACGACTTGTGCTCGCCTCACATTCCTGCCACCCAAATGCCACTTACAAGATGACACAATTAGCAGATGCTGAAGGAGGTTCCCCTTAGGGGAAACATGCAAATTCACACTGAAAGCTTTGTAGGAATAACTCGGGGGGAAAAAAAAATACATTTGTTACTTTTCGCCGAGAAGCGACTGGGAAAAAGACATAACATCCTTTGTCCGGGGACCACAGGAAAAATCCTATATTCAGAGCCCAATAACCCACAGGCATTGGCTGCAATGGTTTAAGGTCGTGAAGAAGGCTCGCTTGATCCTTACACTTTTGTTTCCCCTGCATAAGCCATAGTTCGCAAAAGGGAAGCGGCTGTTTTCCTGATTCCGTAATGGTTCTTAAAAATAGAGCAGGATATGTGTAAATAGCACATTACACTCCTCATTTAATATTCCCAGTGAATTGCACATTATTTCAATGCATTTCCAATCCTGCTCATTTGAGGTGCGGCCTAATTATTCAAGAAGAGTGGGCAAGATTAGGGAAATAGAAAAGGTGTGATTATATGAGGCTTGAGGAACCTCTCTGTGCCTACAATTATAAAGGGAGAGGGCAGCAGAATTATTATTTTTTTTTTAGTCCTTCTTCATTAGGTGTCTATTTTGTATGAAAGGTGTGCGGTAGTGGACACTTGAATGCTGGGAGAGTGCATTTACAGTGGTACCATCAAAACAAGAAATCCGTTAAGGATACCAGTTTTGAAAAAAATCACTGTGAATATGAACATATGCATTACAGAGACAACAAAATAGATTTAGTGGCAAATTCATGTCAAAGTGCACATTTGTCCCGCAAAGGCCGCACGCTGAAACCAACACTGTGCGAGCCTCCACGCAAAATAAAAAATGCGTGCCCTGCGTATTCATGGAATTTTCTGCGCAAAGTAACCGTATGGGCAAGTCGCAGCCAGAATGCCCCCGACAAACCCCCACGCAAAGCAAAAACAGTCAGAACAGCGAACTTCGCATGCTCCTCCCGGGTGCGACTACACACCCATCAAACATTGCATGGGGTATCATGCAAGAGGTCCTACATCTCAGGGACCCTGTGTGGGGTCCCTCGTATTTGTTCCTGGAACCCCGAAAACATGCGTACGTTGTCTCGTAATTTGGTTAAAACTCAGAAAATGTGCGTGTGAACCCCCTTTCCTGCACCACACTACACTGCGACCGCACACCCGTAAGTATGATTGGGTCCATGGCTGCGTACATGGACCCTAAATCTGACATGAAACCCCACCTCTGCACTGCAATTTCAATGCGCAAGTGTAATTACACGTGCCTTCCAGTGGTGGAGGTATAGAGGGTTTTGCATGGGCATTTCCCTGCTCAGAGGTTGCACTTTCGAGTCCATGAATACGTATACTTCCACGCAATAATGGGCGTGCTATGGATTGCCTGTGGCCTGTCCCTCGTAATGCCCACTTTTCCCCTTGTTCCTCCCTATTTTACGATTTCTGCCCCATTCTCTGCCGTCTGCACAGGCCTCTACCACGCTCTGTGTGGTTTCTCTCGCAAGGCACTTCACCGCTCGCAGAGACGTGCCTGCATGAAGTCCCTGCAAGTTATGAAAAAGTACACACAGTCAATTCCATGAATCGACAGAGTTTTGCAAAGTTATAGGGGTGTGCCAAAACTTTTTTTTTCCCCATAGACTGAATGGGAAAAAACTACACGCACGGCCACAGGCCAAACCGCTGGACGGATTTACACCAAATTTGCAGCAGGAGCGGGTGCTTGGTCCCGAAAGCGTGCTTTTGCAAATTTGGTGTAAATCCGTCCAGTAGTTTTTTATAAAATGACCAAAACGTAAGGCAAAATAATTAGTGATATCTGTGTTCGCTTCACGGACGGACTTCCCTGTTTGCTCCGCGGACAGCACCCCGATTGGCCCATGGCCTTGTGTCATGTCCGCGGATATGCGACGTGTTCGCTGATTGGACAGCAAGGGGCGTGGAGCGCGTCAGATTTTCTGTGGCGCCCGCCATCTTGTATTCGCCGTCGATCGCGTACAGCGCGGTGAAACGTGGATAAAAAATTGTATTTAGTGCCGTGTGTTGGTGTGTAAGAGTGTTTGGGGAGGGTGGGGGTGTATGGGATAGGTTCAATGTTTTTTTTTTTATGTGCTAGATGTTTTTGTTGCGTTCGATTTGTTCGCGAAGAACACGGCTGTTCTGACATTTTGTAAATAAACCAAATGGTGGGGTGTTTAGAGGACGGAGTATGTGTCATTTTTGTTTGCAAGGAAGGTAAAAATGAGCTATGAACACTCGCGGTGTACTTAATTGTTCGTAAATACACAAACTGGGGGTGTCCTCAGGACGCTGTCGTATTGTAATCTGTCTAGTTGAATGTGTTCTAAGAACACTCGCGGTGTCCCGAAATGGTTGCAATTACACAAAATGGGGGTGTTCTGAGAACGTTGTTTGTATTGTTCGTTGTCAGGGTGAATGTGTTTCAAGACCACTCCTTTTGTCCGCTAATAGTACAATTTCCTATGGGTGTCAACTGACTTTTTGTCCACTAAAGAACCAATAAATCCAGCTGGTGTAGGCCGACATTATGTGATAATCCTATGACTGGCGCTATTCACCTGGCTGACTTGCTTTTGCGACACTAAATCATATCTCCCGCCCCTAAGCCTGATATTATCAAAGCATTCATATTCCCCGCCTCTCTCCGTAACGTTACAGGGTGCGTCATCAAATGTGCCCAGTTCTCTGCAGTCCTAAGTGACTTTACACAGAATCCGGAAGACAACACATATTATGTCACAACACAGCGCGCAACAATTCGGAATATGAAACAGTGATTTAAAAGCAAACAGCAAGATTGTAAATTTTGTAAAGTACATTTATTTACCATCAAATGATAGAGAATATTCAGCAATTTGCATTTGTCTTTGTTGTCGATCCGCAAAAGTTCATGTTGAGGCACGCGATGTTCCTTTGCGGTACAGAAGGTGTTAGATCAGCTTCCAACTCAGTGCGCCACAATTCGGAATATGAAACTGTGGTTTAAAAGTAAACAGCAGGATTGTACATTTGGTAAAGTACATTTATTTCACATGAAATGTTTAGTGAATATTCAGCGATTTGCTATTGTCTCTGCTGTCGATCAGCAAAGTTTATTTGGAGCCACGCGTTGTTCCTTTGCGGTAGATAGGCTGTTGGTTTATGATAAAAGCAGTAAATGGTCGCTCTGATAATCGGAAGGTTGCTCCAACAACGAGCCATTAGACCACCCTATTGGTTGGTATGTTGTTTGTAGCCGCTAGTACCTGC
The DNA here is from genome assembly GCA_002915635.3 of Ambystoma mexicanum. NCBI lineage: Eukaryota > Metazoa > Chordata > Amphibia > Caudata > Ambystomatidae > Ambystoma > Ambystoma mexicanum. The sequence goes on from CM030325.1 coordinate 939,184,507, forward strand.
GTAAGGGCATATTGGTCCTTGGCGATTGTCCCATAAAATGGTGAGGGTCATGAAGTTGCATATTTGGACCTGCACCTGGCAGTTGAAGACCCCATCCGCTGGAGTCTGTAAATCGTGACATAGGCAAAATGGGGCCACATACCTGTTTTAAAAACATAAATTAGTCTCACCAGCCGATCTTCATTAAAAATCATCATTTTATTTATTAGGGCATGAAACTATTTGCTATCGAAGATAGTGCAACGGAGTATGTTAATAATAAAAATATTTTCCCATCCATATAGCGCTAAGAACCGTGAGGTATCTAAGCGGTGCTTATTATTAACCACAGTGTGTGGTGCTCATTTATCGACCACGGAAGGATGAAAGGCTGAGTTTGGCCTTGCCGGGATTCGAACTTGCGTTAGCAAGCTGTGCACGGATGTCAAAGCGAGCGTTGTACTCGCTGTGGCCACTTGACAGGCTACAGTGAAGTGGCACAGCGAGTAGAGCGCTTGACCGCCTATAGACCGGTTAAATTATTTCTATAACCCACCCTGTGTCGTCTGCCTTTTCAGAGCCCTCTAAACGACAGGGGATCAATTCGGCGGTGATAGTGCGCGGTAGAAAACATTATGCCACTTTCAACGAACAAGTTCAACTTGAGCGGTCTTTAATGCTACGCTATTGTAATTATATTGGGTATAAAATAATCTAAAGGGTTACTTACAGTACAATTGCAATTTCCATTGTCTACGAGTAGTGCAGTCCCAAAATACAACTCCGCGTGTGCGAACGATCTTTCGCATAGTGATATAATATATAAAAGTGGTTTCGTTTCAGAAATTTCATCCTTATCTTCTCTTACGTTTTAGCAACACTCCTTCAAGAGAAGTCTTTCATCACAATCTCTGTCGAGGTCAAAACACAATACAACCTTATAGTCCACTTTGTGAGCCTCTCCGGGGCCTGAAAATAAAATGGAAGCGCTACTATAAACCTTTTGTGATGTCATTTTTGATGTCCTGGGTGTTAGTGTTAGCAGTGCACGGTGGCGCGAGTTATGGTTGCTATGTTACATACTGCCGAATTTCAGGGGTTTTTTGGTTTTACTTTAAACCATAACGTCCCTTTAACAAAGTTTTTCACTGAATTTCATAGGTTTTTAGTAGCGCAACTTAACCATAACGTCCCTTTAACAAAGTGTTTTTCACTGAAAATATATATATATATATATATATAGAATATATTCTATATGGCACTATTCATGGAAAAGTGGGCAGAGATCCCTCAAAGCCAGCACACACGAGAATGTCGCGGCACGAACCTGCGCGCAGAGGATTTTCTGCATGCTCTGCGTATTCATGAAAGTGCTTGCTCAAAGTAACCATATATGCTTGTCGCAGCCGGAATTGCTCTACACGCCCCCAGGCAAAGCATAAACAGCCAGAACAGCTATGTTGTGTGCTGCCCTGGGCACACATACATGCACCCTTCAAACAGTGCATGGGGTCCCCCGTAAGCAGGCCTGCATCTCTGGGACCCTGCCCAGAACATCAAAGCAGTGTTAGGCACACACGCATTTTGATTGCACCGGAGAATGTCAAAGCAGTGTTAAACACACATGTGTTTGTAAATGGAAGAGAATGCCGAAGCAGAGTTTGTCACAAGTGTGTTTTTGTAGCTAGTGAGAGTGAAGAATCCGTGGTACTCACACTTGTGTTTGAAAGAATGCCAAGCAATGTTAAGCACAGACCCAGCTATCGTTCAGAAGAAAACATACAACTTGCAATGTTAGACACACATGTGTGTTCTAGGCGGAGAGTACACCAAACTATTGTAGGCACATCTGTGTTCTGTAGTACTGTAGTGTTAGGCACATGTTAAAGCTATGTTTTCAGCACTTCCCATCTGGGTGGTGATGATGACAATCCACAAAAATTCGATCTACTTGAAATATTAGTATTGAGAGAACCATGCATTGCAGATTGAATATAACATTTTCTTAAGGTAACATGATCTGGTTGTAATGATTTCACATTTAAAACAAGCATGTTATTCAGTTATAATCTTGATAAAAACTGACAACCCCCGAAAGTCCAAGGGGGAATACAGCAAGGTGGGGTTAAGAAGGATCGATGGAGACATTGAATTCCTTTACTGTGCTAAACAAACCTTCTTAGTAGTAGCCTCCTGTGGATGCCGATTCATGCTTTCAGTAAGGATGGGAGGTTGGATGCAATGAGAAAGAGGAGAACATCAGAGTGGCATGAGTGAGAGGCAGGCATTGTGGTCAAATAAAATAATGAGCAAACAGACCACATCTGTAGTAGGTACTTGAGACCCCAACCACAGATGTGGGGGTACACCTTTGCTCACCCCACTCTGTCAAAGGGAACCCCACTCCAAAAAGACTCTGACGGCTGGTCAAGTCACAAAGGTTTATTTGTCAATCTTCTGCGGAAGGGCCAGACTTCAGCTTCCTTGAGAGAAACAGGGAAGTGAGATAATAATCATTAGTCTGCATGGTTTATACATGTTGAAATATCATTGGTTCCAATCTCCAGCACGTGCACAGAAAAGGAGTTTACATAAGCATTAGCAGTTAGTCACGTAATCTTCCGCCCATCCCTACTTCGTGCAGAAGAGTTCCTCGTAAACACATTCCTGGGGTGAGCAGATAAGCCTGCAAGTGCACAGTCATTATGCCTTCTCTGAATCTCAGGGGGCCTCTTTGGGGAATTCACTTGGGCTGTTCATGACTATCGTGTATCTGTCGTGCCAGGCCTTCACCACCCCTCCTTCTTCTTGGAATTTGACATCTGATTAACAAGAAAACAAACTTTGCAACACTGCCTAGTCGCACGCAATCACCCTTTTCTACTCTGGGGCTCTACAGGATTCATCTTGCTACAACATGTGCATGGACTTACTAATTTTTGTATCCACAATTTGCCCCTTTTGCTCATGTTGAGCAAGATTATATGTCAATCTATTCAAATCCTCCATTCCTTAACCACATTGTCCGCAAATGCTTCTTTTCCTGATGAGAGGGGTATCCTGTACCTTGCGGGCTGTCCTGCTACAGCAATCCATAAAACCTCCAATAAGCATTGGAGAACATTGTATGCACAGGCAGCAAACCAGGACTAATCCTATCACTACCAGTATTGGGTTAGCAACTTCCAGCCAAGATCTTTCAGTAACTTCATCCACCAACTATCTCCGACCCCCTCCTCATAGTGGTTGCTTGGCTATCTTGTATAGCCTGGATATCAAGGACAAAACTCCCTCATTTGCATCGGGAATATACATGCAACATTGGGAACCCACCATAGTGCAAACTCCACCCTTTCTGCTGACAACACATCCAAAATGTACCTATTCTGTAATGCAACTAAACGCATGGCTTTCATCTCATATGTAATATTAGTGAGTATATCAGATGTTTCATTAATCATGGTCTCCCCTAACCTACTTAGTCTGCATACCTCTTGGAGTTCAGGAATATTCCTACAGAGAGTGTCATTGCCTTATATTCAATAAATATATCCAGATCAATGTCTGATTGGTCAAGCCCTTTCCTCTCTCTCTCTCTATACGTGTGTTTAGCATGACATTTCTTGGGGGTATAAATCATAGCAGCAGATATTATACCTACAAAATAACATGTTCCCGAAAAGTTCCTGGGAAGCCATAGATAAGCCTTTTTATTTCAAACATAAGCGTACCCTTAATCTCGCCTATACCCCTACTGAACGAGTAAGATTGTATGTTATACTACATCTCAAATAGTTTCTCCTTTCATTCCTTGAAACAAATGTTCTTCCTTGAAACTCTCTGGTTACATCAAGGTGGGTGGAGGTAAATTCCCTTCTCTTGCCTGACCTAAAAGGTCTCTTGAAGAGTAGGTTACTCCCTCCTGTTACATTTTATGAACTATACCTGCTGATATGTCTGACCATTTCATGGAAAAGCATCTGGAAGTATTTGGCCTATACCTGTCTTGTGAAAGAACCCTCATCCAAAGCAAAATACAACTGTCAACTTCTGTTACCGCAAAAGCATACATAGATATTCCTCCCTGCATGACGGGGAACATGACTACATATCCAACAATTTTACAAATTAACACCCTCTGTGTTGTATTCATTAAGCGTATATATGCATTCCTACTACACTCATCTTCATGCCATATGCTCATGCCTATCTTTACTGTATACATAACTAATATTGGTGTTATTTGGGGAGTTCTCCACAGGAAATATATTCTTAAATTCATACAATGAAGGGTGTTCCAGATACCATAAAAATACACCAAGCCCTGTTACCACCAAGACAACTGCCATACATAAAACAGTCTTTTCCTTCGTTGTACACCCATATTTGTCCACCTTCATCTGTCCTTGTGGGTGGGCAGGCAGAGCTAAATCCTGCCGTTCCATCTCATTTATCATTGATTCTGCCACCTTACCTGAGTTTATGCTGACACTTGCAGGTTCCGTGGCTTGTCTGGGTCCTATCACCTAGCATTCTACCCTAGTGAACAGCCTCTCACTCTTACAGATTACGTTCCCAACCCTATTTAAAGCTCAAAAGGAGGTCAGGCGCGCACTCTGGTTCCAAGTCATTTAATCCTGATGTAAGTAATAACAGGGTTGAATCCCAACACAGTTCAAAAAATAATAACAGGGCTGAATCCCAGATGCAAATAGACAACAATGTTAAAAAATTACCAGGGTTAAATCCCAAATGCTACGGTTCCAAAGCACAATAGTTAGTTCTACTCCTCCAAGTACTTTCAAGTCTCAAACTCTCATCAGGGAGGCTGTGTTAGCTGCGTTCCTTTTCAGGTGTTGCTAATTACTTTTTTCAATTTCAGTCTCAAAGGATTCTGGTTATTGTAATGATGGCACAAGTGTTTCATTCGGGAGACCAGGAACCAACTCCCCTCCAAACACAAATCTTACCCACAATTGGGGGAGGGGGGAAACCATGAATATGGCTCTCCAAAGTGGGGGCATAATAGCCCCGGTGCTGCTGCTCTGGAGCCCGGGTCTCCTGTAACATTAAGTAGAAAAAGAAGGTCAGGCGCGCACTCTGGTTCCAAGTCATTTAATCCTGATGTAAGTAATACCAGGGTTGAATCCCAACACAGTTCAAAAATAATAACAGGGCTGAATCCCAGATGCAAATAGTCCAACAATGTTAAAAAGTTACCAGGGTTAAATCCCAAATGCTACAGTTCCAAAGCACAATAGTTAGTTCTACTCCTCCAAGTACTTTCAAGTCTCAAACTCTCATCAGGGAGGCTGTGTTAGCTGTGTTCTTTTTCAGGTGTTGCTAATTACTTTTTTCAATTTCAGTCTCAAAGGATTCTGGTTATTGTAGTGAGGGCACAAGTGTTTCATTCAGGAGACCAGAACCAACTCCCCTCCAAACACAAACTTACCCACATTGTGGGAGGGGGGAAAACCATTCCTTTCTTCTTCTGTTGCATCTTCCTAGATTCTTACTACCTGCTTCCCCACACCCAATTCCCTCCTTCAGTTTCACACACACAATTCTCCAAGCTCATTATTTACACAATTCTGCTGCATATTTTGCTATCATGCGTGCTAAATCATTACCCTGGGATACATAATCAAGTGCTTTCTGGTGGGCTGTGCATTTTATCACTGCTCCCCTTGTGGGTAACGTCAATGCATCAAGGAGTTCACATATTAATGCTGCATGTTTTACCTTTGTATCTTGCGACGTTAGAAATCCCCTTTCGGCCCAGAGCCTCCCAAAGTTGGTTACCACCTCATGTGCATAAGCCGAATCATTGTATATAGTTACACATTTTCCTTCACTATGTCTTAGTGCTTTTATTACCGCATGCAATTCTGCTGCCTTGCAGATTTCTCCGGTACCTTTCCCATGTCTACTATAGTATCACCTGTTGTCACTGCGTAACTTACTCACTGTGTCCCCTGAATCTAATTTATAGCAAGACCCATCACAAAACAATATACCCTCTCCATCCTCCAGAGGCCTGTCCTGTAAATCAATCCTCCCTTTCGTACTTTCTTCTGTCCTGATCACACAATCATGCATTACTTCATCCCCATTTGCTTGCACTGGTAACAGAGATGCTGGGTTTAACACGTTGCATTGTTCGATCTTGACATTCCTGATGAATAGGTACTTCTCATACTGTGTCAATCTGGCAAGCCACAAGGTGTTGGGTCTGAGTCCTATTTAATAATACATCTAAAGCATGTGGTACTTTAACAATGACATCATTCCCTAAAATTATTCCTGTGCTTTGCTTGAGCGCCAGGGCTGCCGCTGCCACAGCCCTCATACATGGTCGGCAGTCTGCGAGCAACTGCATCTAACCCGATCGAGAAGTAAGCACAAGGCCTCTGCCTCCCACCTTGCTCTTGGGTCAACACCAACACAGAACACCCATCTACTCATCCACAAATAAAACAATTTCCCATAATCAGTGTTCCCAGAGGTAGTGCATTACATAGGGTGCTTTTTAGTGTGCAAAAGGTCTGCTCCATTTCCACTGTCCAACAAAATGCTCCACCATCTTTTCTGTTTTGAGTGCTGTCAATAATGGTTTTGCTGTTACTGAAAACTCTGGTATCCAATGTCTAAAATATAACAGTACTCCCAATACTTTCTGCAAATGTTTATTTGTCTTGGGATATGGTATAGATTGCACTAATGATTTGTGATCAATTGACAATGCTCTTCCCTCTTTTGACAAAACATAGCCCAAGTAGTCAATATTTTGTTGTACATACTGCATCTTTGCTTGGGACACTTTATGATTATGCTTAACCAAATGGGACTACAGCCAAAACAGTTGCTTCTCGCATCCTTCCTGTGACTCTGCACTGATAAATATATCATCCACATACTGAACTAAGGAAGTCCTGTTGGTAGCATGAGTTCATCTAACTGGGCTTTAATACCTGGATAAAGATAGCTGGGCTTTCCGTGTAACCCTGCGGGGCTCTTGTAAAGTGGCATTGCCTTTGTCTCAAAATAAAACTGAACAGATATCTTGACTCTGGAGCAATGGGCAAACTAAAAAACACATTTTTCAAATTGATTACACTGAACCATTCAGCTGTGCTTGGTAGTAGAGTCAAAATACTGACAATTCTAGGCACCACTGGGAATCATGGCTCCACAATTTTATTAATTTCTCTTAAATCAATAATAAACCTATAAGCCAGTGTCTCATCCCCTTTATTGTGAACTGGAAGAACCGGAGAGTTGCAAAGACTATCATTACACCCTTCCACCACTCCCAGGGTTATCATATCACTCACAATATTTACCAAGGCTTCTTCTCCCTCCACAGATATCTTATATTGTTTCACTCTGGGGAGTCTAGTACCCTCTGTGAGTTTTTATCACAATCCGATTCACCAATAGTGTTCCTACGTCATTACTATGTGATGCCCATAGATGTTCTGGAAGTTTCTGCAATTCCACTGGTAGTGTGAGTCTAGAAAAAAACCCTACCATAGCATAGATATTATATTATGTTGGCCGAAAACCAATTGCATCATATTCCCAGCATTGGCAATTACAGAATCGTCAGCATAACCATAGAGCGTCCATTTTGTCCCCGCAGAATCCGCCATTTGCTTTCTCTTGGTTTTCTGTTCAAACGTTATGCAAAAATGTATTTAATTTCGTTCTGCTATTGCACAAAGCAAGGCCACAAGTTACATGTTGAGAGACCAGCCGAGACAGAAATGCCCAAGCAGTATTATACTCTCCTTACGGCCCCCCTTTATGGGCCCTCTCAGATCAGGCTGACCCCTAGTTCTTGCATAGAAACTAGAAGAAAGCATGCATTGGAATGTGTGTCTCCTACGAACACGGTCTGTTCACTAAACAAGTGCATTATGTTCTCTGTAACAAAGAAATCCTGTCTATGTCTTGCAAACTACAACTGTTGCTAAATCAAGTAATATAGATTAACAAAGAAACATCTCAGAATGTGACATATTTGTCATAATTGTCAATCACCGAACCCTAGCTCAAGAAGTACATGTTGGGCGGTTTTTGGATGTGTCGCACTGAAGTATGATTGCCTTTTGTATATAGAATGTTGTAGAATGTCGCGCTCTTGGTCTCATGAGGTCTTGTGACACACGTTGCGAGACATGAGATCAGTCGGTGCACCGAGACTATTTGCTTTGCAATAAACCCTAGATTTTGGGAATTGAGCCTTGTGTCTGCTCCGTGTCAGTTTGTGTATGGTGATTGTGCCTTGTTTCCATGTCGAGGGGTCTTCAGGGCTTCTAGCAGTAGAGGCTGGACCTGTAGTGCCATTACAATGTTGGTTACCTGGGTCATTTATGGTCATATGCATCCCGCTTGGTGAACAATGGAGTTTGCGTAGAATGCTTTTAATGCGTTAATTCCCAATATGTTTTCTGGACATTTATCTGTCAGCAACCACCCATTGCTCCATTTCACTCTTTTACCTCTCCCTACTTTCCTTACTTACTGGGGTCACTATGGGCTCCCCGCCAAACCAATGGATGTTTTAATTGATATCCCGATGAGCGGGCGCGGCGAGGACAGTTTTAATATCAGCTGAGCTGTTTGCAAGCACCAGTATCCACCAAACATTTTCACTACGGAATGCTGTCCCAGTCGCACAGATACATATGGACCCTCTGATCGACTGGGCACAGCACCGCTCCCCCAGCCTCCCACCTCGCGCCCCTTCACAAACAGCCACTAATGGTCCTTGAAACTTCTCTGATCTTTCCCAAATAGCAATCGCAGTCTCACCTTCACACCTGTTCAAACTGTGCCATTTCCCTAAGCCCCTGATCACAGCACGATTTGGCCGCTGGTGGGCAGAAGTTCGCTTCATTGGTCCTGGTGCCATCCCTTGGCTGTTGCCCATGGGTTTGCCCTTGTCCCCTCGTGGGGATGCCCCTCCCTCGTCCTACAATTAAGAGAGACACTGGTTT
>CM030325.1:939193507-939286843 GCA_002915635.3 Ambystoma mexicanum
AATATTTGTAATGTTAATATGTTGAATAATGAAATGATAATTGTCCTGAAATGTTTGAAAATTCACAAAATGGGGGTGTTCTGAGGACATTATTCGTATTGTGTGATTGCTTAGCTTTATGCAATGAGGGAATGGCACAGAGAGTAAAGTGGACGCCGTCCGCGGACATCGCGGCTGTTCGTGGACAGGGCGTGCTACATCCGGGTTTTTCCAGGAAATCCAAGATGGAAAGAAGACTGTACGGATCAGCCAATCAGATGTCGAGGTTGTGGATTTGTGTTGAAAGATACTGTGTGTAGTGAAGATGGCAGAAGTGGAGAAAGTCAGGGTGTTGGTGCTCGGAGATATGTTTGTGCATGGTTTACAGCAGTATGCTCAATGCAGACATGTTGCAAAGAACTTTGATGCGAAAGGAGTGGAGGTGGTGTGGAGCACTGTGCCTGATTGCAATGTACAGGGAATTGTACAAGTTTGTGAGGATATGGCCACGATGAACAGTCCGCATGTGGTAGTTTTGCACTATGGTGCTTTCATTTGGGCAACGTCAGTGCCCCTACTTTGTTGGCTGATTTGGAACGCTTGGTTCAAGCCGTAATGAAGACCCTTCCAAATGCGAAAGTAATTTTTTCTGGATTACTACCTAGGGCAATATGGGACAATAGTTCAGTTTTTTGTCCTCAGCAAAACATTGCTAGGTGTGTCATCAACCGAGGCATGTGTGCCTTCATGCTTAGAGCTGGTATGTTCTTCTGTAATAATGAGAATATTGATGCCAGTAATGCTGTTAATTTTAAAGGAGAGGACATTTCTTTATCTTTTACGGGAAATGACTTTCTATTTTGGAATGTAAGGGTTGCTTTGGAGAAGGTTATGTGAAGATTTTAGGAGTAAAGTAAGAAAAAAAAATACAAAATCACAGGTGTCTGTCAAGCATCTGTAAATTTTTTTTTTTAAAAAACGGCTCTTTTCATAGCCAACTTCAAAGGGGAAATGGGGCACACTATTTAAATTTACATTCACCACGCTCAGATTTTCGATATGTCCGCGGACATGGCGGTAGTCCGCGGACATGAAAATCACTATGAGGGGGTTAGTATGTTCTATGTTACATGTATATGAAGACAGGGATATTATGGTTAAGTTGTGCTACTAAAAACCTATGAAATTCAGTAAAAAAACTTTGTTAAAGGGACGTTATGGTTAAGTTGCGCTACTATAAACCTATGAAATTCAGCGAAAAAACTTTGTTAAAGGGACGTTATGGTTCAAAGTAAAACCAAAAACCCCTGAAATTCGGCAGTTATGGTAACATAAGCAATCATAACTCGCGCCACCGTGCACTGCTAACACTAACACCCTGGACATCAAAGATGACATCACAAATGTCATTGATGACATCACTGATGACATCACATGGCTGGCTCTCCCTTTTTATCCTTTACTGACATATCAAAGCCACATTCAGTAACAGTCAGGAAGTAAAAATTGAAAAGGTACTATATTTGTAGACTTAGGGTCAAGTCAATCATATGAAACATACATAGCGGAAGACACAGGCTTGAAAGAGAGCAATCCTTTCTGTGCAAGAAGATAATCATTAGGGTTATCAGCACTTTCTCATAGTTTTATTTTTACTACTCTACCTTCCCTGTATATGCTCATATTTGCATACATTATACTCACTCTCCTTTCCTTTGGGTGCAGTCACATCATGTGATACACATACATATGGTAAGTAGCAGCTTTGAAACAGAGTAATAGTTTCTCTGCATAAAGACAATCAGTTAGGTTATGAACTATTTCTGCTTATTTGTTTACTTCACTGTCCCTCTATATACTCATATTTGTATGTGTTGTTGTCTCTTTGTGTTTTGTCTGTAATAATTTTGTATTAAGTGGGTTTTATTATCTACTTATTACATGTTTCACAGTACGCAAAACTCTAATAAGAAAGCAGTTATCATTTCAGTATTCAACATGGCAAGATTATGAATATGGCACCTTCATCATGTATGCTGCACACACTGCCTATGTTTCTGCATGAGTAGCTTAGTATATTAGATAGAACTTCATAATAGAATGCTATTTATATCAATGCATTGCGTAATGAACTAATTAGCTCATGATATTTATCCCAATGATTCTTGACAGTTTTTGGTCAGCATTATAAGAATCCCTTGTACAGAGTTTTTATGAAAAATAAATGCACATGTGATGTCATCAGTGATGTCATCGATGACATTTGTGATGTCATTTTTGATGTCCTGGGTGTTAGTGTTAGCAGTGCACGGTGGCGCGAGTTATGGTTGCTTATGTTACCATAACTGCCGAATTTCAGGGGTTTTTTGGTTTTACTTTAAACCATAACGTCCCTTTAACAAAGTTTTTTCACTGAATTTCATAGGTTTTTAGTAGCGCAACTTAACCATAACGTCCCTTTAACAAAGTGTTTTCACTGAATATATATATATATATATATATATATATATATCTATATGGCACTATTCATGGAAAAGTGGGCAGAGATCCCTCAAAGCCAGCACACCGAGAATGTCGCGGCACGAACCTGCGCGCAGAGGATTTTCTGCATGCTCTGCGTATTCATGAAAGTGCTTGCTCAAAGTAACCATATATGCTTGTCGCAGCCGGAATTGCTCTACACGCCCCCAGGCAAAGCATAAACAGCCAGAACAGCTATGTTGTGTGCTGCCCTGGGCACACATACATGCACCCTTCAAACAGTGCATGGGGTCCCCCGTAAGCAGGCCTGCATCTCTGGGACCCTGCCCAGAACATCAAAGCAGTGTTAGGCACACACGCATTTTGATTGCACCGGAGAATGTCAAAGCAGTGTTAAACACACATGTGTTTTGTAAATGGAAGAGAATGCCGAAGCAGAGTTTGTCACAAGTGTGTTTTTTGTAGCTAGTGAGAGTGAAGAATCCGTGGTACTCACACTTGTGTTTGAAAGAATGCCAAGCAATGTTAAGCACAGACCCAGCTATCGTTCAGAAGAAAACATACAACTTGCAATGTTAGACACACATGTGTGTTCTAGGCGGAGAGTACACCAAACTATTGTTAGGCACATCTGTGTTCTGTAGTACTGTAGTGTTAGGCACATGTTAAAGCTATGTTTTCAGCACTTCCCATCTGGGTGGTGATGATGACAATCCACAAAAATTCGATCTACTTGAAATATTAGTATTGAGAGAACCATGCATTGCAGATTGAATATAACATTTTCTTAAGGTAACATGATCTGGTTGTAATGATTTCACATTTAAAACAAGCATGTTATTCAGTTATAATCTTGATAAAAACTGACAACCCCCCGAAAGTCCAAGGGGGGAATACAGCAAGGTGGGGGTTAAGAAGGATCGATGGAGACATTGAATTCCTTTACTGTGCTAAACAAACCTTCTTAGTAGTAGCCTCCTGTGGATGCCGATTCATGCTTTCAGTAAGGATGGGAGGTTGGATGCAATGAGAAAGAGGAGAACATCAGAGTGGCATGAGTGAGAGGCAGGCATTGTGGTCAAATAAAATAATGAGCAAACAGACCACATCTGTAGTAGGTACTTGAGACCCCAACCACAGATGTGGGGGGTACACCTTTGCTCACCCCACTCTGTCAAAGGGAACCCCACTCCAAAAAGACTCTGACGGCTGGTCAAGTCACAAAGGTTTATTTGTCAATCTTCTGCGGAAGGGCCAGACTTCAGCTTCCTTGAGAGAACAGGTAAGTGAGATAATAATCATTAGGTCTGCATGGTTTATATACATGTTGAAATATCATTGGTTCCAATCTCCAGCACGTGCACAGAAAAGGAGTTTACATAAGCATTAGCAGTTAGTCACGTAATCTTCCGCCCCATCCCTACTTCGTGCAGAAGAGTTCCTCGTAAACACATTCCTGGGGTGAGCAGATAAGCCTGCAAGTGCACAGTCATTATGCCTTCTCTGAATCTCAGGGGGCCTCTTTGGGGAATTCACTTGGGCTGTTCATGACTATCGTGTATCTGTCGTGCCAGGCCTTCACCACCCCTTGCCCTTCCCTTCTTCTTGGAATGTGACATCTTATTAACTAAGAAAACAAACTTTGCAACATTGCCTAGTCACACGCAATCACCCTTTTCTACTCTGAGGCGCTACAAGATTCATCTTGCTACAACATGTGCAAGGCCTCACTAATTGTTGTACCCACAATGTAGCCCTTTTGCTCATGTTGAGCAAGAGTATACGTCAAACTTATTCAAATCCTCCATTTCCTTTAACCACATTGTCCGCAAATGCTTCTTTTCCTGATGAGAGGGGGTATCCTGTACCTTGCGGGCTGTCCTGCTACAGCAATCCATAAAACCTCCAATAAGCATTGGAGAACATTGTATGCACAGGCAGCAAACCAGGACTAATCCTATCACTACCAGTATTGGGTTTAGCAACTTCCAGCCAAGATCTTTCAGTAACTTCATCCACCAACTATCTCCGACCCCCTCCTCATAGTGGATTGCCTTGGCTATCTTGTATAGCCTGGATATCAAGGACAAAACTCCCTCATTTGCATCGGGAATATACATGCAACATTGGGAACCCACCATAGTGCAAACTCCACCCCTTTCTGCTGACAACACATCCAAAATGTACCTATTCTGTAATGCAACTAAACGCATGGCTTTCATCTCATATGTAATATTAGTGAGTATATCAGATGTTTCATTAATCATGGTCTCCCCTAACCTACTTAGTCTGCATACCTCTTGGGAGTTCAGGAATATTCCTACAGAGAGTGTCATTGCCTTTATTATGTCAATAAATATATCCAGATCAATGTCTGATTGGTCAAGCCCTTTCCTTCTCTCTCTCTCTTATACGTGTGTTTAGCATGCATTTCTTTAGGGGGTATAAATCATAGCAGCAGATATTATACCTACAAAATAACATGTTCCCGAAAAGTTCCTGGGAAGCCATAGATAAGCCTTTTTATTTCAAACATAAGCGTACCCTTTAATCTCGCCTATACCCCTACTGTAACGAGTAAGATTGTATGTTATACTACATCTCAAATAGTTTCTCCTTTCATTCCCTTGAAACAAATGTTCTTCCTTGAGAACTCTCTGGTTACCATCAAGGTGGGGTGGAGGTAAATTCCCTTCTCTTGCCTGACCTAAAAGGTCTCTTGAAGAGTAGGTTACTCCCTCCTGTTACATTTTATGAACTATACCTGCTGATATGTCTGACCATTTCATGGAAAAGCATCTGGAAGTATTTGGCCTATACCTGTCTTGTGAAAGAACCCTCATCCAAAGCAAAATACAACTGTCAACTTCTGTTACCGCAAAAGCATACATAGATATTCCCTCCCCTGCATGACGGGGAACATGACTACATATCCAACAATTTTACAAATTAACACCCTCTGTGTTGTATTCATTAAGCGTATATATGCATTCCTACTACACTCATCTTCATGACCATCATGCTCATGCCTATCTTTACTGTATACATAACTAATATTGGTGTTATTTGGGGAGTTCTCCACAGGAAATATATTCTTAAATTCATACAATGAAGGGTGTTCCAGATACCATAAAAATACACCAAGCACTGTTACCACCAAGACAACTGCCATACACAAAACAGTCTTTTCCTTCGTTGTACACCCATTTTTGTCCACCTTCATCTGTCCTTGTGGGTGGGCAGGCAGAGCTAAATCCTGCCGTTCCATCTCATTTATCATTGATTCTGCCACCTTACCTGAGTTTATGCTGACACTTGCAGGTTCCGTGGCTTGTCTGGGTCCTATCACCTAGCATTCTACCCTAGTGAACAGCCTCTCACTCTTACAGATTACGTTCCCAACCCTATTTAAAGCTCAAAAAGGAGGTCAGGCGCGCACTCTGGTTCCAAGTCATTTAATCCTGATGTAAGTAATAACAGGGTTGAATCCCAACACAGTTCAAAAAATAATAACAGGGCTGAATCCCAGATGCAAATAGACAACAATGTTAAAAAATTACCAGGGTTAAATCCCAAATGCTACGGTTCCAAAGCACAATAGTTAGTTCTACTCCTCCAAGTACTTTCAAGTCTCAAACTCTCATCAGGGAGGCTGTGTTAGCTGCGTTCCTTTTCAGGTGTTGCTAATTACTTTTTTCAATTTCAGTCTCAAAGGATTCTGGTTATTGTAATGATGGCACAAGTGTTTCATTCGGGAGACCAGGAACCAACTCCCCTCCAAACACAAATCTTACCCACAATTGGGGGAGGGGGGAAAACCATGAATATGGCTCTCCAAAGTGGGGGCATAATAGCCCCGGTGCTGCTGCCTCTGGAGCCCGGGTCTCCTGTAACATTAAGTAGAAAAAGAAGGTCAGGCGCGCACTCTGGTTCCAAGTCATTTAATCCTGATGTAAGTAATACCAGGGTTGAATCCCAACACAGTTCAAAAAATAATAACAGGGCTGAATCCCAGATGCAAATAGTCCAACAATGTTAAAAAGTTACCAGGGTTAAATCCCAAATGCTACAGTTCCAAAGCACAATAGTTAGTTCTACTCCTCCAAGTACTTTCAAGTCTCAAACTCTCATCAGGGAGGCTGTGTTAGCTGTGTTCTTTTTCAGGTGTTGCTAATTACTTTTTTCAATTTCAGTCTCAAAGGATTCTGGTTATTGTAGTGAGGGCACAAGTGTTTCATTCAGGAGACCAGAACCAACTCCCCTCCAAACACAAATCTTACCCACATTGTGGGAGGGGGGAAAACCATTCCTTTCTTCTTCTGTTGCATCTTCCTAGATTCTTACTACCTGCTTCCCCACACCCAATTCCCCTCCTTCAGTTTCACACACACATTCTCCAAGCTCATTATTTACACAATTTTCTGCTGCATATTTTGCTATCATGCGTGCTAAATCATTACCCTGGGATACATAATCAAGTGCTTTCTGGTGGGCTGTGCATTTTATCACTGCTCCCCTTGTGGGTAACGTCAATGCATCAAGGAGTTCACATATTAATGCTGCATGTTTTACCTTTGTATCTTGCGACGTTAGAAATCCCCTTTCGGCCCAGAGCCTCCCAAAGTTGGTTACCACCTCATGTGCATAAGCCGAATCATTGTATATAGTTACACATTTTCCTTCACTATGTCTTAGTGCTTTTATTACCGCATGCAATTCTGCTGCCTGTGCAGATTTCTCCGGTACCTTTCCCATGTCTACTATAGTATCACCTGTTGTCACTGCGTAACTTACTACTGTGTCCCCTGAATCTAATTTATAGCAAGACCCGTCACAAAACAATGTAACCTCTCCATCTACCAGAGGCCTGTCCTGTAAATCAATCCCCCTTTCGTACTTTCTTCTCTCCTAATCACACAATCATGCATTACTTCATCCCCATTTGCTTGCACTGGTAACAGAGATGCTGGGTTTAACACGTTGCATTGTTCGATCTTGACATTCCTGATGAATAGGTACTTCTCATACTGTGTCAATCTGGCAGCCACAAGGTGTTGGGTCTGAGTCCTATTTAATAATACATCTAAAGCATGTGGTACTTTAACAATGACATCATTCCCTAAAATTATTCCTGTGCTTTGCTTGAGCGCCAGGGCTGCCGCTGCCACAGCCCTCATACATGGTCGCAGTCTGCGAGCAACTGCATCTAACCCGATCGAGAAGTAAGCACAAGGCCTCTGCCTCCCACCTTGCTCTTGGGTCAACACCAACACAGAACACCCATCTACCTCATCCACAAATAAAACAATTTCCCATAATCAGGTGTTCCCAGAGGTAGTGCATTACATAGGGTGCTTTTTAGTGTGCAAAAGGTCTGCTCCATTTCCACTGTCCAACAAAATGCTCCACCATCTTTTTCTGTTTTGAGTGCTGTCAATAATGGTTTTGCTGTTACTGAAAACTCTGGTATCCAATGTCTAAAATATAACAGTACTCCCAATACTTTCTGCAAATGTTTATTTGTCTTGGGATATGGTATAGATTGCACTAATGATTTGTGATCAATTGACAATGCTCTTCCCTCTTTTGACAAAACATAGCCCAAGTAGTCAATATTTTGTTGTACATACTGCATCTTTGCTTGGGACACTTTATGATTATGCTTAACCAAATGGGACTACAGCAAAACAGTTGCTTCTCGGCATCCTTCCTGTGACTCTGCACTGATAAATATATCATCCACATACTGAACTAAGGAAGTCCCTGTTGGTAGCATGAGTTCATCTAACTGGGCTTTTAATACCTGGATAAAGATAGCTGGGCTTTCCGTGTAACCCTGCGGGGCTCTTGTAAAGTGGCATTGCCTTTGTCTCAAAATAAAACTGAACAGATATCTTGACTCTGGAGCAATGGGCAAACTAAAAAACACATTTTTCAAATTGATTACACTGAACCATTCAGCTGTGCTTGGTAGTAGAGTCAAAATACTGACAATTCTAGGCACCACTGGGAATCATGGCTCCACAATTTTATTAATTTCTCTTAAATCAATAATAAACTATAAGCCAGTGTCTCATCCCCTTTATTGTGAACTGGAAGAACCGAGGAGTTGCAAAGACTATCATTACACCCTTCCACCACTCCAGGGTTATCATATCACTCACAATATTTACCAAGGCTCTTCTCCCTCCACAGATATCTTATATTGTTTCACTCTGGGGAGTCTAGTACCCTCTGTGAGTTTTTATCACAATCCGATTCACCAATAGTGTTCCTACGTCATTACTATGTGATGCCCATAGATGTTCTGGAAGTTTCTGCAATTCCACTGGTAGTGTGAGTCTAGAAAAAACCCTACCATAGCATAGATATTATATTATGTTGGCCGAAAACAATTGCATCATATTCCCAGCATTGGCAATTACAGAATCGTCAGCATAACCATAGAGCGTCCATTTTGTCCCCGCAGAATCCGCCATTTGCTTTCTCTTGGTTTTCTGTTCAAACGTTATGCAAAAATGTATTTAATTTCGTTCTGCTATTGCACAAAGCAAGGCCACAAGTTACATGTTGAGAGACCAGCCGAGACAGAAATGCCCAAGCAGTATTATACTCTCCTTACGGCCCCCCTTTATGGGCCCTCTCAGATCAGGCTGACCCCTAGTTCTTGCATAGAAACTAGAAGAAAGCATGCATTGGAATGTGTGTCTCCTACGAACACGGTCTGTTCACTAAACAAGTGCATTATGTTCTCTGTAACAAAGAATCCTGTCTATGTCTTGCAAACTACAACTGTTGCTAAATCAAGTAATATAGATTAACAAAGAAACATCTCAGAATGTGACATATTTGTCATAATTGTCAATCACCGAACCCTAGCTCAAGAAGATACATTTTGGGCGGTTTTGATGTGTCGCAAACTGATAGTATGATTGTCCTTTTGTATATATGACACTGTTGTAGAATGCTCGCGCTCTTGAGTCTCATGAGGTCTTGGTGACACACGTTGCGAGACATGAGATCCAGTCGGTGCACTGAGACTATTTGCTTTGCAATAAACCCTAGATTTTGGGAATTGAGCCTTGTGTCTGCCGTGTCAGTTTGTGTATGGTGATTGTGCCTTGTTTCCATGTGCGAGGGTCTTCAGGGCCTAGCAGTAGAGGCTGACTGAGTGCCATTACAATGTGGTTACCTGGGTCATTTATGGTCATATGCATCCCGCTTGGTGAACAATGGATGGTTGCGTAGAATGCTTTTAATGCGTTAATTCCCAATATGTTTTCTGGACATTTATCTGTCAGCAACCACCCATTGCTCCATTTCACTCTTTCTACCTCTGCCTCTATTTCCTTACTTACTGGGGTCACTATGGGCTCCCCGCCAAACCCAATGGATGTTTTAATTGTTCCCGATAGTGGCGCTGCGAGGACAGTTTTAATATCTACTGAGCTGTTTGCAGCACCAGTATCCACCAAACATTTCACTACGGAATGCTGTCCCAGTCGCACAGATACATATGGACCCCTCTGATCGACTGGCACAAGCACCGCTCCCCCAGCTCCACCTCGGCCCCTTCACAACAGCCCACTAGATGGGTCTTGAAACTTCTCTGATCTTTCCCCAAATAGCATGCAGTCCTCACCTTCACACTGTTCAAACTGTGCCATTTCCCTAAGCCCCTGATCAAGCACATTTGGCCCTGGTGGGGAGAAGTTCGTTCATGGTCCTGGTGCCATCCCTTGCTGTTGCATGGTTTGCCCTTGTCCTCCTCGTGGGATGCCCCTCCCTCGTCCTACACTTTGGGGACACTGGTTTTTACAGTGACCGAGTTTTTTTTACAGAAGGTGCAAAGATTTTGGGCCGTGAATATGCACTTATCTGCCCTCTGCCCATACCTCGAGCATTCCATTGTCAGTTTCCGTTCTGCTGGTTACCCCTAAACCCCTGGGAGCCCTGCTGTAACTGCTGCATTAATACCCTATTTTTAAGTTCTTTTTCTGCCCGCGTCTTTGTCTGGAGTTTTACTTGTTCACTACGCTCGTAATATCGTGCCATTTCTAGTATATCTTTGGGTGATCTTGACTGCCAGGTAGACTCAGCTCCTCAAAACTTTTGGACGGGGCATGTAATCCTTCCACGTAACTCCCAGTAAAATATCTCTAGCCTGTTTCAGTCGCTAAGTCCAATCCGCTGTGAGCTTTGAACGCTGCCTCGAATCTCAGGAAATAAGCTGCAACATCCTAGCGGGTCCTTGCGTCACTGTGGCTAATTTCTCCATGTTCACATCTTGGGGCTTTAGTATCTCCTCAAGAGCTTTAAATACTCATAACTCATGCACTTTTACATTGAGAGATAGGGGTTCTTGGGGTTTTCTGCCGTTGTCGTCATCTTATATGGTTTTCCATATTATTCCTAAATAATTTCTCTGCCTAAAGGGTACCCATATTTCTTCAGGGACGAACGGCGTCATGATATTATCCACATCTTCTACTGTGTACTGAACTGGCCTAAATAGTTTCCTCATCTCCTTGTAAAACCCAGCAGGGTCTATTTATGGGTCAGGTATACTTTTAGTTATTTGCATAAGTTCCGTAGGGGTTAAGGGAACATATACATAGGTCTTTGCTGGCTCATTATTGGGGTTACCTGGAGTGGGATGATATTCTCATAGTGGGAAACTTTTCTCGTGCCTAGTCCTTCTTCCTGTGTAGCTCTAGATTTCATTTCTACAAAGATTTTCAAGACCTTGTTGAACTGCCCCTTTCTTTTGCTTTGCTGGGGCTTAGCATTCAGATCCACATCCAAACTTACCTCAGTTCCTAAGAAAGTTTCCATTCCTGTCAAATCATATTTTTCCTCTTGCCCTTCCTGTTCAATCAAGTCTTGAGTGTCGTTAAGCAGATGCTGGAGGCATGCCAGTTGTTCCTGCCCAGTTATGGGTCATTATTTCTTCCCCTGCTTTGGTGATGAATTCATTAATTGCGCCTTTCTCTATTCTGTCTGCCAAATCCCTGCCTAATGGCTGGGCTTCTTCTAACCTCTTCTTCCTGTTAGCCTGTTTCTCTATTTTCTTTCATTCATTGATCCTGCCTTTGTTCCCATAGGCATATTTCTGTCATGATAACTTCCATGTACTGCCACAACTGTTTATTAGTACGGGCTACGTCTATTCCCTTTGTAGCATCACCACATCTCTGAGGGAGATCATCACTTACCCCACATTGTCTCCTGTTATAATCATAATCTTCAACTAGAGTTCTAGCTACTTGTTTAAATTCCACAGGCCTTAGTCTTCCCAGCCTGTTCTTAACCGCGTCTCCTATCCTTTCCTTAGATATATCGTTCGCTATGGTCTTCAGCTCCTTTCGCCGTTCCTCACCTATCTGGGTGGTCCTTGTCAAACCTACATCAGTGACATCCTCACCATAATTCATGGTGTACTCACCCTCTTCCATGGCTCTAGTTATTATAGCCGGGGCTGAGGCCCCCGGGAATAATAAGTCATTTGTAATTATTTCAGCTTCCCGTGCTATGTCCTCATATCGGGGAACCGGGACAGATGGGTACATACCTCCACCTTCCTTTATCAACATATGTCTATCCATTTGCTCACACTTCTCCTGTATTTCCTTATTGTCTAACTCCCTCGCCTTCTGACATTCGTACCGCTTCTGCTGCTTTCTCAAATTTTTATTCTGTGGATTTTTTTCCAGTTCTATTTCTACGGTTGGTCTAGCATCCAAGTCAAATGTTCCATGTTCCATCCACTTGTGTTCAAGCAACCCTTTTGTGTATTTTGTGTATTTTACCCATTGTCTTAAGAACAAATTCGAATTCGACCCATATTTGATCAGCATTTCAAATGCTGGAGTTCCCTCGAGAGGGGCATAGCATGGCTTTGCTATTCCCCTCCCGCGAGAAGTCAAGTCTCCCATGATCCTTAAACCTTAAACAATCAACATATATGCTACTAATTCCTTTTAATGGTCCGGTCCTTACTTAAACATATTCATTTCATCCCTTAATTACCCTTTTCATGAATGATCTACATAAAGATATGAGAATAATACGTACCATATAACTGATATCCCTTTCTTTAATGGCCTTACCAACCGTATCCCTAAATCACTCACCTCCTGTGGGGTATTTGCCTCGAAGTCTGCTGGACCCAAAGGGACTGGCGGTGGAAGGGTAACACTTTTGTGCAGTCAATGGTGATTTTTCATTCGTTGGGGGCCCGATACCATTACCCCTCCAGCCTCGCCCTGGAAGGCTTCACCCAGTGAAGGGCTTCCACACCTTTGGGTCCCTTCGCGGTCACCAGTAAATGGGGGTACAATTTCGCTCACCCCCCTTCCGTCAAAGGGGACCCCACTCCAAAAAGACTCAGGCGGATGGTCAAGTCACAAAGGTATATTTGTCAATCGCGGAAGGGCAGGACTTCAGCGTCCTTGAGAGAACGGGGAAGTGAGCTGATAAGCATTAGGTCTGCATGGTTTATATACATTTTGAAATGTCATTGGTTCCAATCTCTAGCACGTGCACAGAAAAGGAGTTTACATAACATTAGCAGTTAGTCACGTAATCTTCCTCCACCATCCCCCCTTCGTGCAGAAGAGTTCCTCGTAAACACATTCATGGGGTGAGCAGATAAGCCTGCAACTGCACAGTCATCACGCCTTCTCTGCATCTCAGGGGCCCTCTTCGGGGAATTCACTTGTGCTGTTCATGACTATTGTGTATCAGTCGTGCCAGGCCTTCACCACCCTCTGCACTTCCCTTCTTCTTGGAATTTGACATCTGATTAACAAGAAAACAAACTTTGCACCATTGCCTAGTCGCACACATTCACCATTTTCTACTCTGAGGCTCTACAGGATTCATCTTGCTACAACATGTGCAAGGCCTTACTAATTTTTGTACCCACAGAGGATGACATCACAGAATCGAAAGTCTGTAAGATCTAGGTTACTAAGATCTAGGTTACTCGTGTATTCTTGAGGGGTATCACAAGGTGTATCATAATAATGATCACATCATAGCAGAGGGCATATTAACATTATTTAGCATACCATATGCAGTACAACCTATTAGAAAAAAGGGCATGTTTGTCAGAGGGTGTAAGCAGTCTAGAGGTTTTCATGAATAATGGGAACTCATGTATTCATCCAAACGAGACCATCATTTATCTGTGGAACTTCCCCAAATGGGGGCAAAACACAACTTTTTTTTTCTTCTTATGAAAACACCCAAGCATCCGACTGGGCAGGCCTTCTAACATACCTAAAGAAGGGAGCGTGCAGGGCATGGTGCCCTAAAGCTATGACACTGCTTGGAATTATAAACCCACAAGAAGACTCTGACCCATGAAGATGGGAAAAGCAGGGACCCTTTACGTCGAGCTCGGACAAGAGCAAAGGATATAAAACTTACCACGGCCACAACGGGAACTCCTGAAGTGGTGAAAAACACTACGGTTAACTCCTGGAATGAGGGTTGGGGGACAGGAATAAGACTGAGGGGAGGGGAGGAGTGGGGGGTGTTCTAAATGTTGATTGTTATATTAAAAATGTTAATAAAAACAAGTTAAAAAAAAACACCCAAGCCAAGAATCTGTGAAGAAAGATATGTATGAAAGACTTTCGATTAAAAGCGGTATTTTGTTACAGATGTAGTCAATAAAACACCAAAGAGTTTGTGTTCTGTGTGCCTAGTTTTCCATACATTACATCCAGTTTCCCAAAAAAGTGTTTTCAAATAGATATTCTCCCACCTCACAGGCCATATACCCTCGCCATAGTGTATCGTCTCACTGCAATTGAACATCATGCGTTCCAATTTTTCTTCACTTAGTTCTCAGTGCCAATATAATTGTGAGACCTTTAGTTTAACCTTATGCAGCCATGCCATTGCCCACAGTGATGGGTGAAGCAATACAAGATTGATTTTTTCACAGAAACTGGTCAAGCTACTCTAGGCAATTTACCATCATTTTCTGGGATAGGGAGGTTTTGGCACAGCAGAGTTGGTCGATGGAGAATTTGTAGAATATTTTTGGACTCATTTCAATGCAAATATATGTGAGAGGGGGTGGGTTAGGGTAATACAAACGTTGATGCTGGGGAATGGTTGTTGCGTGGGTGTCTCCCTGCTTACATTTGTGTTGAAATGTCCCAAACAAAACAAAAAATTGACAATCTCCCTCGACCAATTGTTTTTGAGGAAATCACATAAAACACGTTCTTCCATATGGCCTTTTGAATCTCGACCCCTGACAAATGTTCACGAGCTGCCTCTGATCAGATGGCAGGGACTCTGCAAATAAAAATAATTGCATGCATGATAGTACCCCGATGCTATGTGACATGCTGGCTTACATCTCTCGTACCTAGAAAGTAAAGTAGGGGGGCTTAAAGCTCCTGATGTTCAAGTGTCCAATCAAGATGCTAGATTTCACTTAGAGAGATCTGAAGATCTCTGTGTGATACTCAACAAAGCTCCTAATTCCTCAAATAATAGTCTAAGAAGAGATCCCCCACGATCCTAAAGTTAGAGTGGAGGCATGGGAATGTTACAGGGAATGCAGGATGCACTGTTTGATGGCAAATAATACACATTAGATGCTTTGATCATTGAGTTAGGAGTGGAGCCTATTATATTGGCTCCTGTGAGGGTTCTCCGTAAAGTGGGCTACCAGCGTCAATTCTATAAAGAGACACCTTTCTACACCGACATCTGCTGATCAGTCTGACCAGGCCGCCCATGACTAGCAATGAAGGGCTTGTGGTACAGTGACAAATCCATAATCTGTATTGGGATGCCTTGAACTTTCTGCATGGATTGAATTAATTTAACCTGCGATAGTTGCAACCATTTTCTAGAAGTGATCTTCTCCAGCGGGAGTGGGGGTTGTGCACAACTACTTGAAGGATAAAGGATCTTTGGATCTAGGACCATTTTGTCTTTGCACACAACACCCCAACATCTGAGGTGTAAAGGAGAACACCTTGCACTGGGTTTGGAGGACAGATTGGCAATTGACCTCAATCACATCCACTATCGAGCTGTTGATCTGATCCCAAATATTTCAGTTTTGTGTTGCACCAAAGAATGCCAAAATGTGACTACATTTCTTGCATAAATGATGGTATACGAGGAGAAAATTCCATTTTAGACCTAATGAGAGAGTATCCAGACAAGTTGGAATTTCGGACATTAATGGAAGGATTATTAGCAAAGAACATTATTTTTCAGATACATACAAAAGGGTTTATGGTCAATCCGTCGAAAAATAAGGATCAACATACTAAGCCATCTAATGCAAAGCATTGTCTGCCAAAGCATCGACAGGCTATCTTTAACATGTAAAAGTGCATTTCCTTTGAAACCAGTCCATCGAAAATATAAATGGACTGGTTTCAATGGAAATACACTTTTACATGTAAAAAATAGCATTTCAATGCTTTTTTGGTAACTTTCAAACATTACAGGGAGCTGCCTAGTGCTGAAATTTCGGCACTGGCTTGCTCCTTGTAAAGTTTTTTGTGTATATTGGGGGGCGGGGAAATTCCTCCCCCCAGTCCAGCCAACCCCTAGGCCCACCCCCCTAACCTAACCCAACCCTTAATCTAACCATAACCTCAATCCTAACCCCTAACCCTAAACCTAAACTAACCCTAACCCTATCCCTATTCCCAACCCTATCCCTAACACTAATCTAACCCTAGCCCCAACCATAACCCTAACTCTAACCCTAGCCCCAACCCTAGCCTCAACCCTAAATCCTAATCCTAACTCTAACCCTAACCCTTAATCTAACCCTAGCCCCAACCCTAACCCTAATCCAATATAACACATTTTGATGGATCCATCAAATTATAGACAGCAAAATGGTCATTTGATGGCATGGCATTTCGGTGCTTATAATTCGATGGATTGGTGTTAGATGCAATAGCATTCAACGGATCGACCAGATACCATACAAAAGAATGTTGTCTACATGTGCAGACAATTTGACGTCAGCTTCCCAGGCCATGATCTTCCTATATGCAGAGGCCTTCCTTAGGAAACATAACAATGGTTCAGGGTGTAAGCAGAATACAGAAGTGTGCACTGAGAAAAACCTAGTCTGGTACCACGGGACAATGGGAAATAAAGGGGTAACAAACCATGAACCACTACTGTCACGTACAACACACCTCACCCTTATTCTAATGCAATACCCAAGAATGACCAGACTTACAAACAGGGAGTGCCATGATGCATGGTCAAATGCCTTCTCCGCAGTCCAGAGCCCTTATGCCACTGGACATATAGGTCGGACCACCAGGGTCGGACAGGGGCATACACTTGTGTATGGCACCAATGAAAAAGTGTCCCACAGTTGCAAATGGCAACTCATTCCTTTTGTGGCAGACTGTTTGAGTAGTACCCAAGGGGGAGTTTCTTGATAAAATGTGATGCACTTTTTGCATTTTATAGATATATTCAGCAACAGTAGTCAAAACTACTAGCCGAATGGTGAATTAACTCATCAAACTGGCCCACATTGGCCAAAAAGGTGGCCCGCTTTGACCAGAAAACCTGGCCCACACCAGCATTTAGTGTGTTTGGTTTTGGCATTGGCCTATAGGCCAGTCCGAGCCTGCTGGTCACCCTGAGCAATCACTTGGCATGCCAACCTACTGTTATCTGAGGCATTAAAAACGAACTTCATTGATCAACTTGTAAAAGAGACTCTAACTTTTGTTGATATAGCAGCCTGTACCCTGGCATATATTATGCAGGCCCGTTTAATGTAATGTGATTCCTGATCTTGTGGACTAAGAAGTTCTATAAACGGCCTACATAATGTGTCTGGGAACACACCGAAGACTGGGACTGCTTAGTCTAGTGAGACTGCCCATGACCCACAGCACTGTTGATTGATTGTGATTATTGCATGAACCCAGATTGAGATGGGAAGGGTCTCACAGTTCCTGGAACCTTGCATCGAATTGTGTGATGCTATAATATAATCCAATGTAGATTGGGAAGTATGGGGGATGGAATGGAAGTCAAAATGCTTTAACTTGGGATTGTAGAGCCTCCAGGGATATAACAATTCAGACTTCTTTAAGAAAGGCCAGAATGACCCCTGTGACTCAGGTATTGGAGGTGTGCACATAGAAGATGAGTCTTATAGGTGATCAATAACCATATTAAAATCTACACTCAAGATTACAGGAGCCAAACCCAACTCCCACTCTTTTGCTGTGACGAATTCACAAGACTGTGGGTCATCAGCAGTGGGGCCATACAGATTGCCTATCCTGCCTTTAACATGGATACAACTTCTCCCATTGTCCAATGAGCTTCCAAGAACTTTGGCACCAAAAGTGTGGATTCAGCTAGTATTATGAGTCTCCTGTAAAAGTGTGATCTCAGGCTTTTGCAATAATCAAACATATTTTCTCTGAGACCTATTGTAGCATCCCATTAACATTGAGGGGTAAGATTGTTTTGTCTTCTCTCCATGGAGATATGCACATGGAAAGGTGGTTTGTATGACTATCAATCCAGAGGTGTGCATGCGAGCCCATGTCTATGAGTATGGTCCTTGCTATTATTCAAGGTCGAAATGCCGTGGATTCAGGGGCATTGACAACATGTTCCCTTCGCAGAAACCAGCCATGTTGCAGGAGGAGCATAGAGTGCTAGCAAGACAAAAGTAAAGCCAAGCCTTCCTAGTGGAGGTCCGCACAATAACACCTGGAAATGTAGAATATGCCATTATGACTGCCTGACTTCTGATATAATGTGTGATTCCAGTCTTGCCATCGTATAAACAAATCTCTGTCATTAAACATGAGCAATGCAATTCAACCTATAACAGGGGTTCCCATTGGCTTGTACGAGAAACAAAGAAGATGGCATAATACTCAGCAACATGTAATTGAAGGTCACTTTCACTTATATATAATCCCCTTGAGGGTGCATTAGGCAACGCACTATGGGCCAACATACAGCAACAGTTGCTAGTGAGCATACGAATAACCCAGAATCCATATGTATTCGGGACGTCAAGTAGCAAGCAAATAGGGAAAGTGAGATGGCTCAAGGAAGGCATTGGCTAAGAACTCTGGTAAGTCTTTGTCAAGTTGCTTGAAGGGGTCATGCGGGGCAAGGAAGCATGGACATCTATCATCCAAGCATGTTCTCACTGTTGTTATGAGCATGAGCTTATGCTGCAAGAGCAAATCCTTCATTCGTAGTCGAAGATGCAGGAATTGTCTCCTGATCAGTACTGTTTCTTTAGCTAAGTCTTCATGAATGAACATTGTGGCACCTTCCAGCATCAATCCAATATAGAAATCTCAAGTAAGGGCTGTTGCATTTGGACCAATTGCAAGCGTGGCAAAACCTTGCATATCCTTTGATAGGGCTTTCCATGCCCTGTATTGCACTGAGATTGAATTATGTGTGACTTTACCACTTTAAATGGGTGGCTAACGTTTCTCTTCAGGAGGTCTGATAACACTTTCTCCTGGAAGCCTCTGCAGTCATCAGAATCAAGGCCTTCAAGAAGTACAAACAATGTGAAGGTTATTTATTTGCATATTTTTTAAGCACTCTCACAGCCCGGGGGCATTGAGGCGCTGTTACAGGAATATGTTTCTTAGTTGCGTAAATATAACACGCTTAATGCCTGGAGGTTTCTAAGCGTGGCCTCGGGGATCCCCCTGTGTTGCTTCGTGTTGTCTTGTGAGCACGTTGCCACTGAGCTATCTGTTTTCTAGTTCTACGGGCGTTGCACAGTGGGTACATTTGCTCTATTGCCGACCAGAAAGAGGGCAATTCTATAACAGTCATTTATTTTGTAATAATTGTATTTTCTACCTGGGAGGACAAGACCCTGTGCAAAGCTGTTACATAGGATTGGGGTTAGAGGCCTGTGACGGAAATGTTTGAAGGAGAACCGACCGAATGTTATTTTTCCGAGAATAACTTTCGCTCTTTTCTCCCCTGAACATTTCCATCTTGACACCATCCCACCCCTACGCACACCCCTGCATACCTTGCAGCGGCACACTTTGCTGTGTACTGCAGCGCCTGTTCCCTTTCACTTCTGTGATGGGGAACCGGCTCCTGGGGTCTGTTCCTTTTATTTAATGTTTTTTTTTCTTTCTTTTTTTACAGGACCGGCTGCAGGGGACACCCCCGCAATCCCTGCTCACAATATAGTGAACACGGGTGCGGTAGACACCCCAGCAGCACTCGCCACCCAATGGGGGATTTGATCAAACTTTTCGACCGTTTGGATTTTTCAAACGGCCGACATTCAGCCAAATCTCCCATTTAGGCTTTTTTTGGGGGGCTTTTTGGACATTTCGGTTATATACATTGGATCAGTTCAGCGTTGAACCACACCTCCTTAAACATCGAATCAATGGTTATTTGTTCTGTTGCCCACTGTTTGGCCTCATCAGCAATGAGCACATCTGACTAGAGTGTACAAGACAGGCTCATAGCTCATGACCCTAAATACTGGTACAAGATGACACATGTGGGTGACCATGACATGTTCTATACAAGGATTTCAGAGTGCTCAGACTCCACATTTACCCTTACAAATCTCTTTGATGGTAAGTGCAATAGACCAAGAGCCAGTTTTTAGATTAGTTCAGCTGCACCCAGAGGGCCTCCTCAACATATCTGTGCCTCGGTGTTGCAGGCACAGTGCAAACTTTGCAACGGTTTCCCGAGCCTCACCAAACCATGTAACAACCAATGGTCGAAGTGTATGAAAAGAAGTAGTGGAGCTATGTTCCCTACTGGCCTGCACTGCTCCCCACAAACCCCATTGCAGCATCCCCTCCCATGCACAATACAAACCCCAAAAAACATGTGCATGGTGTTTAAGAGAACGTCCAGTGCAGTGCACTGAAAGTGCAAGTTTCAACTTCTTCCTACACTTTTACTTTAAAACGAAACCATTCTGGAACAGTTTGTTTTTCAAATAAAAGTATAGGAACGGTAAAACTTAATTAAAAGAAGTAGAGGAGCACCGCTCCTGACCGCTCCCGCCCACTTCGACCACTGGTAACAACCCTACCCAACTCCGCAGGGTAACAGTCATGAAACAGCAAATGGCTAGCATCAACTGCATCCTAAGCACCGTATCTAGTAAGGATTGCAACATCATTTAAAGGGGGGTGAGGGCTGCAATCAACATCATCAAACCAGGGTGTCACTGAGCGAATCTCAAAAATGAATCCATTTGTGTTAAGCTAATATGAAACCGCGGCTTCCGCACTTCCTGAAACCCGCGTGCTTGCGTTACATCGGACTCTGAGAATCAGGCAACCGTTTTAATTAGGCGACTTAAATAGGCATTTAATGTACATTTAAAAAGACAGTTATCTTAGGGTAATTAAATATCAAATGGTCGCTTAAAGGTTTTGTGTAGTTATTGAAGTGTACTAATTATCCGCGTGATAAATCAATTCGCCGTGTAGTTGACGGCCATTTGCATCAGCAATAAATCGGTAATTAGTTTCTGTATTAGCATAGTGCAGCTTATTGGGCGCGGAAGAATGTATCGTCTGCCAATAGCTCTCTCTTGTCATTTCATTGATGTAAAAGAATGGGTGCGAACAATGGAGGGCAGGGTTGGGGGGGGGGGGGCGGTCTATGGAGGTATGGGGCAGGGAAGACACTGTTCTCGTGGCCTGTACTTTTTAATTGAAAACTCGAAAAACATGTTAAATAGAAAAGACAAAAAAAAACATGAGACTTGCACTATGCAAATTGGGACATCCAGTTCACGTGCACAAGTGAGCCCTCCAATATCATGTGCTAAAATCTACGTGTCCGTCACAAGGTGCTCATTAACCGTGACTTATTGTAGCATTCACGTCTGAGTGCTATGATTACATGTGTTCAAGGGGGCAAGCAGTCTTTCAAAACAAAAACAAGATTTCATTTTAGCAATATAATCCTTGTGCAAACACAATCATATATAGATATAATGTGAGCGTTACAATAATGTTGCTATATCTTCATTGAGCTCTCGTGACTCAAGGGGATAAGGGTAGGCTACCTGCCGCTCTTGAGGTGTTTTGGACTACAACTCCCATGATTCCTAGCCACTGAATAAATTGGCTGGGGGCGAATGGGAATTGTTATGCAAAATATCTGGAGAGCCAAAGGTTGCAGAGCCTTGCTGCGGGCTGATGCAGTGGCAATACTGGGTGTGGCTTCTTTTTACTGATCTGCCAGGGGGTACATCCTAAAAAAAAAGTAGGGGGACTCATTAACATAGCAATTGAATGTTACGTCACTAGAAATGAGCACACCAGGGTGTACCCTCGACTTGAGCCTTGCCGCTCCCACACATTTGCGAGGGAGGGTGAGGATAGATTAGTTGTGGATGTGCTATGCAGTGCCCCCTTTGTCAGGTGGGAGCAGACTGGGAAAGTGATGGAGGAAGACTTTGGATGACCTGCCTCTTCTGATGCATTCCTGCCCTGTCTTTGAATGTGCGTTTGTGTACATGGGATGTATAAAGGGCACACCTGGCAGGGAAGCAACAGAGTATTACACATGCCGTACATACCTGCAGTGCTGCATGCAGTGAACATGCAAAGCAAAGGTGTGGGGTCCGTCATAGGTGAATACACATCTCCACTGGCCTATTGACCATCAGCATACAGGGACTGACAACACAAGATTTTCAATTACCCACAGTTGGAAAGGTGCTCAGTTAGCAGGGCGGTCTCAATCCATGCATAGGACACATGCAGCATCCATGACTTCATAGCATATGACTAGTACGCCTTTTCCCAAAGGACACCATAACCTATCCTCTCATAGCACATATGTGGTAGGGATCCATCCACTCACAGGACATATTTAGCTGCCATCCACTCTTTGGTCATATGTAGTAGCAATCCACTGACTCAAACAACACCTGTTCTATGCATCCACTCATAGGACATATATGCTTTCACTCTCTCATAGGACACATATACCTATTCACGAGTAGTACCTATCCTCTTTTAGGACATATGTAGTACCAATCCACGTGTAAGACCCATGCAGTAGCATCCCCTCATATTACAAGCATACTACCCATACACTCATAGGAAGCATGTAACACAGACCCACTCATAAGGCAACCATAGTACCTATTTTTTCAAAGGACACATGTGGAACTCATTCTCTCATAGGACACATGTAGCAATGATCCACTCATCACAAACTTGTACCCATTCACTCACAGAGCGCATGCATGACCCATCCGCTCATTGAATATCTACTCCTTGGACATATGTGGTACCCACCCTTAATAGGATACGTGCACACACCTCATCTCATAGGACATGTGTAGTACCCACCACTCATAGGACATGTTAGTACCCGTCCACATGTAGGAAACCTGTAGCACCTATCGAATCATAGGACACATTTAGTAATGAGCAACACATAGTACAAATGTAGTTGCCAATCTTTCATTTCACACATGTATTACCCATGCTCTCATGGACACATGTAGAAATGATACACTCATAGGACGCCTTTATGTCCCATCAATCTATTTCTGTGACACATGCAGTACCCCTATTCTCAAAGAATCATTGTAATACCCATCCACTTTTAGGACTCTGTAGTACCAATCCTCACACAGGAAACATATAGCACCCCTTCTCTCATAGGACACATGCAGCACTGATTCAATCTCAGGACACTTACAAGGAACCACTCATGAAATGCCACCCCCCATCCCTCTTTCACTAGACTGAGGGGACTTCGTACAGGGTGTCCAAACAGAAGCTTAAAGGGGATAAACCCTACTCCATTATGTGGCACCTCCCTGTAGGTGAACAGAAGGCATGGTTGGAGAATATTCAATGTTTTCCTCAAATGTTCTTTCAAGCCACCCATCAAACCTTACAGGGTCTTGTTGAACCACGCAACAAGTCCATTTCTTTGTGGATAGAAGGATGTAGAAAACCGGTAGATGACTCCACACTTTTCCCACACAGCCTTCATATATGCTGATATGAAGTTAGATCTCCTGTCAGAAATGACTTCCTTGTGGAATCCAACAGGGTAAAATATCCCAGTCAGAGCCTTCATACCCACAGGGGCTTTGATGCTCCTCAGAGGGATATTCTCAGGGTACCTTGGTCTACCACCACCATGATGTATCTGTTCGCTGGGCTGGTTTGAGGAACCAAAGGACCCAAAATATCCATGCCTATTCTCTCAAAAAGCCACCCAACCATGGGTAGTGGAATTAAGGTGGCCATTGTGGCACCACCTGACTTGCCAGAAGCTTGACAATTTGGGCAGGACCGGACAAATTCCTTAGGCTGTATGCCAAACTGCAGCCAGTAAAAGCGTGCAGAGAACTGGTCTGATGTTTTAGTAACTCTGAAGTGATCCACAAAAGGAATTTGGTGAGTCAAATCCAAAAGGAATTTTCAGTGGCACAGGGGAGTCACCAACATTCTGGTGCACTTGCCCTGAGAGTCTTTGGCTCACTGTACAGGAGTACCCCTCCCAGTACACTTTGAACAGTCCAGGGGGCTCACCCTTAGCCTGCTCCTCTGCCTGCTTCTGCAGCCCCACTAGAGTGGGACACTATTTATGGACTGTGAAGAAGTCAGTCTGATCTGGGCCCACAGCTGATGCAAACTCATCCAGCTTGGGCAGGTGAAATGATCCTCCACACTGGGACGGGTTTAATACTTCTTTTATTTTAATAGAAGAATATCATATGTACACCACATCGGTCCTATAAATGGCTCCTTCCAACTGACCTGGAGCTCTGATGATAACAGAGCTTACACACACATTCTCATTCTAAGTTCTACATGTGCATTCCAAATATGAAGAATGCTACACATCTCCCTTTTCTCCACAAAGCGAGACACATTTATTGGAGCACGGATCAGGGTAAGTTGGCAAAACATTACAATACAAAAACGTTAAATTACAGTAACATTTGAGGAATAGATGTAAAACATATTGTAAGAACTTGATGTAAAATTACTACAACACAGATGATATCTGAATGTAAAGCATGAACCTTTATGCATGAGGTTTGTAACTGAGCTAGCATACATTCACACGCATTTCAACAATGAAATTACTCAACATAATCTTTCAAATAAGATGGTTTCCCACAATTCTTAATGGGAAGATCACTTCTATGAATTCTACAACTCTCCTTGTACATAACCTGATCCTGATCATTCTCTTCTCCTCTCTTAAGCAAATCTTCGGACTTCTGAATAAACCTGCACAATCTATTAACATTCCACACCCGTCCATCTGACACTTTCAAAGCGCTATCTAACCTTGCTGGGAAAATGTATATGCACCCAATCTCCTTCCTCACCATGCATTGTTTGGTCGATTTTTTTATGTAAAAATTGGATTTGTTGCCCATCTGTGTTTTAATAATCATCTACTTGACAGCATCCATATAATTATTTCTTCTGACATCCTCTACCCAACCACCCTGGGCAAACTCTGGTGTTGGGCTTCCTTCCTCTTAACATTTCGAATGGAGATATATGTGTAGTCACATGAGGAGTGAATCTGTATGCCACTATCATATCTTCTGCAGCCTTCTTCCAATCGCCTCCTTCTGAAATGGCAACCATTATACTGTCTTTGATCACTCTATTAAATCTTTCAACTATCTCATTGGTTTCTGGGTGATAGATGGCACTGGTCTTAGGTTCAATTCCATTCACTCTCAATTATTTCATTTCATCTGCAACAAATTGTAAACCATTGTTTGTTATGATGAAGGAGGGATATCCTTCCCTCTTAACATTTCCATCAAGAAATCTAATTACGTCTTTGGCACACACATTTTGAACCCATGACAATGACACCCAATGAGAAAGCATGTCTCCCAAAACTATTCCTTATATACAGATCCCTTGAGACCTCACTGGTCCCACTATGCCATGTCCTATTCTTTCCAAGGGAACAAATGGAACAGACATAAGGGTCATTGGCTCTTCTCTTGTGATACAACCTTTGGGAGCATTCTCAGTTCTTGCACAGTGTCTGATGTTTTGTTCTATCTGTAGGCCCATTCCCGGCCACAAATAATCTTGCCTAACAAATTGCTTCATTTGGCATTCCCTAGTGACATTCATGTGAAACTTCAAGAATCCTTTTCCTTACTTCTGTTGGAGGAAATACTTTGTCACCCCTCAAAATCATGCCATCTTTAATCAGGAGTTTGTCAAAGACATTCTTAATGGGATCAGGTATGATTCCTCTCCTAATTTCAGTACCTTTCATCCCACACGCTGATCTTTCTTTGGCATCAATGAGAACAGAATCAACAAGCATAGCTTTCTGCCATTCATTCTCTGTCACTACTTCCTGGTTTATATTAAGAATGAGTTCATTATTGCCACCAGCATCATCCTCTACCACATTAGCAACCTCGAAGGACAATCTGCTGCCTTATTCTTAATCCCTGGCAGATATTAAATTTCCCAGTTGTAGTCTTGTAAACTGGCTACCCACTTCTGGATCCTAGAAGACACTTTATCTAATCCTTTTGTTGTGAGAATCTCTCTGAGGTTTATGATCAGATCTAATAGTAAACTTAACACCCCACAGAAAAGGTTGAAACTTCTGTATCACCCATTCAATAGTTAGTAACTCTTTATCTGACAGAGTAATTCTTCTCTACAGTTCATAAAACCCTAGAGGCAAACGCAACAATGAATTCTTCTCCCTCACCCTTTTGTGATAAAACAGCATCTAACCCATGGTTGCTGGCATCAATGGTTATTATAGTGTTTCTTTTGGAGTCAAAATTGGTTAAAGTGGGAGCTTTTGTCAAAGTTCATTTAATCTCTTGGACTTCCTCCTCACAATGTTCCCTCTAATGGAATCACACTCTCTTTTTGAGCAGGTTTCTCATATGAATGGATGTGCTTGCTAGACCTGGCACACATTTAGAATAGTATTCAGCCATACCAAAGAAGGATAGTATGTTCTCTTTGTCTGAGGGACTGGGGAAACTCACAATATTGTTTACTAATTCAGCTTTTGGCTCAATACCTTGTTCTGATATGCTATGGCCCAAATATTGGATCACGGTTGTACTAAATTTACATCTCTCTTTACTCAGTGTTAAACTTGCTTTCATGAAAAGAAAATCCAATACATGTCTCAATCTTTTATCATGCACTAACACATCATCTTGGAAGCACAAGACAACCTCCATGTCATGAAAGAGCTGATACATGATGCGTTGGAAAACCACAGCAGCTGATATTAGAACAAAAGGCATTCATTTGCATTGGAATTGGAATACTGCTTCTGATGTAATGAATGCTGTTATATTTCTCGAAGACGGACTATGTATAATCTGGTGATAAGCAGATTTAAATCTAAGTGACGTTGGCTTCTATAAAGGTTCCTAACATCTCATTAATATTGGGCAAGGGATGTATGTCTGGTATTTCGTACTGATTGCCGGATCTTAAGTCAATACACAACCTTAGTTTACCATTAGGCTTATGTACCACAATTAAAGGGGAAACCCACTCAGCTGCTTTTGTTCCTTCAATTACTTGCTGTTTTTCCACTGTTTACAATTCTTCCTTCACTGCAGCCTTAATTGCTAATCGTACTTTGCAGTAGGACCTCAGCCAGCCCATAGAGCTAGGGGTTTCCCACCAGCCCTTTAAGATGAGCAGAATCACCCTTGAGATGGATAGGGATGCAGATTAATATTCTTGCATCAAATCAATAATGACAGCTCGATAGTTTGGCAAAGGGAGTCTGTTTAATGACAAGTACTAAAAAGGGGGGGTTCATGAATATCACCAATCGCTCAATTTCCTTCTCGCTTCAACTCCAATTAATTTAATTTTTATAACAAAAATTCGTCATCACTGATGTGTAACTCTCAAAAATATTGGCATGCAATTCTAATGGTTCTAGGAAGGTACATTTAATATAGGCACTATGGGCCTCATCACGACTTTGGCGGTAAACCTTAAATCCGGCGGTCGTGCTATTACCACCGGATTTAAGGGTCCGCCAAATCAGGACTTCGGCATATTTCGCCCCAACTCTTGGCTGGGGGGAAATCCACCGAAAATGTGCGCTATTACCGCCGGCGGGAAATCCGCCGGCGATAAGAGCGCAAGTTTTCCCCATTGAGCCCAATGGGGAATGGGGCATTCCTGAATGGGCTCAATGGGGAATGGGGAATTACATTACCGCCAAACTTGTGATCCGTCGCTATTAGCACTGGGGAGTTTGGCGGTAGGGCTAATACCACCGGCGGTAATACCGCCGGCGTTACCGGTAAAGTCGTCATCAGGCCCTATATCTGCATATGGTAACGGGTAGTGGAGATTGGATAACACTGTCATGTGGGGCATATAAGCCTTTCCTTCAAGATGGCTACTGTAAACATCACTAAAAGTATGACGTCTCATTGGTTCTTTTAACTATAGGACCCTAGATTACTTGGTCCACTATGATTGGGTTGGCAACAACCCCACCCATACTTTTCCACTTACTTAGCAGCATGCAGAATAGTGCAAGGAGTTAGTCTGCACCCCCAGCTTCCCTCCAATTATTGCTACAATCACTCATCACCTCAGTGGTCATGTGTCAATTATTTCTTTGTGGTTGGCCTCGAGACTGCTTCTTGGTCTGGAAAAGTTAAGACATCTGTGCATGGCACAAGTCCATGCGTTGGTGTGAAAGTTTCATCCCTTCTCGCTTATCTGGTCACGTGATTCTGACACTGTGAAATAGTCTTATTCTTCATATAATTTGTATATTTGATTTAATTCTGCCAGCCATCTGCCATCTGTGGCTTATCTTGACCTTTCTGAATAGGATACTCTGTTCTTCTTTTCATAAATTGTATCCACTGTTGGTCTATTTCAGCCTTTATTTCTCGATTTGTTCGCTGCAAAGATCTCCTCTTAAGACCTTTAGTAACCTTTTATTGATTCTGTTCTTGTGCATAGTGGAAGTATACTTATATAAAGTGCTCCTTTTGAGGTAGATATGTATAGGTGGCGCTTGCTGCAATCTATTTTACTACTAAGCATAAGCAAGCCTCACGATTTCTGTGCTTCTTGCAGTTCCTTGCATATGTAAACGTTTAAACTAATTGAATTTGTTTATCGTGCATGTGGCATAATTTCTGACATTTTGACATCAATTATTTCACTTTAGCCTCAGGATGTCTCTTGTACATGGTGTTTCGTCTCTTTTCATCATTCACAAGTCGTCATATCTTCTATATGCGAGTCAGTTTGAGTTCTTGTGATATCACCATTCGTCTTCCTTCAGTATCTTTTTAGCTTATTTGGGGATTGCATTCTGACAATCTTCGTTCTGTCTCATTTGTCGATAGGTGTTAGTACTTCAACAGGTGTTGTTCTTCTGCTAGGTACTGGACAGAGCCCAACTGTGGCTCTCTGCTCACTTATTTGCTCATCATACGTCACATAATTCGGCGTGAACATTCCTGGAACTTCAAAATGGGCAGTTGTAGTGTGAATAGAGCTTGGCACCTCCTCTACACCCCCCCCCCTCTGGGTGATTCATCAACCACTTTCACTTCTTTCTTAGTATTCACCTCTGGGTCCACCTTCACTTCATCCTCTGGATCCGCACATACAGGTTTGAACAATTATTTCTTTGGGGTCCATATCTTTATGACTCCCTTCAAGCTTCCTGCTTTTCTCACATGCTCATCTTTGTTCCAAGTCTTTAGTTGATATTGTCCATTTGGACTACAATAGATCAATTTTCCCACATAATTTCTCTGTTTCCTTGGATATCGAAACTTTGTTCCTCCGGGTGCATAAATGTTGGCTTTCACAAAGTCCCTTATTTCTTCATCAGTCAGATCCTTGGGCTTCCATCCTGGTTCAACATCAATCATGATCTTCATACCTATGGCCTTTTTTTGCAGTTTTCTGACATTGAGATTTTATTATCTTGATAATACAGAATCCGAGCAATATCATCACCAGCAGGGCTCCTAGGAATTTGAATGCATCTGCCATCCATTGTGGAACCCATGAGAATAATGATCCAAACCAACTGTTGTCATCCACTTCTTCAGTTTCATCAATCATTTGATTCTGTAGTTTCATCAGTATACCTATGGCCTCTGTTAAGGTTCCATTTTTGTCATCATGAGCTGGTGTAAATGTGCAACATGATTCTTCGATTTTTGCACAAACACCTCCTTTCATAGCTGTGATCATGTCAAGTACATATCTGTTCTGGAGAGTCATTAGTCGAATTGCTCTTAACTCTTCTTTGATTGCATTGAATACTTTCATTGTCGGGTTGATAGTCTGCAGTAGCTCCCATCTGGTTATCTGCAACCATTTAGTATTTGCTCCAACCTGAGCTCTTGACCTCAGAATTGTTGTGAATACTGATGAGGTGAGGCTGAACAGCCTGTGTTCATACAGGATTGCATGAAAAGCATCTTCTGATTTGGCAGAAAAGTAATTCAATCTCTTCATTCAGCTCATCAGTTCGCCAGATCTCTTTTTCCTCTGGTGAGCATCTGCTTTAAGGAAACTGTCAATATTCAGGTCACTTTTTGGAACCATCAAATCTGGAACATAGACATTCACCAGTGTGCATATACCTCCCCAGTTGTTTGGCAGCCAGATATATGCTTTGGAGCCAAATGCCCAATAATGATCCATGATCACTGCAGTTCCGTGTACCATTCCTGGAGCATCAAAAACTCACCCACGGTTTTGATTCTCTCCCATTTTTCTTGTGCCATTATTCATGAAGCAGAATTTTGTACTCTCCAATGCCATTATCTGTTAGGGTCCTCCTCTGTCCTCGACCCGTGTCAATAGTTTTGCAAGTCTTGGCCATAGTGGCTTGCATCCAATTCGTACTATGTCAATGGTAGGTTGGTAACAACCGATGATCGTCCATGCTCTGCAGATCACTACTCCTTTCTCCCATCCGTCTGGTGAAAGCACTGTTCCCCAGATTTGCACTTGGTCTCTGTTCTTCCAACTCTGAGCTTCTTCTGGAGTTTTTCCTTGAACGTTCAGTTTTTGGTTTGTCTCTCTTCTGATCTCTGTTCCTTTAACTCCAGGCTTCTCACATCTGATCACAATGTTCTTTGTTTTTCCATTGTTTCTTGTCTTGGCTGCACATCTATTTCAACAGCTACAAAGATCTTTCACTTCCCCATGGAGTAAGGTAGGAGTGCACAAACAAAGCATTCTTCCTTGGAATATCGTTTTCCAAATTCTTTCATATGTTGGTACCAGATGTTATTTCCCAAGCGTGCGGTGCTGTCCATGTAGTCGTTTAGTTTGTTATTGTCTTCTTGCATGCTTCTGCTGATCCTCAAAGTTTTAATGTAGTTTGCTATCATCACATCCTTAATAGCATCCACGTAGCTTCTTCTCACTTGAGGATTCTCAGGTACCTCCATCCATGGTTCAGGCATTTTCATCTGTACCATTTGAGTAGGAGAAAGTCTGGTAATTCTTTCCTTGTCCTCTTGTCTTTTCCTGGCTCTGGCTATGGACTGCCATGTTGATTCTGCTATCATCACTGCACGATATAGTTTTGCTGGACTTGTTCTGGCCCCTTTCAGCACTGGGTCAGGGGTGCTTATCAGTGCTGTCTCTGTTGGTTTATTCTCCAGCTCCTTTTGTCTCTTTAAAAGTTCAGCTTTTTCCATTTGTCTTTTGACTTCACTTATAGTGGAACTTCCTATCGTGGGTTGTCCAACCTTCTCCCATTCTTTGGATTGTTATTCTGCATTCATTGACACTGGACCTGGTGTGTGTGCACTCATCGTTTGCGTGCGTGTGTGTGTATTTCATTATCCTTTTCTCATTCTTACTCTGCCGACCCTGTCTCTGGCTTTTCAATTTGCTTGTTACCAAATGTGTGTGTGTGTGTCATTTCTAATCGCATCCTTTTCAAGTTCATTCACTCCTCTGTAAGACCTTCTAGGAACTGGAATGACTATATACGGTCTTGATGCCTTTGTGTCATGTGTGCATCATTAGGTGGGTGCACTGGAATTGGAACGCTTTGTGCACCAATAAAAAATGCTGTTTGTATCATCAGTGACAGTAAAACAATGGTGAATACAATGCATAGGTACATGATTCCTCTATATGTTAACCTACAACACTTAGTTACGGAACAATGCGTGCGTCTCTCCTCATGAGGAATGACAAAATTACTACTTTGGTTGCCCATCTCGATCATTTAAGGAAAGAAAACTAACTCTTTAATACATTCTAGGCAATATTATGTCCGGATTCTGCTGTCTCTGCTCATAGGTTGCAGGTACTGGAACGATTGTCCTTCTTTGCCCCAATAATAAATTGTCTCTTGTCTCTGGACAAGTTCAGCTTTTTCCATTTGTCTTTTGACTTCACTTATAGTGGAACTTCCTATCGTGGGTTGTCCAACCTTCTCCCATTCTTTGGATTGTGATTCTGCATTCATTGACACTGGACCTGGTGTGTGTGCACTCATCGTTTGCGTGCGTGTGTGTGTATTTCATTATCCTTTTCTCATTCTTACTCTGTCGACCCTGTCTCTGGCTTTTCAATTTGCTTGTTACCAAATGTGTGTGTGTGTGTCATTTCTAATCGCATCCTTTTCAAGTTCATTCACTCCTCTGTAAGACCTTCTAGGAACTGGAATGACTATATACGGTCTTGATGCCTTTGTGTCATGTGTGCATCATTAGGTGGGTGCACTGGAATTGGAACGCTTTGTGCACAATAAAAAATGCTGTTTGTATCATCAGTGACAGTAAAACAATGGTGAATACAATGCATAGGTACATGATTCCTCTATATGTTAACCTACAACACTTAGTTACGGAACAATGCGTGCGTCTCTCCTCATGAGGAATGACAAAATTACTACTTTGGTTGCCCATCTCGATCATTTAAGGAAAGAAAACTAACTCTTTAATACATTCTAGGCAATATTATGTCCGGATTCTGCTGTCTCTGCTCATAGGTTGCAGGTACTGGAACGATTGTCCTTCTTTGCCCCAATAATAAATTGTCTCTTGTCTCTGGACACAGTTCTCTTTTCTGTATATGAAAATGTCAAAATAAGGAAATGAGTTCAACAAGTCTCTAGTTAGCGTGTTCAAAATAAACAAGCTCCCAGTCAATGCCTCTTATCTGTTTCACTCCAAAAGATATGTTGTGCCCTTGTCAGCATAAACAAGAGTGGAGCTTTCTGGCAACACTTTCTCAATCTGCAGAAAGTCTTTCAATCTTCTACAGAAATTCTGATGATGATTAGAAAGTTCAACCTGTATTACAATACCATGCAGGAGCATGCTCATCTGTGTAGAGTTTGCTGGGTCTCTGATTAAAGTGAGGATGTCAACACTGGCGGATCTCCCCACAAGCTCTGGAAAGTCCTCAATTAGGCGAAAGAAGACGTTGCTTGCCAGTCTGCTATCTTCTGGTGACAGGGACATTTGTCTTGTCCTCCCTGTATTCCGGAAGCCGAAGGAACTGCTCGGCAATCACAATGAGAAGCCTCCTTATTGTCTTTTTGTTTTCAGGTTCTAGAAGAATTTCAGTGATGTTAGTGAGCCTTCCCACTAATGACGAGTACGATCTCAATACTAACTTGAAATATATTAAAACATCCTTAGTGATGTCACTGCTGTGGGACACCATAAGTGAGTCCAAACAAGGGTCCTGTATGAAAAGAGTCTGGATACTGTATTTTCTTCCAATTTATGTGTACTCCATCAAAATTTGGCATATCCTTTTCTCATCAAGGCTTTAGTGTGCCTCAGTCCAAAGTCAATAAACTATGTTGTTGC
The DNA here is from genome assembly GCA_002915635.3 of Ambystoma mexicanum. Lineage (NCBI taxonomy): Eukaryota > Metazoa > Chordata > Amphibia > Caudata > Ambystomatidae > Ambystoma > Ambystoma mexicanum. The sequence goes on from CM030325.1 coordinate 939,226,839, forward strand.
TTATACGTACAATTTGTCATCTTCACGCTGCAACTAGGATGCACAGAGTGTCTGTTTTTATGTCCTTATCCCCTTTTTTGCTCAAAGGAAATGTCCAAATTAAGCCACAACTTTACACAAAAGTTCTTTGCCTTTGCTTTGCTGGTCATGCATCCTTCTTTCTCGTCATGGATCTCATCTGCACATGCTGTGGTTCTTCCCCATTGTCTGTAGTCTCTACAAGTTGGGTTGTGGGCAGAGGGCCTTCTCCGCTGTATGGCTTGATATCACCCAGGAAGATCCAAGCTCTTCTTCCTTGTAGCTTGACTGCAGAGGGAGTGACGTCTTCCACTTTAAATGGTCCGTTGAACCTTGGCTCGTCTAACTTTTTTTATCATGTGGTTTCTCACCAGGATCTTGTCCCAAGGGAACAGTTGTGGCAGCCATAAACCTTGAATTGGGTCTGTTGTCGTATCTCCTTCTGTGTTCTGTGCTGCCCTACACAAAAGATATCATGCACTTCAAATCATTTTGCATTTCTGATCCTAAAGTTTCCCCTGTCGGCTGAGCATGACATCTAGCTCTATCTCGGGGTGTCAATGGTGTGTGCATCCTTCTGCCTGTCGCGATCTCATGCGGCGTATGATGGTGGTCAGAACCAGGCTGGTTTTTGAGCGCATACAGTGCCAGTGGAAGGCAGTGCAGCCATCCCTTCTATTTGTATTTGTATTTGTTTTATTTATAACGTGCAAACCATTAGGCCCGGAGGCAACGGGGCACAAGTTGTACAAAGTTACAATAATGCATATATACAGACATAATAATTACATTTACAGAATACTAACAGTGTTTCTATCTACATGCATTACAGTATTTACAATGCCGCTATGCTTAACAGTAGATAAACCCCTAAGGTGTACAGAGAATAGTAACGGAGGTCAGCAGGCCAGAGTATCTAAGTCAAGGGCGCAGAGCATGTCTTAGTGCTGGTCAAAAAGCCAAGATTTGGTTTTGACCTTGAATGTGTTGAATGAGTCTTCAGCTCTGATTGTAGCGGGGAGGGAGTTCCATAGTTTAGAGGCTAGGACAGGGAAGCTGGTGCCCCCCGCTTTTTGAAGTTTAAACCTAGGGATCGATAGATAGTGGGTCTGGGCAGTTCTTAGAGATCAGGAGGTCTAGTGGCGAGACAGCCGACTGCAGAGGTAGATAAGGGCCTTGTTAGCCAAGCATTTGTGCGTGAGGGCAAGTGTTTTTAGTGAGATTCTCTGCTTGACAGGTAGCCACTTTAGGTTGGTTCTGGATTCTGAAATGTGGTGGTTGCGGGGGATGTTTAGGGCAGCTCGAATGGCATTGTTTGCTGTGAATACAGTAGCGGCACATTCATGTCACATTCTTCTATAGAAACTGGAAGTTTGTTTGTAAAAGGAACATGACTTGTTGCCCCTGTGAAGCCCTGAGTATTTATGGCATGGACAAGGAAAACTTGCCTTCACATATAGACTAGCATGTTGCACCTGTGTCAACTAAGAAGGAATATTCTTTATCCCCTATAACAACATCTACTCTAGGTTCCTCGTGAGGGTTTGGTGTCACTGATAGGATAGAACACATCAAGTTTCCCAGTGAGCTGTCTTAATCCATATAAAACTTTGTCCCATTCTGAGTGAATGGATTTCTTCCATCATCAGTATTATTTCTCATTGCAGAATTCAGTACCAGTCCTTTACTTGTTATCTGTGATAGTTGCATCGTCCACTGTTGAGACTGTCCTTGAATTAAGTTTGTCATATTCTGAGGTTGCAAGCTTTGCTGTGCTCTTGCTGCTGCATCGTGTGATTTGTGCAACTCCATTTGCACCCTGCTGTAAAAATACAGGTGGATTCACCATCCCTACTCTTGTTCCTTGGTCATTTTGCACCATGCCTTGACATCTGCATGTGTGTGCTAGATGCCCTGTTATCCCACATGTCCAACATATTGGTGGTGGTCTGATTATTTGCCCATTTGACATGTCCCGATTGCCATTTTGCATGTTCTGAAAACCTTCCTGATTACTCTGCCAGCCTCTTCATCTAGAGACTCTCCCCCTTGGGTAGAACCTGTTATTGCCTTGATCACTCTGCCCTTGATTATTGGCCTGCTGAATGTTTGATCCGACTGTGCTAGTTATCATTGCCCCTTCAATAGCATATTTTGACAATTTTTTCTGCACTAATTTTGCCTCTTTTTTGTGATTTTTCTCTTGCAGCAGCCTGAAATAGTGTGCTATGGTCAACTATATTTCAGATTGCAGTTTGGCCTCAATTCCTACCAATTTCTTGAGCTGCTTCTGTACCTGATCTGGCAGCCTGTGGCATAATATATGGTAAAACACGGGTATGGATTTCCCCCAAAGTTCGTGAGTTTCCAGCATCCATGCATCTTTGAAATTCCGAATGTAAAGCAAACGATCCTCTGACACCTTCTTTTTTACATGTCATTATAGCTCCCATGTCTGAATTGTCCGGGTATAGCAATCATAATGCTTTCCATACCGCAGCTCTGCAATTGCTAAAAGGTGCTCCATCATGCGCAGTATTAACTGTAGTCATGCCGGGTAACCTGCACGTGTCCACACAGCGTCAGCTCTATCACCAAGTATGGCGATTAAAAGACCCTTAATATCCCCTATAGCTAAAGTGTTCACTATCGTCATTTTTTCTAACTCATGTATCCATTTTCCGGCTCCCGATGTTAACATTGGAAGCTTATTTTTCAGATTTTCTCGATCCATGTGTGTCCATGGTATATACTGTGGCCCTGTTCCTTGTTTTTCAAACCATGGGAATTGTAACGCATGTCACTCCTTTTCTTCCCTCATCATTTTCCTATCCACTGCAGGGGTAATATTCCTGCATCGCTGTCTACCTAGCAATGTCCTTAGTCTGCTCACATAGGGTGGTGGAGACACCCCCCTCTGACCATAAAATACTCCTTCGTGTCCGTCTGATTGTTTGGCTGTCTCTGATGCCTTAGGTGCAGAACCACCAGAATCTGACCATCTTATTCCTTTTCCTACAGAGAAGCATTTTTCGCGTCTTCTCTCATCTTCTTTTTCCTCATAATCCTCATATTCCCCTCTATCTGCATCTGATATTGCCTGTGCCCAACTCATGCATCTCATCTCCTCGTTCCTATTTAGCGTCAACCTATCTAGGGACAGCCCTCCATTTCTGCTACTTCGAGAGGCGTCCTCTTTATCGTACAACTGAGTGCTCTCCAGATGCTTGTTATCTCTTTTCCCTTGGGTGAGAGTCCCATTTCATCATATATTCTATTGACCGTCTCTCCGATGCTTCTGGTGTCAAAGTCATCTTGCATATTTGCCTTAGACATGCCTGGTACTAAATCGTACTCAGGGAAGAATTCTTCTATGTCTTCCCAGTCTACTACTGGATCAGGTTTTTTAACCTCTCTCTACAGGTATTCAAGATCTCATGCTCTCTGTCTTAGCTTGCGTTATATGCCATCATCAAACTTCTATGTTTCCTCGCTTCCTCTCTGACCCTATCTTCTTCCTGTTTTTTCACATCTCTACGTACATTTGCCCTTTGTATTTCCTCATCCCTTCGTCTCTTTATTCTCTTTTCCCATATTTTCTGTTCATTAGCTGCTCTCTGCTTATGATCGCGTTTCCTTTCTTACTCTCGTCTGTCTATTCTGTCTATCTTTTTTCCTGATTCTTTCATCTCTCAATCCTTGTTTCTTTTCATTCTCTTTCCTTTTTGAATCATCTGGCTCTCCCTTTTGTCTCATGTCCTCAATGCCTTTACCATGGAGTCTCAATAGAAGCTGACCTCCCAGCCATTCGTTCTGTGTGACTGCCATCTCATCAGTTCTGTCCTCATCTCCTTTCCCTCTCTTTCCCTCTCCCTCTCTATCTATATCTAGAGATGTACTTGCTTTTGCTGGTCTCCTTTTTCCTTTTTGCCTCTCTCCTTGTCCCTCAGGATGTTGGAGGTGATATCTCTGAATCTGTCCTTTTCTGGGCTTTCATCACTACTTTCGCTTCAACTCCAATTAATTTCAGAAAAAAACATAGTATTTATAACAAAAATTTGTCATCACGGACGTGTAACTCTCAAAAACTTTGGCATGCAACTCTATTGGTTCTAGGAAGGTAACTTTAATATAGGCACTATATCTGTATATGGTAACAGGGAGTGGAGATTGGATAATAACTGTCAGGTGGGGCATCTAAGCCCTTCCTTCAAGATGGCTACTGTAAACGTCACTAAAAGTACGACGTCTCATTGGTTCTATTAACTATAGGACCTATAGGACTCTAGATTACTTGGTCCACTATGTTTGGGTTGGCAACAACCCCACTCAGACTTTTCCACTCGCTTAGCAGTGTGCAGAATAGGCAGCCAGGTGCAGGGAGTTTGTCTGCACCCCCAGCTTCCCTCCAATTATTGCTCCAATTATTGCTCCAATCACTCATCACCTCAGTGGTCATGTGTCAATTATTTCTTTGTGGTTGGCCTTGAGACTGCTTCTTGGTCTGGAAAAGTTAAGACATCTGTGCATGGCACAAGTCCATGTGTAGGTGTGAAAGTTTCATCCCTTCTCGCTTGTCTGGTCACGTGATTCTGACACTGTGAAATAGTCTTATTCTTCATACAATTTGATTTAATTCTGTCAGCCATCTGCCATCTGTGTCTTATCTTGGCCTTTCTGAACCAAATACTTTATTATTCTTTTCATAAATTATATCCATTGTTGGTCTATTTCAGCCGATACGACCTTGGCTTCTTGGAACGATTTGCCTTCGTCTGAGTTTCTCTCCATCTTTAATTCTCGATTTGTTTGCTGCAAAGCTCTCCTCTTGCGACCTTTAGTAACCTTTGGTTGATTCTGCTCTTGTACATAGTGGAAGTATATTTATATAAAGTGCTTCTTTTGAGGTAGATATGTATAGGTGGTGCTTGCCACAATCTATTTTACTATTAAGCTTAAGCAAGCCTCACAATTTCTGTGCTTATTGTGGTTCCATGCATATGTACATGTATCAACTTAACTGGATATCTTCATCATGCATGTGGCATCATTTCTGACATTTTGACATCAATTATTTCACTTTAAGCTCAGGATGTCACTTGTTCATGGTGTTTTGTCTCTTTTCATTATTCACAGGTCGTCATATCTTCTATATGTTTGTCAGTCCGGGTTCTTGTGACGTCACCATTCGTCTTCCTTTAGTATCTTTTTAGCTTCTTCAGGTATTGCATTCTGACAATCTTCGTTATGTCTCATTTGTCAATATGGTTTTCTCAATGGGTACTTTACTGTCCAGGTTTCTTAGGTGTCGGTACTTCAACAGGTGTTGTTCTTCTGATAGGTACTGGACAGAGCCCAACTGCAGCTTTCTGCTAGTTTATTTGCTCATCATACGTCACATATTTGAGCATGAGCATTCCTGGTACTTCAAAATGGGCAGTTGGAGTGTGAATTGAGCTTGGCACCTCCTCTACAGTACACCCCTTAGTTTTTCCACAACCGGAATTGAATATGGTTCTATTCTAATTTTGTGAATGAATCCCTTGACACTACCTAGTTGATCCCAAAATACACCATGATGTGTCAAATCGTTCATACTTTCTATGGCGTATACACTTTCATCTGCCTTAGGATCCAGCTTTATCTTAAGCCTTTTTTAGTGTGAGCAACTTAACAGTGTCTTACTCCCTTTCTTCAAGACATACAGTTTTCCTTTGGCAGATACATCTCTGAATTTCATAACGTCCCAGAACCATCCCTCTAAATCAATTCTCTTTTCCCCCTATGCAATTGGTCTTATGTGAACCACATTAAGAGAAACAGTGTTTTGTAGTTTGCTCTCAAAAATATATTTAGGCAATAATGTTCGCCCCTGAGTCTATCACCACGCCAAGTTGTATCCCTTCAATCTCGATAATGGACATGGGTTTCTCAGTGTCTGCATCATCATTCTGAACACTGACCTCAGAGGTAAAGTTAATGAGGCAAGTGCAGTTCTCCATGTCTTCACATAATTCGTCAACACAAGTTATATTTTCACTCTTGGTTCTACAACATAAAGCATGTCTATTGCATCTTTTGCACAAGGCTTAGATTGCTGGGCAATTGTCACTGCTTGCAAAATGGGAGCAGCTGTCACAACGAGAAATACCTTTTCTTGCCTGTTTCTTCTTTTTCATCTGTGTACCTTACATTCTACTTCTTCCCACTTTCTTTCTTAAATATTCTGCTTCTTGTTATCATATGTCTTTGTTTATGCAGCAGATATGTCCATAACTTGTTCATTTTCTACTTTCTCATCTTGTTGGATCCTATTCTCCAATTCTTTGCCACATGTGTGTGTGTGTGTTTTCCACTTCCTTTGCTACACTTATGCCTTCATCAATGGTGGGAATGCTTCTGGCCCATAATGCGTCTCTCACATTTTCATTGCTGCACTCAAGCATAAATTGATCTTTTAGTCTCTCATTTAACGTGCCTCCAAATTCGCTTGACGCTACCAGTCCTCTCAATGCTGTGATGTACTGTTGCACAGATTCATCTTTTGGTTGGTTCCTCTTTCCAAAATGATATCTCTCTAGAATGATTCTTATGCACGTCTCATAATACTTATCCAGCATCTTAATGCATTTCTCATACTCTGACACACCAGTCTATAATCAAATTGTTCTTGCCCATAATTACCAAGATGGTGCATAAGCAAGCATGTCTTTTTCTCTCCCGAAAAATGTACGCCTTGAATCTTTTTCCACCTCTTCCAGGGTATGCTTGGTTCTCCTTGCACTTCCAAAAAGTAATTTGCTGGTGCTACTCCTTGCATAGCAAGTTCATAATGGTGGAAGAGATGTATTCATTTATTTTGTTTGTTTGCAATGAGATGAGATCAGTCGAGATGGTTGGAGATGGCACAATTACAGACAGAAAAAATAATGACTGGTGGTCCAGTGTGTTTGTATACGGACACTAGAAGATGTGTGTCATTATTTATATTGTGACTTTCTCCCGGTCCTCATTAACTCTTGTCATAACATATTGTTCTTTTGAATATGCGTTTGAGGTGTTGATTTGGGTCTGCCATGGTCTTGTGACTCTTTCTCCTTGTTAGTGCAATGGTATTGCACAGTCATTTCTTTCAAACATAGTGTGAGATGATTGATGCAATATTTCACTGTGTTCAGAGAATGCTTTAATCGTCTTATCTTTGCTGCTATGGGTGCATTCGAGTATCTGACTTACGAGGTCTGCAACCACTTTTATTGTTATGCTTTAATTTCCGTAGTAACACTGCTACGCATGCATGAGAGTATTTGGATTATGAGCCTTGGAAAAATTGTTATGTGGTATCCCATTGCATGCGGGATTCATCGTGCAGGGCTCACGCGCTGGGTTTAAGCGCTGTTGCTGGAGGGCCTCACTAATTACAGAATGGCCAATGCAGGTTCCAGCTTGCTCCCATTGATTTCAGCGCACGTTACTAAAAATGCTTTGTGCAACGCGGGGTAGAGCGCTCTGAACTAGTGTTGGCACTTCAGCAGCACTTGGGTCCGGCACCACAGCTACTCGGTGGGAAAGCTGTGGAGTGTCCTCGTCACCAGTGAAATGATCCTCCGCACTGGAATAGGTTTAATACTTCTTTTATTGTAATAGAAGATGATCATATGTACATCCCACCGGTCCTATCAAAGGCTCCTTTCAACGGACCTGGAGCTCTGGAGATTTCAAAGCTTTCCCACACATTCTAATTCTAAGTTCTACGTGTGAATTCCACATAAGAAGAATGCTACAGTAGGCCTTTAAGATCTTTAAGTTAAATATTAAGTAGATTGTTCTGTTCATGGTTCATGAATATCCCAGCATCCTCTACCAGAATGCTCAGCTATTCTCAAAGCACATCTCCTTAAGTGCTTGTGGCTTAACTTTCTGCAGATTGGCCAATGTCAAGGCCTACTACCAACAGGAGGTGCTAAAGGATGACACAACATCATGTTCAATTCAAAACAAAAAGAGAGATAAAACATTTAGGACCTGTTTCATAGAAGCGTTCTATAATGCCGCAATCCCATTGGAAAATGCTCTGTGAATCAGGCCCTTAATGTTACCATAAGGATAATTCCAAGTAGCATGATCATGTGTTAACCAGAAACTAATACATAGGGAACAAGGATACAAGCATGGTTTTGTGGATCAAGCTTTGTACTAAATGTTTATAGTGGGACCCTATTAAAGTCTATGGTGGAAGAAGCATCATCTAAACATTGTCTAGGGGTTTGTATGGGGGTGAAGTTACCAGGAATGGAACCGGGGCCAGGTCATGCTCAGAGGAACCTTGTCCAACATACAGTTCATTTTTGATGTCCTGGGTGTTAGTCTTAGCAGTGCATGGTGGTGGCGCGAGTTATGGTTGCTTAGCTTACCATAACTGGTGAATTTCTGGGTTTTTTTCGGTTTTACTTGTAACCATAATGTCCCTTTAACAAAGTTTTTTCAGTGAATTTCAAAGGTTTTTATTAGTGCAATTTAACCGTAATGTCCATTTAATAAAGTGTTTTCATTGAATTTCATTGGTTTTTACCAGTGCATGTCATTTTCCTACAACTTACTAATATCATACTTACCCAATATAGCAATATTTATGTCAAATTTACAAAGTGTCACTTTAAAACTTTAAATAAATATAAATAGGCTGTGATTAATATAGTCCGCCTTGTATAAAAAGGATGAAAAGTTTTCTTGGAAGTTGATATCACCTGCTGGGCGTTGTAGTCCGGCGAAGTAAAGTAAATATCCAGAGCAGAGCAGAGCAGAGCAGACTGCAGCAGCGTGTAGCGGCAAAGCGGGGACTCCACGGGGACTCACTCGGGTACTTTGACATTTCCCATCTTCTAGAATCATTTTTAACACTTCTGTACACTTTTTTGCAACTATTTCAACTAGTTTTGCATCTGTAGACGTCTACTAACATCTCACTTCATTGCAGACCTCCCGGACAGTGTCACATGACCATACCCTTCACAATAAAATCTGTGCTTTGTGGGCAGTTCCAAACTTCATTTTCTACTCATCTACGAACTTTCACTTCAAAATTTCCATTACACAGCTCCAACACCTATTCCTACTCATTATCCATTAACAATCTAGTACCCAAAACTGCTATTCATTTTAAAATGGCATCAGCTAATGCCATCCCTCCTCCCCAAGATCCACCACCACTCCTGTAATCAAGGAGCATGAGAAACACTGCCCCCTACCTTAGAAATAACACATGCGCAACATTTTCCCCTGTCCACCTACCCCTCCATATTAGTGTTTGGTGCCTCTTCACTCATTTCCCTCCCCACCTTTCGTTCTTAGCTCTCCTGCCCAAAAAAAAAAAAAAAAACACATCCAAACACAATAAAAGAAATGTTCCTTTAGGAACCATCTTTCACAGTTAAAAAAAAAGAACAAAAAAAACATATAGACTCCATCTACTTCATATTTCTCAGTAAAGTACATTGACTCAATAAGATTTTCCAACATTTCCATTTGCATTTTGTGTTATGCTAATGGGAATATTGTGGCGTTCATCCTCCGTTCCCGGGACTGGAACTGTGGATACCGGCCCGGCAGCCCAAGTTATCATCCCAAGCGAAGTGAGGGTGGATAACGAGGTCTCTGGACCATTATCCACCCATTCCAGCCCCTGTAAAGGGGGGATGAAGCCCTTAAGCACCCTAGGTTCCCTAAGCGGGAATCCGGGTTGCTATAAAAAAGGATTGCTCTTCCTACACCGGGACGCCAAAGGAAAATCCTTTTCCAAGATGGCCACCATGGAAAGGGAAGGGAGGGTTCCACACAGGGCCCCTCTTCACTTTTTCTGGCAGCCTGCAGAAGGCGAAAAGAGAACTCTATGACCATATTACCACAAGCACATTTTTCTTCCTTTTCAAATCTCTCCCAATTTTAAATGACTTTACCACAAAGCCAATTCCAGGTGGACATGGGCAATTTAACCCCATGTTTTGTCCCTCATGGTCATGGCCAGTAGCCAGATTGTCCGGATCATGACCTTATTCCATGACACACACAATCTGGCCACTGCCCATGGCCACAGGCTACAACTCAGTCAACAAAGGAATATCACTATTTTTTGTACCTACATTATGACACTTGTCAAAAAATAAAACACAGGCGCATTTGCAAAACCATGCTTTCAGGTCCTTCTCAATGCTCCTTACATGAGTTTGCTGGGAATCCGCCCATGTTTTATTTTTTCAAAGGTGTCAAATGTATGCACATACTTTCATCATATAACGTAGCCCCACTTGACAAAATCCATTCAGACTTTACGAAAACATTTGTATCTAGATCTATAATCTTTTTGCAAACCTTTGTTTAGATTTGTCAAATGGCATCACATTTATAAGCCTTTACAATATTTTGGACCACCCCTCTACTTCTGCTCCCTCTTGACAAAATCCCACCAAACTTTGTAAAAACATGTATATCTATATGTATTATCAGTTTGCCAAATTAAGTGTAGATTCATCAAATGGCACCACATTTATAATCCTTTACATTATTTTGACACCCCCCTCTAATTTTGCCCCCTCTTGACAGAATCCCACCAAACTTTGCAAACAGATTTGGGATCAGGTCAGGAATATAATTGCAAAATTTCATGCCATCATCTCCTCATAAAATTCCAGTTGTTCGCATACCGAATACTTGGCATTCTTATGGTATTGGGTCAGGAAGCTCTTTATGGCCTTGATTTGTCTAATTGGGTCTTTCACAAAATGTGTGCTCTTTTTCCCTATTTCTTCCTCTGCAACTGCGTCCAGTCATTTTCTGACTCAGAGCTACTCTGCATACTCCATTCCCTGTGCTCTAGGTGCTCCATATCTCTTTGAGATCGGAGATATCTCCCACAGTCATAGAAAATCCGTCCAGCGGTTTGGGCTGTAGGCGCGACAGAAATGTTTTCTCCTTTCAGTCTATGGGAAAAAAAGACATTTTGGCATCCCTCTATAACTTTACCCCCGCCCCTCCCTTGACCAAACCTCACCAAACTTTGCAAAATTTCAGAGTGGGCCATATACTTTTTTTTCAAAGTTTGGTGAGGATTCGTCCAAAGGGAGTGAAGTTATAAGCCACCCAAAAAGTGTTCTTCCTATAAAATGAGCAACTTAACCATAACTACATGGCCACTGCAGGCCATGTAATATATATGTCAGATAAGGTATGCAATAGACAATGCAGGCTAAAATACACTAGGACCTGGGCAGTGGTCAGGAAGGGAGAGACAAGTGGGGTGAGTGAAATTAACCCACTCTGAACTCCTCTTCAATGGCAATGCTGACTCCCTGGTACCTCTGCCTGGGTGGTCGAAGAAGTTCCATTTACCAAACCATGAGTTGACTTTTTCAATATTTGCTTCTATTTATTCATTTTTTCTTGACTTCTGTCGGACAGAAGGGCATAACCTTTCAGAAAGAATGCAAGGCAAAATTGCATGTAGGCATTAAACCTGGAATTAAACATTTACAAGTCGATTCATGGAATGAATGTGCGCTGAAACTTTCAGTGCAAGCGTGCGAAAGCGTGTGAAAGCGTGCGAATCGCAGTTCAAGTGTGAAAATCGCAGCGAAACTTGTGCACAGCGATTCATGGAAGTCCGTGCGTGTGTAAATCCCAGGATGTGTGCCAAAATTCTGCGTCGCGCACACTGGCGCACACGTCTCCAAACAGCGTGCGCTACGCGCACAGCGAAATCGCACATAGCGCGGCGCACACAACAAAAGTAGGAGGAACAGAGGGCGCGACACGCGGAATGGGGAACAATGCGTGAAAATGTGGGCGTCACGGGGGAAGTACAGGAGGCAAATGCGTGGAACGTCCACATGCACGTTCAAAACACGTATTCATGGATTTGAACAGGGCTAACGCGTGCGCCAAAAAAGATGCGCTAATCCGGAAACACGTATCCCAGCAGGAAGCAGGCGTACATGGACCCGCGCAGCATAAAAGTGCGCGCAAACAACAAACAAGCTCAGACGCCAGGATGAATATACCGTTCCTAGCTGCAGTGGTCGTGGGATATCGCAGGAGGAGGAGGAGGATAGTCAGGCCCAGAATTTTCACACCCATAACCAGCCTTTTTGTTATGCCTGATGACCAGGTGTATGGGAGGTACAGGTTTCCACCTCACATAATACTCGACCTGGTGAGTGAGTGGGAGGATGACCTCACATCACCCACCCTGTGCTCCCAAGCACTCAGCCCCCTGGAGAAGGTCCTCAATGTACCTCACTTCTTGGCCACTGGATCATTTCAGCGGACAAGTGCTATAGTGTGGGGGGTGTCACAGGCCACGCAGTCATGCTGCCTAAACCAGATCTTGGCCATCATGACTGCACACAATCAGTCCGCAGGCACATATACCTGCCCAGAACACCTGCAGAAAGGCAGGCTGCCGTCCAGGATTTCTACAGGGTGGCACAATTCCCCAAAGTCATAGGTGCCATTGATTGCACCCATGTGGCTCTACGTCACCCCAGGGCATCAGAGCACATCTATAGAAACCGCAAGCACTGGCATTCCATCAATGTCCAGGTAGTATGTGATGCCAAGGGAATCATCACCTCAGTATATGCCAACTATCCCGGGTCCACCCACGACAGTTTCATTTACAGAATGTCAACCCTAATCCGGGACCTAGAAGCTGGGCGCCATGGCGATACATGGCTGCTTGGTGAGTATAAATGCCACAGCACATGCATGCATGTCAGATACTGAGTAATGTCACAACCCCACTAATGATACCCATCACCACCTCCCCAGGGGACAGTGCCTACCCTCTGAGCACCCACATGATGATGCCAATTCGGAATTCCAGCACGCCACCCGAGGTAAGATACAACACAGCCCACATTGCAACCCGGGGCATAGTGGAGTGCACATTCGGAGTGCTCAAGTCACACTTTCGCTCCCTTGACTGTTCTGGCGGGCAGCTGTTATACGCTCCCCCAGTAGTGTGCAGGATCATAGTGGCAGCATGTGTCTTGCACAACGTTGCAAGACGCCGGGGCCTGCCTGTGGACATGGTGGTGCCCCCACATCCCCAATCACATGCACGCCCGCTGCGCATGGGAGGGGAAAGGGCATGGGGTGAGGCAGCCCGTACACAGCTGGTGGCTAATTACTTCACCTAAAATCACACCCCTGTGGAGTGCACACAGCCCTGGCACATACCATCTGACAATCAATGATGATGACAAAAGGGACAGTCAACTGTCACAACCATACCAGCCTGAGATTGGTCACCTGGAAGTGTTACATTGTGTGCATCCCTACCTACACAAACATCACCAATGCTGTGTCATCAAAGTACACACTTCTATGCTGCTAAATTCATTACCCCCTTGCAAAATACAACATGACAACAGTGCCATGTCACCCAACCCCTCCCAAGCACCGCCACCCAACACATTTGGCATGTCATGCTATGTGAGAGCAAACAAAGCAATCCCCAAAACCTGACACAAGTGTCACAAAGTACAGTGTCCCTAATGGAAAATGGCCACACACAATATGCTCCCATTAATGTAGAACTAACAACATTCATGACCAAACACTTACCAACAATACAATGCAGCTACACAACTTCAAACATAGCAAAAACATGACAGTACTAAGTTAAAGTAGTGGTAGTCTTACAACCCGATTATGCCAGCACATATACCCCTTCCAACTGTACTTTGTTGCTGCCACGCAAATGTGTAAGTGCACTGCTTACAACATGAACTCCATCTCCAAAGTAGACGGCCTTGTGAAGACATGAGGAATGAACCTGCAAATTAGGAGGAAGACATGGATGCATACGCACATATCAATACACCATGCAGTATACAATACAACAACAATATCCACTAGGAATGTATACACAGTATTGACTACAGACTGCCCACACAGCTCATGGGAGTCCAACGTCCCTGTGTAAGTCACTGTCACTTGGGCACACCCTTTGCAAGCCCATGGAAATGGGAAGCAGGAGGGGTGTGTGTTTCACAAACCCAAGCATCTAACCCAAACTCAGGACAAGCTTGCATATGCCCAGCCGGAATACAGTGGATGCCCACGAGAGCCACACAAGGCAACGCACTGTAAAAAAAAATCAAAAATCAAAAATCAAAAATCAAAAATGGCCATGTGGGAGCCGGGCGGGGGGGGCCACCCAGGAGGTCCGAGCACAGGGTGCGCACCAACAGCCACCTGTGTGGATGTTGGGGAAAAAAAACACCTCCATGGGCTCATGGCCTGCACGGCTATGCCAATGTGGGAGAACTGCTGCTGTCGCTCTCATCACCCTCTTCTGCTGCCACAGGAGGTGGTGGTGCTATGGGAGGCCGCCCACGCAAAGCCCTGGTATGGTCCTCCATGGCAGCAAGCATGCGGGTGTGGAAGGTCTCGTTCTAGAGGATTATAGTGCAGAGATCCCCATGCAGCACCTGACGTGATGCCCGGATCTCCACCCGAGTTGCCTGCATCTCAGCTGAGAGCGAACGTGTGAGCCGCTCCAGCTGCTGTTCTGTCCTCAAGTTAGTGGAAGCCTCAAGGTCAACAAGAGTCTCCCTGAGGTGATGGAGTTCTACCCTCAGGGCTTCCCTGAGGCCCTGGGATCCTATTGATATCGATTGGCGTAGAGTCTCCAGTGCCGCCCAACTGTCCCTGTTGGACGCCAACATGTCCTCCCTGTGTGATTGGCAAATGGCGTTTGTTGCCTGCTGTAATTGCTCCATCTGCCTTTCAGGGGGGACAATGGAAGTGGCCACCCTCTCCATTGCTTGAGCCATCATCTCAACTGATGCTGCCTGTTGGCTTGCCATACTGTACATGGATTTTTCCCATACGGTATTGCCTGGTGGCGTACGGCCACCGTGTTGGCGGGCACCACACGTGTTTGGGGCAAAGTGATCTGTGCCTTGCTGTGCCGGCACTGCCTGAGGCTGCAGGAGTGCATTCCCCCTCTGATCTGCTGGCCCAGGAACAGGATCAGATGTTGTGGAGTGGGACCCTGCATCTGTAACCGCCAAAAGCGGACTTACCAACACTGACATCCCCATTAGAGGGATTTACCCCTGGTGCAGGTGGTTTGGACAGAACAGAATCCCTGCCAGAAACACTTACCTGCGATGGCACATAGGTCTCGTCATCCGAATCAGCACCTGAATAGAGGTCTGGGGAGGTGCACCCAGAGACACCCCTGGACAGAATGGTCTGCAGCAAGATTTGGTTCTCACCCACCACCACACCACGTCCCCCACTGGGGCCCGGTCGTGCCTGAGATTCCTCCTGGGTCTGCACCATCTCCTGAACCTCAACAGCATCAAGTGCGCTATCCCCTGCAAAAACATGAAAGACAAAAAATGGAAACAGGCATTAGCACCATATCACACAAATAGGCCTGCCAAGCTACAGAACCAGTACATGATTTACACATGTCCCACATGACTATAACCCTCCCATGCATGCACTGTCACTGAGTTGGAAGGGGAGGCAAAAGGCAGACACTGATGACACCTACATGGAAGAGCAACACATTTGCTGCATGCTGGGTAGCACTGCCATCACACATTGGACTGTGAGTGGCATGTCCAATACACATACATGACACATGCCATCACACAGATGGCATGTACCATAGCCCTGGTACATTGCACAAGTACATCCATATGTCAGTGAATGAGTACTGTCAGCCATCCATGTGAGATGGACATGATGAAATGAAAAATGCTACATAGTGTGACAAAATACACATGTGCCACACACTGCAACACATCCAGTGTACAAAAATACAGTGATTGCAGGCCGATGTACACATCAATGGTTGTGCACTTCAACATGACAGGAAACAACTATCATGTTCCACATTCAAACAGGCCCCAAAAATGTATGTGATCAGGCCAATACACAATCAGCCTGAATGGTCAAATCATGCACCTAACAAGGTAACACTTGTGGGCCAATGTGGGGTTGATCAATGACAGAAGCATGTCACAAATGTGACAATAGGGCTGAGGAATGCGTAGCAAAAGTGGGAGGATTGAAACTTGAACGAACACTGAAAAATACAAACAATGTTGTTGCAAGATGCCACTTCAAGAGCAACTGCCGTAATGTTGCGCTAAATTACTACTGTGGGCAGAAGGGATACTGTCACACCCAAATCCAAGGCCGCTGAATGTTTTGGATGAAGCACATGGGTGACCCATTCCACCCAGGCACACACACCCTCCCCTGGCACTCAATCAGAACCCGTCACCCAAACAACATACGCATGCATTACACACACATGCATGGGCACTCACCGGACAAGGCATCATAATCAGGTGGTTCTCCCATACCGTGTATCTGTTCTCTGTGACGAAGGCCCCAGCAACAGACTCATGTTCAGTGAGTTTGTTGTCCTCTTGTGGAGACCCACCGCCAGTCACAAGAGTAGCAGCATGATTTGAGGCCAGCTTGTTCTTTGCTCTGCGTTTCAGGTCATTCCACCGCTTGTAGCAATCATCAGCTGTGCGCCTCACAAATCCAAGGGCACTTATGCGGTCCGCGATGGTCTGCCAGTGTGCCCTACGTTGACCAAGTGTGGTTTTGCACCCTGCAGTCACCAACGTTTCACTGCTATGTGCCTACACATAGGACACAAGTGCATCAAGTTTCGCCTCATTAAAGCAAGGCTTCCTTGACGTGCCGGAGTGTGTAGCCGTGTCTGGAATCTCAGCCTGTTGTGCCAGAGAACCCTTCTTCCTCTTCTTTAAAGGTGGCGTGGAGCCAGAGTGGCTTACTCCGCTCTTGTCAGTAGGGACAGAATCACCAGTGGACTGGGAAGTAGGAGTGTGGGAATGCACAATGACCATAGGTCTTGATGCAGGCATTGGTTGCAGCGTAATGTTGGCAGGGGGAACGTCAGTTTGATGGACCTGGACTGACACTGTCCTGGCTGGGAGAGTCAGAGCTGGGGCCCCTGCAGCCTCCCCACCCTGCATACTTGGGGCAGCAGATGACATAGCTGCCCCAGATCCACGTGGCTTGGTGACAACAACTTGCACCGCCACACGTGGCCTAGACTTGCTGACCTGGAAGTCAGCCTGGGAGTCATCCTGTGCCGGGTCAGGTGCCACAATAGGCTGGTCCAACAGGGGCTGAGCTGGGATGGTGTCAGCCACGTTTCCCTCAACCATGGGGGGGGGCATGGGTGTCCCTGATTGTTCCTCCACACATGGGGGTATAGAGGCACCATGCAGATTCCGTCCACGCCCCTACCGCGCCCACCACGCCCACCTTTTGAAGGTCAGCCACCTTTGCCTCCCTTACTGCTTGGTCGCCTCCCAACCAGGGCACTGATGTTGTTGTGCATATGGGAGTTGCAGTAAACTATTGTCCTGGGCAATTGGGGGTCAAAGGGGTAGGATACTAGATGGAATTCGTACCGTAGTGCTCTAACAAGGCTGTCTGTCACCCTGGGGGAAGATGACTGGTCACGCAACGCACAGGAAGCCCAAAATCAAAAATAAACATGCACGCAACCCCTCGTAGACCACGTGCGTGATAAAATTAACCCGCACTACGCTGTGGCACCCAGAAACACAAAAATAAGCGTACGTGTAATACACACAGCCTACGATGACCTCTGAAGGGGAACGTGACACACGGGGTAAGGACAGTTGCTAAGTACATGCGGAACTCACCGTCTGCCTGGAAAAAGAATGTGAAAAATACACGTGTGCGCGTTGGCAACACCCCCGCCAAAAGAAGAATTGTACGCTGTCTGAGGAGACAGGACAAAAGGAGAAATGAACTCTGTTTGAGGAAACAGGCCCAACAAAAAATCAGAAAAGAGCTGTCAGAGGTAATAGGGAGTACGAACTAGAAACGGTGTGAAGTAATCGCGTGTGAACCGACAAGAAGTACAGATTTCACCCACTCGCTCTCCACGAAAAGCACTTACAAGGAAATGGCGTCCTACACGTAGCTTTTAAACCGGCCAACACGTACACGTCAGATACGTGTGTACGCGGGCCCTTTCCTCCAATTACACTTGATGACACTTGGACGTGAAGTTTTTCCACGTGTGCTCTGTCATCACGTGCTATGAGGGAAACGCCTGCGTACATAATGTAACTTACGCGCTTACGCGATAAGGGCCTTTAGTCCAATGAAATTGCGTGCGTGCGCTGACGCGCGAAGGTCCATTCCTCGAATTACATACTGACGTGCAATTTTTTCACATACCAAATCACTCCGTATCAAGCTGGCCACGGAAGACCACGCTAAACACACGGAAGACCACGCTCCTGCTCAGAAGGCCGAATTACTGCCCCCAGAGCCCCAAGCACGCTCCCACCTGCCATCTGTTGCTGCCCGACTGCCTGCTGCCCACGTGCCCTGCCATTTGCTGCCTGCACGTCAGCCAGGGGTGTAGTTGCTGTGACCACCCCTGCTGGAACCGAAGACTCCCGACTGGGATTCCATCGCTCCACAGCCCAGCCCCAGGACCCAGTTGCCCACCCACTCCTGCCTCTGGGGTTGCCATGTCCAGCACAACACCATCTGGCAGCACTGGCAAACCCCAGCCAGAGAGGCAGAGGGCCACCAGCTTCACTGCCACCGAAGTTGGTGTCCTGGTGGAGCAAGTCCTTGGGCAGTATGATGCCCTCTTTGGAAGTTTGCGCCGACAATGAAGGATGGAACAGGATCTGGGTGGACATCGTGACTGCCATCAACGCAGAGGGGGTGGCAGTCCGCGACTTACATCATGCCAAGTAGCGCTGGGAGGACTTCAGGTCCAGGACCCTCAACAAGGCCCAGCACCTCGCTAAGGCAGCGGATGCCAAGGGGCGCCGGGGCCAGCTGTCGAACCATCAAATGAGGGTCCTGGAACGCATATGCCCAGTGCTCTACGTCCAAATCCTTGAGAGGCAGACCCATCTGGAGTTGAGCGGTAAGTGTACATGCATGTTGATAGTACGCTGTGCGTGTCGTGGTGTGCCAGTAGTGTGCAGGTTGCACATGTGTTTATGTAGGGCCATGTAGGGATGTGTATGAACATGGGCGTGAGGCTGCCACATGTGAGTCCTCTCAGTTGTGAGACACATTGATGGTGTATGTGTTGGTAAGCATGCTGGGCAAATGCAGGTGTGGGAGCACACATGTTTGGATTTCTGTGTATGTACATTGGCATGGTTGTGGCATGGATGGTGGTTCATAATGCATGTATCTGCACTCTGTACCTGTGCATGTATGTGTATCTGACAAGTGTGAAACTGTGATGCAACATGGTTGCACGTGACACTGATATGTAGAAGGATGAATGGCAGATGTGACATGTATGTCGATCTCCGCACTGCAACAGTTGGAGGAGATGTAGACATGCATGTTAGTGGGGTAGCGTGTGTGCTTGTCTAGTGCACTATTTGTGTTTCATGTGATGTCAGGCTCACCTTTGGCTGTTCATGCTGTTGTATGTGTATGGATGGAGCTGCCTGGTGCAATATTGCTGTTGAAATGTTCATGTGTGTGAGTTAAAATGACATGTGTGTCATGGAGTGTGATGCCGTGTCTGTAGTTAAACAATGCCAGTCATGTGCAACTGTCATGTGTGTATCAGTCCATTGTACAGTGCCCTGATGCCTGTGTTTTATCTGTCCCTGTCTGCAGCGTCAACTGAAGAAGAGGGCGGAGAGGGTGCTGTGGAGCACAGCGGCAGGGATCATCCCGCCAGCCGGAGATGCAAGGCCCGGCTCCCCTCCCAGGTTGTCATCTTGTCGGGGAGTGAGGAGTCCGGTGCCGCGTCCCAGGCCACAGCTGCCGAGGGAAGGTCCAAGAGGCGGAGGTCGGAGTTGGACTCCTCGGCAGCAGAAGGGGCAGCTGAGACCCCACAGGGTCCGACGGAGGAAAATGGCACAGAGTCATCCAGGTTGGTGGGGGGTTTGGTGGAGGAGGAGGCCGTGCAAGGGACTGACACAGAGTCTGGAGGTAGGGATTCCACTGGTGCTAGTGGTGCAGTGCTGGGGCAGGGACAGAAGGCAGCACAGGCAACCGCGGAGGTGCCTGTGTGTAATCCTGTCCCCGATCTTGTGACTGCATCATCCCGCACCAGCAGGGATGCCTACGTCCAGACCCGTTTTCAGGGAGGGGATGCGCTTACAACAACTGGCCTTCCTCTCCCTGCAGATGTGGCTATCCGGGACCGGGTTGAGCCTGTCCTGGGTGGGGTGGCGTTGCGTAAATGGGCCATGCGAGGTAACCTGCAGTCTTCATGAGGAGACTGCAAGTCATCTCGAATGGCTCGTTGACCGCGTTGACCTGCTGGGACAGCTCACCAGGACCGGATTCCTCCATCTGCTGGACCTTGTTTGGTCCCCCTCCTCAACTGTGAACCCCCTATGCGCCAGTCCTACTCCATGCCATCTTCCCACCCATGTATCACCTGGGTACCCTGTGGAGCTGCCTCTGACCCTGCGGCCAGGCTGGTGGAGGACACATCCCTGCCACAGTTGGGAGTCGGACGTCCAGGAGGGGTGGCCACATCAACAACTGCACCCCAGCCGGAGGAGGA
The DNA here is from genome assembly GCA_002915635.3 of Ambystoma mexicanum. NCBI lineage: Eukaryota > Metazoa > Chordata > Amphibia > Caudata > Ambystomatidae > Ambystoma > Ambystoma mexicanum. The sequence goes on from CM030325.1 coordinate 939,247,459, forward strand.
TGTGCAGGCAGCAATAGCCAGGGCACAGGCAGAGGCACAGCAGAAGCAGCAACAAGGTGGGAGCCATGATGGCTCGGGGCCTTCGTCATCGGAGGGGTCAGGCACCGGCCAGAGGGCAGGGGGACCCAGGAACCAGGACTGGAAGTGTCCTCCGTGTGGCAGCGGTTAGGCCAGGCTATAGATGAGGAGCGGCAGCGGGCAGAAGAGACACGGCTCACGATGGTCAGGGCGGAGAACTCCATGCGGAGGGAGTTGGAGGAGAACATGTCATTGTCCCTGCGAACCCTCGGGGCCATGGAAGAGGACTACCTCCAGCACATTGAGCAGGAGTTGGATGATGCCCTGGCCCGGGACATCCAAAAGTGAGCCGTCGGACTAGCCCGCTGCCATTGTAAATAGTTTTTAGAGTTAGGTTTCCTTTTCCTTTTCCTTTTATTTGTGGTAAATGTACAATGCCACACACATTTGTATATAGTTATATTTTTAGGTAGTTTCTTAGGTAGTTTTCATTTGTTTAGTTGGGCTCATGGACCCTTTACATCGTTGGACAATGGATTGATTTATTTTTGGGATTTTTGCACATGGATGAATGGATTTTTATTTTGGACAATGGATTGTATATAGTTACATCATGGATTCATTTGGATTTTTTTTTCATTATGGACCTGGAGTAATGGTTTGTTTTTTCAGGACAATGTATTGTAAATAGTTGGACTATGGAATGATTTTGCATTTTTATTTATCATTATGAACATGAAACAATGGATATCTTTTTTTAACCTTTTTTTGGATTTGCGTTGGTGGAGGGAAAGTTTGGACTGTTTTTCTTTCACATTTTTTTACATTGCTTATCATTTTCATTCTTCTTTTTCACATGCTTTTCATTTCATGTTTGATATTTTGGTATGCTTTCATTTATTTATTTATGTAAATAATACATTTTCATATTTTAGTTCCATGTGTGGGATTTGCTCATTGGGTTGATGCATGTGAAATTGTGGGTTTACACAGGCAATGCCAACCAGTGTATGTGTGTGATGGACATGTGTTGATGTACATAGTTGAGTTTTGGTTTGTGTCTTGAGATAGGCATGTCTGTGTGGGGTGGATTGGGAAATCATTGCGTCTCAAGAATGGAGTGGCGTGATGTGGTATTTTTTGGTGTAGAAGTGGGCCATGACTGTGCATCTTTATTCGTGTAGGGGAGATATGAGTGGGAAAGGGACATGAGTGGGGGCCTGCTGGCAGGTGCCCCTGACTGCTGGGGGGTGGGGGTGCAAAGGGACATGAGTGGGGGCCTGCTGGCAGGTGCCCCTGACTGCTGGGGGGTTGGGGTGCAGGGGGACATGAGTGGGACATGAGTGGGGGCCTGCTGGCAGGTGCCCATGACTGCTGGGGGGTGGGGGTGCAAAGGGACATGAGTGGGGGCCTGCTGGCAGGTGTCCCTGACTGCTGGGAGATGGGGGTGCAAAGGGACATGAGTGGGTGATCAATAGTGCAAGCTGACATGTGGCTTGGCTGGGGGGCATGCCCATGGTAGTTGGGCTGCCTGTGGGACATCACCAGGGGTGCAGGGTAGTCCCCTGTCGTGTGGGCTACCTGCAGGGGCCGTGGGGGGTGTAGAGCGAACACCTGGGAAGACCCACACGGCCAATTCACGTGTAGTACTCCCCAGAACCCTGAAATACACGTACCCTGCTGAAATCGCGTGTGGAACTCGCGCGACCCCTGAAATACACGTACCCGCTCGCAGGCCTATCGCGTGTGAAACTTCCCGACGAACCCCAGTAATACATGTACCCTGCTTCGCACAGGGCGATCGCGTGTGGAATTCCCGCGCACCCCTGAATACACGTACCCTGATGGAATCGCGTGTGGACTTCCCGCGCACCCCTGGAATACACGTACCCTGCTCGCACGGGCCAATCGCGTGTGGAACTTCCCGCGCACCCCTGAAATACACAGTACCCTGCTGAATCGCGTGTGGAATTCCCGCGAACCCCGTAATACACTACCCGCTCGCACAGGGCCTATCGCGTGTTAAACTTCACGCGAACCCCAGTAATACACGTTCCCCGCTTGGCGTTTGCTGTTTGGCAGCCCTGTAAACTGGTCCAGGGTTAACGCAGCCCTTTGCGCTGTATTGGGGATTTTGATGGCTTTTCCTTGCGCGAGGGCGTTCTTGGGGGCGTAACTGGCGCTGCTGCAGGGTCGCTGCGCCACTCTGCGCCACGGCTGGTTTTGGAGGCTAAAATACATGACTACGCTGTGCGCGGAAATCGATTTTAGCGCACGTGGCTGGCGCAGACATTCGCACGCGCACACTGTGCGCCAGTCGCGTGCGCCACTTGTGCGCAAAATTCTATGAATTACCCCCTAAATCAACTTGCATTGAATTTGATGGCCTCCTTAGCTATTAAGGTATCTGATTAGTTAAGCACTCTCTTAAGAAGTGTGTAACCAGGGTGGCTTTAGCAGCGGCAGGTGTTCGGGCAGCAAAACAAAAATTGGCACCCTACCCCCCGCCTCAGGTGCACCCTTGGTTATGTGGGGAGGGTGCCACATTTTTCAATAGGCGTTGATGCTAAAGCGACCTATTGTTATTAAATGCGTCCCACTCCCGAGATCAGGGGGGGGCATTTAATTTCAATAAGGAGCCTGCTGCGCCTTCTCCCACCACGCCAGCTCGGAGGAGACCTTGAAGGAAAGACTCCCCCCCCCCCCCGAGCTGGCGTGGCTGGGGGCTAAAGGCGCAGTCACCCACAGTCACCTGGGCAAATGCCGAAATGTAACTCAATACTCTTTCTTTCTAAGGTCAAGTAATTGAGTGGTAGTTTGGTAATAATAACTACTATCATTGCAAAAGATGGAACCCGGTGTGAAGTGCTTGGATATTGAAATAACACATGAATACTCCATTTCATGGCTACATAAATGTCATTCCTGGGGGGAGGAGTACACGATAATTGAAATGATATCGCTGAAAGTGCTGCTTCTCGCAAGATCACACTCGGAGCACATTTTCCTAAGTTTCAGAAAATCTGAAAAGTAATGAACAAGTTCTCCCTTCTTATCTTCATCAATGCTCCCTGAAGCTATTACTCTCCCGTCACCCTCGCGTCCTCGCCTCGAGTTGGACTTTGCCTGATAAGAGCCCCATATCTGTGCAAATGATTGCGGCAGACTGGCAACAGCCAAGTGGCTACTAAAATAAGGGCTTGAGATGTCTGATAATGCCGGCTAAATGCGTTTCTAGTCCACTAAGCCATCAGGTCTTCTGACAAGGAATATTTAACTCTTCGCTATCTTGCGCTACTAACTAATGTGTCCTTTACGCAGTGAAGTGTTTCATATATTTTCCGGGATGTTGAGGTAAGGGCTCTTTCTAAACGCTGCTTCCAATTTCAGGTTTCGCGATGTCAAGTGTTGCCATGTTCACGGTCTAGGGAGGATAGCTCAGGGGCAATGTGCTCTCCTTGGTAGCAAAACGACATGGAGCAACACAGTTTCGATCTCCTGTCCGCGCTTACAAATCACTGGGTATTAAGCCCGTTATAAATAACTTATCCACATAAATGAACTTTCCTTTACAAGCTCTCCCCCTTGCCGCCATTAAATATAGTATGGTGCCTTGACTTGCCATTGGCTCTGAAAAGGCATAGCAGACTTCAAAGTGGAATTTGCATACCATTTTTTGCTGTCACTAAAACCAAGGCCTGGTAGGTGGAACTCACATATCCTAGTCTTTCATTTTGCAATGGAGATTTGAAGGATTTCAAGGCTTAAGCATTTTTTCAGTATTTTACCGATTTGTAATGCTACAAAAGAACTGAAAATCTATGCCATTGCTCTGCGTCATATGTTTGTGCGTGTACCCTGAAAATACTTACCACCTGCTGGCCGTACTTTTACTTATTGTTATTTATTCTTTTATCCCATGTACTGCACTGTCACTCCCCCTTACCCCCGCACTCTCCTCCTGCCCCCTTTCCCTGCACTTGCGCGATCTGAATGACACCTGGCCTAGTAGGATCGTTGTGTCTTCCCTCTGTTCCCCCTCCTTTGCCTCGTCGCGCCTGGACACACTTGTGTAAAGGCGTATTATAAATGCGATACCATACCATAGCATATCATACCCATTGAACACAGGATCAGACAGTTTCAGTGACACCCAGAACCAGTGACACAATTTCATGACATCAGGCTCAGCAGAGTTGCTGCATGATTCACAAATGTATTTCTTATGGCCCCAAAAGGGGACATCAGGGGCCAGATTACCGAAAATTTGCACGAGTGTAAGTGCAACGTTTGCACAGTATTAGCACTAGGGCAAAGTTTGCTCTATTTTTTTAAAACAATGGGACACATTAGAAAACGATTGCACCATGACAGGTGCAGTTTGGCATGGTGTAAGCACGCGAGCAAAAATTGCCCTTGGGCAAAAAAAGGTACATTTTCACTGCATTATTGCAACAGGGCAAAGTTTGCACTAGTGCTAATACGGAATGGTATTAGCACTAGGGCAAACTTTGTCCTGGTAAAATAATGCATTGAAAATATATCTTTTTTTCACTGGGACAATTTTTTCCCTGGTTCTTATACCAGGCCAAATTGCACTTGTCATGGTACAATAGTTTTCTAATGTGTCCCATTGTTTTAAAAAAAATAGAGCAAACTTTGCCCTAGTGCTAATACCGTGCAAACTTTGCACTTACACTGTGCACTTAGACTGTGCACATTTTTGGTTTTCCCACAGTGGACAGTAGGTGAATCATCTACTCAATGGGCCTCATTATGTGTTTGGTAGTATCTCGTTAATAATACTACTGCGATAACGGTATTACTGGTACGACCACTTGGTCTAGCTGTATTACACCAGCGGTAATAGCACTGGATACCAAAGGGAGGTTTGGCAATGTTAGTCCCCATTGATGGAATCCATAGGGCTCAATGAGGATTTGGGCGCTATTATAGGCACAGGATGCATGTCTGGGCATGCCCGTCCCATTCGGGGTGACTATAGCAAAACAAAAGAGGTGATGGCTCAAAGGTTTAGAATTAATCTTAACCTCTGACATTGCTCTGAGCAACCTCCAGACCATTGTTCTTCTCCTGCCAAGCCATGAAAAAAGGGTAAAGACCATATGCAACTAAGGCTTTGTCCCACCCCATAAGTGGCAGTCCAGCCCGACCAAACACATTCCAGACATCGTTCGGTTTTGCTTTTGTCAGCCCGAGTTGGACGGGTATGCCCAGACGTGGGTCCCAGGCCTACTGGTCCTAGGGACCCAATCTATTTCTCACTGATAATGTCCAACAAGGCTGAAAAATGTCTGGGGATGCTTGTGGTCTTGTGCAGAAAGGACTGATTTTCATAGGGAAAATCATAGTTCTCCAAGCTAAAATCCATGCTAAGCAAGCCACACTGCCTCCCACCCAGCACACACCAGATCTTGTGACGGATGATATACCACCTTCTACCTTCCAACCGATCACACGTCACTACCCTTTCTAATTTCATTGCAGAACTCAAACCCTCTAGATGCAATAATGATGCACTCTCAGCGTACTTGGTCAAAGATTGCGTGGAGCCCTTATTCCTGCTCATAGTCTCCATCATCAACTCCTCCTTCAAATCCTGTTCTGTCCCTCTCTCACTGAAAGAATCCTGTATCTCACCACTCCTAAAACAAAAACTCTGCCATCCACACCAACTACTGCCCCGTTATAACCGTCTCCTTTCTCCTTAAAATCATGGACAGAGTAGCCTACCTAAAAATCCAACCCTACCTCGAACTCAACCACATTCTAGGAACCTGCCAGTCTGGCTTCCGCCCTAAACATGGAACAGAAACAGCCCTCCTGGACCTCAGAAACCAACTGTACATGGCCATGGATAAGGGATCCCTATCCTTGCTCCTCCCCCTCGACCTTTCTGCCGCTTTCAAGCTGATAGATCACAATCTCCTTTGCCAAGTGCTCACCTCAGCTGCCCACTTCTCCTTTGACACCACCAAATGGACCACATCTGTCCATGCTAACAGAACCTCTAGTGTATTCGCAGGTAAGGCCAGTGCCACACCAACACCCAACTCATGTGTGGTGCCCCAAGGCTCATGCGTCTCGCCTACCCTGTACAATGTCTACACTAAGCTTCTCTTTGACCGTCTCGATGCCTTGGGTATCTCGTATACCAACTACGCCAACGATACCCAAATCCTTATTCCCTTGACTGGCAATCATGCATCAGACATGTTTAAAATCAACCATATTTACGAGATTATCGAAATCTGGATGGTTGAACACAACCTCTGTCTCAATGATGAGAAAACAAAACTCTTGCTTGTCGGCTCCCCTGCCTGTCTGAAGAGTCTTTCTCCTGAGTACAGGTCCTTTTTCATCGATGGCCACCCGATCCTTGTCACATCCCATGTCAAGACCCTCAGAGTCGACCTTGATTCAACCCCATCCATATCCCACCATGTCAACCACATTGCCTCCACTGCAAGCTATGCTACAAAACTTATCAACACCAGTAGACCTTTCCTCACCACAAGCAACGGCCTGGAAATTGCAAGAGCCCTGATCGGCTCAAAACCAGACTACTGCAACTCTGCTCGGCGGCACCTCTGAGAAAACCTTCACAAACTCCAAACCATCCAGAACAATGCTCTCAGACCTGCCTTGCACATTGGTAGAAGGGACCATATCACAACGGCTAGTAGATCTGTCCATTGGCTCCCAGTCAAAGACAGAATTACCTTCAAACAATTGTCCCTCACCCACCGCTGCCTTGCTAACGATGCTCCTGGCTACCTGGTGGACTGCCTAAGACCTACCAGAGCAGCCTGCAGCCACTGCCTCATCACACCTAGATACAAACGAGCGGGTGGCACAAGCTTCTCTGTGCAGGCACCTTCCTTGTGGAACAAGCTGTTGTCACACCTGAGATCGGAACCTTTGCACACCATGATCAGAAGGCACATCAAAACCTTGCTGTATAACTGACCATCTTCCACTTTCCCTTCCCCGCTGACTTTTGTTCACCCTTCTGCAACTTGCGCCAAGATGCCCATGAACTTTGCGCACGGAAACAAATGTATAAATAAATAAATAAATACATAAATAAATGTGACCTAGCAGTTCAGGCTGAAGTGCCCCTTTTGGGGTGAGAGCAAGCTTGATTTTCATATGATCTTTCCCCTTCTGTATGGGTTGGGCAGGCTGAAAAATAATGGTCTGTTGAGTTACCCAGAGCCGTGCCATTGGTTATGATTAATTCAAAACCTTCCAGCCATCATCGTTTGGTTTTGACTCTGATTATTAAACATCTAAAATGTTAATATATGCATATCAATCACTTTACCTATTGGTCTAGAAAATCCTCAGTAGTAGCTCAACAACCGTGTGGAAATTTCCAATAGTGCTCAAAATCATCCAGAAACATTGATTTAGGGAGAAATTGAGAACCTGTCTGCCCTAGCTGGATAACCCAAACCACTTTGACTGCCAAAAGGATGTCAATTTCCCATCCTGTTGCCAGACTTGCTTTAGAAATAATTTCCAAAATAGATCCTTCAGCCTTACAATATGGCCTCTGAACGATAGAAACTTTGTAAAACAGTCAATGAAAAACACACACATCAATCCGTCTGTTCCAAGAAAATTCAAGAAACACTTAGCAATTTTCCTTTATAGATCAGTGGAATATTCATGTCAATGGTCATTGAACAGCTGGAGAACAAGGTTCCTCTGGATAATCAGTGATCAGGCTTTAATCCTCCTCACTGAATGAAATCAGCCTCAGTAGGGACTAGGGACCACAGGCTTGTTACTATGGACCTGAATTCTCTGGAAGCCCCGATGTATGTGTATTTGTCAATTGCATACATAACAATTCAGTTGTAGCCAATGGGTTTTTAGTCCTGGTTTGGTTTCAGTGGAAAACAGCTGGAATAGATAACCCCATATCTGACACAGAGACAGAAAAAAAAAACACAATGCAAAATGTGGCAATTCTTGTCAAAACAGTGTGTCCTTTGAGGTCCCTCCCAGCTCAGAATGGTGTCCTCTGTATTTTTATCCTACAATAGATCGCTAGTAGAGGTGAGCTTTGTCGAGACTGCTAAACTCTTTGCAGGGGTCCCCGGGGACTTAAAGGCTATCCCATTCAAAGGCTCGAATTAAAGCCTGCCATACCTGCACCCACACCTATGCCTTGAAAAAGACCCCTGTTTGGTCGAAACACACGTTAGCTGAACTGTGCAATTAAAAATCACCAATATATACTACAACATTGAGCGTTTTTACTTATCACAGTTTCCTACAACATCACAAACATCAAGCTTTTGAGTCTTTTTCTACATCATAGAACCCTGTAATCAAAGGAAAACTAGCAACCAACCTAGGGCCATTGTGACACAGGTTCAATACCCACACAGGGATACAAGGTAGTGGGTAGCTAACAACATAGCAGGGTGAGGGTAGGCAATTTGGCAGCAAGGAATCTACATGCAACTAGGGGAGGAAACTGTAGGGGTGCAGATCACCCAGTTTAAGATTAGGTGGGAGTGGACCTCAGTGCTTGAAAGAAGCCATGCCTTGAAGAGGAGGGTTTTGAGTATCCACAGGATTACGACCTAACACAGAATGAATGTGAAATGTGACTGGAACCAGAATTCCTGTTAAAAAAATAAATCAAGTGAAAAATAATACATTTTTTGTCCGCATAAAATCGCCCTCTCTCATGATGCTGTCAAACTGATGGTTGGAAAATAAATAATTTTGTATATACAAATACATAACCATTTTTGATGCAGAACTTCGTGCCAGTCCCAGTTTTTTTTCCCCATTGCATGCTGAGATTTGTGGGGACATAATTACAATAGGAAAACAAATCTACACGTCCTAGCATGCAGTGGCGACATGAGGACTGATTTAGGTGTCAAATATGACATAAGGTGACTTGGAAGCTATGCAGAGCCTGTGCTCTGTCAATGCTCCAGGACCCTCTGCTTTGGACAGGAGTGTCTGGTACAGGGTTTAAGTACCTCCTTCTGGTACAATAGATAATTGATTACTTTTAATGAGGCAAGTGTACAACTTTTATGGCTTAGGCACCCTGTCCGGGGGGTCGGACATGGCCGGTAACAGCCTGCCAGCCCAAGCCATGGTAGGCCCGAGCAAAGCAAAGGCCTTGGCAAGAGCTTTGGGTCATTATCGGCCATGTCCGCCTCCCTACTGGGGTATGAAAGCTATTTGCCTCCCAGGATTCATTTGGGGTGCAAATGACTTTCTTTTTTTTCCTCCAGAGATTGGGTGCCGTAAGCAGCGCCAATCTCTGAAGGGGAAAAAGAAACCAAGACAGCCACCACCGTAGGGAAAAGGGACTACGTCCCTTTTCTATTTCCAAACTGGCTGCCAGAGTGGGAGGTGCACCGACCGGAGCATAAAGCTACAGAACTGCAGCTAAGTGGGGAGTGAGTGGGAGGGGATGGGGAAGAGATTTGATTTTTGGGAGGTGAGGGAGTAGGGTGGCAACAGGGAGAGGCTCCCTGTTGCCTCCCCACAAACAAAATAAAAATGGTGTCACCTGGGGAATGGACTCGGCTGTCTTGAACAGCGGGCGAGGAATGTATATTCTCTCCAACTGGTCCAGCCACCTGATTGGCTAATGGCCCTTCCCCAGGTGCAAATGCAGGTTAGGTCAGCAGGATCCTGCATTCCCTGCAGGAATCTATGATGTAACGCTTAAGTCACAGAATCGGCGTGTTCACTCAACTTTCCATCCTCCTGAGGCTCACAAAATGATCCATGCTGAAAGAAGCAACTGCTATTGCTGGACGTTACTGCATTAATAATCCATGGATCGCCCTAATTGTTACAGGATTGGGCTTCAATCGTTATGTGGCTTTGTGGAACACAATCTAATTTATAACCAATATTTGATTAATTTTAATTTCCAGATAGAATGTCAGACTAAACAATGAGTCAGACTCAAACTTGGAGACACAAAAGACATTATTATTTTTCATTTTTTGAGCCCTGTAAATTAACAAATATGCCTCTGTAGGCATTTTTGATTGCCAAAGAAAATCACACTAGACTAAAAGTAAGACATGATAAACTACGGCGACACCAACATCAAAAATTTGGAGGACAAAATAAGAAGCAGCAAAGAAAAGTCAATTGATCACTGGTCTACTTACGAGAGTGTTAATCATTTTGAAAATGAGTTTTCTATGGAAAAATCTATATGCTAATTAACTCCCTGGCATTTATAATGGGTTAAATATAGGGCTACTCTGTGAAAACTGAATTGTTGCTGTTTAAAATGCCATCTCATTAAAACATGAGCTGCTGGTCATATTTCTGCAGGGGTCTGTGCAGCAGACGAATGTGCAAATACGTCCACCAGAGCGGCTGCCCAAAGTGGAACCACATAATATGTTCTGTATGCTGGCGTCAGGCATATGCGTAACGATGGGTCACCTCCACAGCACACTAAAACAAACATTGGCAAAGCTAACGGTATGTGAAAGGCACTTGCTAGTTACTGATATCATAGTACTACCTGGTCCATAAAATCACAACAGCTGAAAAATAGTGCGACTACCTGGACACATGATAGCAGTGCTTGGCAAATGCCTATTTACCTATACCTGTACCCCAAATGCTGACTTTGCCAATGCTTGTTTTAATAATGGCCAGTACTGACAGCACACTTGGTTAAGACATGTTTATTACACCATTAGCCATTTACTGCTGCAATTATGTCATTAACTCTCATCAGACTGCTGAGAAATTGATGTTTCGGATTGACAGAATGAGGTCAAAGAAGTTCCAGGAGAATGTGTATTGGGCAGGGAGGGGCAGGTAGTGGTTGGCAATAGCTTTAGGGATTAGCATGGCACAGTCAACGGGTGGGTAAATAACCAAACCACCCCTACAAGTGAGTGTCCCTCTTAAATGCCATCTCCCACCTAGCTGTACCCTAATGCAATATTTTTTTGGCTTATTGGTGGCGCTGAGGCCCCACTTAATAGCACAAACTAAAAATCTGGCTTCATATTTAAAAAAAGCGCCCATTCATTTGAATTTAAATCCTCTAATGTACATTGTTGCAACATAAAAGGAAAGTAGAAACAGAAATTCGAGCTAATAAACCACTCCTGCACAACACCACCTAGCCATTCACCTCCTGGTCAAAGCCACACTGTAATGCATCATTGGTATGTAAATTGTCATTGACTTCTAGGGTAGCACTATTTTAACAGTCAAACATACCAAGGCCAGAATTATAGCGCATTTGTTCATGCAAATAGATGCATAAACCAGTGATCTATGCCTATGTAAAAATATCAATGTCGATTGCCGCATGCAGCCCCTAACTGCTGCTGGCTTTGGCTGGTGGGATACTGTGCATCGCACTCTGGCGAAGTGGAACCTTTACCACCTCTCTATCAGGTTGTGCCAGAGACCTCTCTGGGCTTAGGGGCATCTTGAGGAGTCCTGAATGGTTGGGGCGGTCTCTGGCTTAACCTAACTTCAGGGGACATTGGCGGCTTGGACCCTCCCTCGGAGGTCAGGTGTGCAGGGCCATCATTATGGACTAACTCAACGGGGCAGAATGTGTGCATGCCATCCTCAGACTCACTCTAGAAAGACACTATGTCACACCAGAAGAATGGGTGTGTGTGGTCTGTGACACGCCACCCTTTCAGGGAAAAATGCAAATAGGTCCCTCCCAGGGGATGCGGCACGCTATCTTTGACACTGCACATTTTCAAGGCATGATTCAAATGTCATCACGCCATGTAGGCATCATGCATACATTGCAATCCAGATTAACCGTAGAAAGATGCAGAGTTCCCACCTCACAATGGGGTATATGGTTTGTGACAGTCCACTTTTTCGGGGGAAGCAGCATGGTGTGAATCTTCGAGACCCTCCTTGCCACTCCAAATGTGTAGTGTGTTAAGTGTAGGCGGTGCTACTTAGATTCTGGCATTTTGTGCATCTCATGATTGACAGCTCGGTGTCCTCATGTTTTGTGCTTCAAATACCCATCAATCTGCATGGAAAATCTGACTATCCTTCAGCAATCCCCAGGCAAAGCAGGTTATGAAAAGTAGAACCCTCTGCATAGTAAGACAAGTGTTAAAGGATTGGTAGTGGGTACCAGTCAGAAGACAATGTGCAAAGTACTGTTTTCCGCTAACCAGTCCTGCACACTCAAGGCAGGTTTTGGATTACTGAAATGATCAGGAGACTTTGATAAGCTTCTCAGTCTTCTTTATTGCAAGTCCCACCAGATACAATGTAACCTTTTAGTCACCTTAATCGATTTTGACCAATTTACACCTCCTTACATCCTTCTATGAGGACATTTTATACGCACACAATCCCCTTTCTTGACCATACATTCTTTTGAGGCCTTCCTGACCTCAAAGTGGGACTCATTGTAAACTTGCCTTTTGCCAATGTTACTTCTGATAATGTCCAAATCAATGTTTTTCAACCATGTTCTTCCTAATCAGGCTGGACACACTCTGGTATTGGGCTTCCTTCCCCTTAAAACGTCAAAGGGAGATACTCCAGTAGTGGCATGAGGGGTAAACCTATAAGCCACAACTGTGTCTTCAGAATCTTTCTTCCAATCACCCCCTTCTGAGATGGCAGACCTAAAACTCTCTTTAATCGCCCAATTGAATCTCTCAACAATACCATTTGTTTCAGGATGATACGTGGAGCTGGCTTTGCGTTCTATATATTTTTATTTTTTAAAACCCATGTCCTCAGAAATTAGTTGGACACCATTATCCGTAAAAATGGTGCTAGGATATCCTTCCCTTATGAAAATCTCATCAAGAAATCTAATGATGTCTCTGGTACATTCATTTGGCATCCAAGTAATCACTAGCCAATACAACAGCATGTCTACTAACACAACACAATATTTTAGCAATCTGTGAGACCTCACAGGCCCTATAATGTCCAAACTCACTTGTTCCCTAGGCATGGAAGGAATAGATATCAAGGTTATGGTTTCTACTCTTATAGCACACCCTTTGGTGATGCCTTCATAATCTGTGCACTCCCGGACAACTCTTTCAACCTGCATATACATACCGGGCCACCAATAGTCTGGTCTTAAGAGTTGTGGGCTTTTGGACATTCTCAGATTTCCTTCATGAGCCATCTCTAAGATTTGTTTCCTGAACTCCTGTCGAAGGAAACAACTTGTCTCCCCTCAAAACCAAACCTTCTTTTATTTGAAGCTCATCAAATACATGTATGATGGCATCAGATATTGCCCCTTTTTAATTTGATTACTCTTTAAACCAAACTCAAGTCTCTCCTTGACGTGAACCATCACCACATCAGTTAACATAGCCTCACACTAATCAGTCTCTGATAACACTTCTTGATTGACACTCAAAACTTGCTCTTCCTTATCTTCTTCACTGTCCTCATCTTCTATCACATTTGTCAACCTTGAAAGACAATCCACTGCCTTGTTCCTTACACCTGGAAGATACTCTAGCTCACAGTCGTTGTTAGGCGGAAACCTGTGCAGTTCCCTCTGGGACCACTGCAAAAGATTTAGGACTACAGGCGTTGGGGGTGAACCCACTTGGTAGCAGTCTGCACCACACAGATTCACGTGGTAGCTGTGGCTGAGCAGTCAGACTTCTCTCAAGAAAAGTTGAGCAGTATGTGGAGTATACAAAATAGGGCAATTCTGCACAGCAAGACAAGCAAACACGCAACGAGGCTTAGTGTAAAGATATTAAGGTATTTATTTATAACAGAACATCTATGAAAAACACTAAGGCAAATCACGGCAAACAAATCAAACACAATTACTCTACGGAGTAGAAAACGATCAATCCCCCTAGCAATATTTCGACAACTCTAGGTTCTACCGGTATCACTTATTTTCAGACGGAGGTGTATACCTCAACCTAGATGACACTCGAACATTAGTTAGGATGGGAGAGAAAAAGATAGGCAGGTCATGAAATCAACACAGTTCAATCCTTCGCGAATAAAATGCAAGGCAGGAAGGCAAGAATCACAATAGATCATGAAGTTCAGAGGCCAGGCCCACTCGGAGAGGGGCAAGGCGCGATGTCCCAAAAAGTCTCTAGTGGAGATGCATTCAAGTCTTAGTAGCAAATTGTTATCGGCAGGTTGAACCAGTTCAGAACTATAAATGAGAAAAGCTTGGAGGCGACCCAACGGAAAGGAGAGGATTAAGACACCTCACTCGAATCGATCGAAAGGGAAGCCAGGCGGACACGATACCTTATTGTGGAGGGCAGCTCCGGCGGGGGCAGATGTTCCTGGTGGTGGATGCATGTCGGGTCTTTGCCAAGAGTAGAGAGGTTCTCGTTGTCAAAGAAAAAGAAAGTCCGGTGCACCACCAGGGAAGAGACCAGCCGCGGAGTGCTCCGTCACAAGGCACCACCTTTTGGTCGCGGTACAGGGGTAGTGGCTATCCGGTTGCCGAGGTGCTCTGCACGGGCAATTCGACCACTGCGTCCTGAGGCGAATAAAAAGCAAAGGGGACTGGTTGTTCCCACCAGCCAGGGGAAGAGACTCTCCGGCAGGGAGATCTCCTCTGTCGTCGGGAAGTGGTGAGTCGGTTCCGCAGGGCTCCACCGGAGGTGTCGTCGTGCAGGTCGGCTCAGCGTTACCCTCGTCGGATTCTTAGGTCCTGTGGCGACTTCTGAAGATCCAGTCCCAAAAGCCCTGCTTTTATGCAGAAAACCCCCATTCATTCAGCCTAGCTGTCAATCAACACATGCTAAGTGGTGAGCGGGAAGGCTCACCACTTGGGCCAATCACTCCAGAGTGCGACCGGAGTTGGCAAGGCAACTCGGTCCAGGGTGCCTAAACCCCCTCCCACACCCCTGTGGTAACCCAGACAGAATGGCACCACTTTGGAGGGTCTCTGTACAGAGCCCGCCAAAAGTGGAACAAAGGGCTCGAACTTTGGTTTAGGAGTCACAGAGACGAACACAGACGCCATTTTACAAACCGAGTTCTGGCAGAAAATACCATCCGATAAACTTATTTAAGATAAGTAGATCGGTGGTACGTTAGAGATTAACGAGAAAAAGTATCAATCTCCAACAATGGGACGAATCCCATAGGGTTATGTTCGGGGTCGAACATAACAAGTAGTTTCCACTGCCACCAGCCAAAACTCGACGAGGGGGGACGGGACAGTGCCCCCTCGAGTAACAGGTCCAGGAGTAATCGAATTACCCCTACTAGTACGTCCACAATAAGATGGTTTGTACTAGTCCTGTTAGTAATTTAGGTCTAGTAAGCCAATGGTGACTTTACATGCCCGGGGAGACAGTAGTCAGTCCCCGGGTATGGAGTCTATGGTGGAGGTCCGCTAGGACGCCCCAGTGTTACGGCACGTAGGGTGCGGTGTAACACACATAGAAAAACATATGAGACCCTATGGAGTAAAAGACCCCATAGCCCATCGAACACATTGACATTTCAAAGGAATTACACACATACATGTCCAAGAGTGGGAAAAAAGAGTCTCACTCTTGGCAGGATGGAAAAAACAAACTCCAGAAATCCAGCAAAGCTGCTGGGGGACTCACTAGGTTAGGAAATTCAGCCTAAACAGAGAATTCTCCCTAACACTCGCCCCCCCAGACTAAGGGACAGGAGGATTTAATCCACTCCTGGATGAATCTCATACCTCTAGTCGATGACATACATCCTAGAGAGACCATCAGCATTTTGGTGGTGACACCCTGACCTGTGCTCAATGGTGAAATCAAACCCTTGCAGGCAGATCGACCATCTCAATAGTTTTGGGTTTTCCCCTTTCATTTGCATTAACCATCTCAAGGGTTGGTGGTCAGTCTGAATGACAAAAGTAGAACCATACAAGTACGGCCTAAACTTCTTCAGAGCCCACACGATAGCAAAGCACTCTCTTTCGATTGTTGCCCACCTTGTTTCAGGATCCTTCAGCTTGCGGCTGATGAAGCAAACGGGGTGCTCCCTACCTTTCCCATCCAGTTGACTGAGTACGGCACCTATTCCTACATTTGAAGCATCTGTCTGCACAATGAAGTGTTGGCGGTAATCAGGAGCTCTGAGTACTGGGGCTTGGCAAAGAGCCTTTTTCAGGTTTTCAAAAGCCTGATTGCACTCCTCGTTCCATTTAACCTTTTTAGGAAATTTGGGCGAGGAGATGACATTCAGTGGAGAAGCTATGGTCCCATAGTTCTCTATGAAATTCCTGTAATACCCAGTGAGGCCTAGGAAGGCTCTCACCTGGGTTTGAGTAGTCGGTGTTGTCCAATTTTGCACAGCTTCAATCTTACTGAGCAAAGGCCTTATTTCTCCACCGCCTACCTCATGCCCAAGATAGACTACCTTACTCTGTCCAATTTGGCATTTACTCGCCTTTATGGTCAGATTGGCTCGTCCAAGAGCCTGCAAAACATCTCTCAGGTGGGTTACATGTTCTTCCCAGGAATTGCTGAACACTGCGATGTCATCCAAGTATGCCATGCAGAAGTCCTCCATCCCATTCAGAACCTGGTTTACCATCCGTTGAAACGTAGCAGGTGCATTCTTCAGTCCGAAAGGCATTACCTTAAACTGGTATAAGCCAACGGGGGTAGAAAATGCAGTTTTCTCCTTGGCATGGTCTGTCAGGGCTATTTGCCAATAGCCTGACGTCAAGTCAAATGTGCTGAGGAACTTGGCGGCGCCAAGTTTATCCACCAACTCATCTGTTCTTGGCAAAGGGTGGGCATCAGTCTTGGTGACTGCATTAAGAGCTCTATAATCCACGCAGAATCTAAGTTCTTTAGATCCGGCCTTTGGTACTAACACAACTGGGCTAGACCATGGACTAGTAGAGGGCTCTATTACCCCGAGATCGAGCATCTTGCTGACCTCACCTTTGATGTGGGTTCGTACGTTTTCTGACATGCGGTATCCTCTGCTTTTGACTGGCAGACAGTCACCAGTGAGTATGTCGTGCTGGCCCCAAGGGGTCAAGCCTGGTGAAAGCGAGAACAGAGAGGCAAACTGATTCAACATAGATTTGCACTCTTCTTGTTGCTCGGGTGTCAGATTGGAGGAGAGATTTACTCCTTCAATTTTTTCATCTAAAGGTAAGCCTCTGAGGAGATCCGGAAGAGCTTCACTCTCTTCTTCTTCCTCGGATGATGCTAGAAGCAACGCTCCTACATCAGGTCGTGAGACATACGCTTTAAGTCGGTTGGTGTGAAAGACTGTCGGAGCCTCCTTGGGATTGCCCAAGTCCACCAGATAGTTAACCTCTCCGAGTTTACCCACTACTCGGAAGGGTCCCATCCACTTATCTTGCAAGGCCCTCTGCCTTGTTGGGATCATAACGAGAACGAGCTGGTCTTGAGCGAACTCAACCATGTTAGCCTTTTGATCGTGCCAGTGCTTGACCAATGCTTGTCCAGCTTTCAAGTTATCGCTTGCTTCCGTCATCATGTGTGACATTCTCCTCCGGAGACCTATCACGTAGTCAGTCACTCTGACTGGCTTGGGGAAGGAGCACTCTCCAACCCCTCCTTAATCAGGGCCAATGGACCTCTGACGGGATGACCATAGAGTAGTTCGAAGGGAGAGTAACCTACTCCCTCCTGAGGGACTTCTCTATAAGCAAAGAGAAGGCATGGCAGTAGAAGGTCCCACTTACGCTTAAGGGTTCCTCTAAAGCACCTATCATGCTCTTCATGGTTCGGTTGAACCGTTCTACCAACCCATTGGTTTGTGGGTGGTAAGCTGTTGAGAACTTGTAAGTAACTCCACAGGTTTTCCACATGGCTTTCATGTAGTGGGACATAAAGTTTGACCCCCTGTCAGAGATTACTTCCTTAGGAAACCCGACCCTAGTAAAAATACCAAGGAGGGCCTTAGCCACAGCCGGAGCTGTAACAGTCCTCATAGGAATTGCCTCAGGATACCTAGTAGCATGGTCTACTACAACAAGTATAAACCTGTTGCCTGAGGAGGTTGGAGGATCAAGGGGACCAACGATGTCAATCCCTACTCTCTCAAATGGGACTCCCACAACTGGGAGAGGCACTAAAGGTGCCACATTCTTGGAGCCAACCTTACCAGAGATCTGGCAGGTGTGGCAGCTCCTGCAGTGTTTTTCTACTTCGGCCCCCATCTTCGGCCAATAGAAGTAGAGAGAGAGCCTTTCCTTAGTCTTCTTGAAACTCAAGTGACCAGCCAAAGGAATCTCGTGGGCTAACTGCAAGAACTGTGGTCTGTTCTCTTGGGGTACTACAAGTCGTTTGTAGTCTCCAGGTGCAGACTCGGTCGGTTCACTGTAGAAGAGGCCATCTTCCCAGTGCAACCTGTATTTCCCAGGCTCTTGCCCTTCAGCCTGAGCTTCTGCCTGGTGGCGAAGACCTTCCAGAGTTGGACATTCTCTCTGTCCCTTACTGAAGTCTGCCCTGCTGGGTCCACCTTCTGCCAGTAAAGACTGCAGCTCAGGATGGTCAACAGGATCCAGATCTCCAATGAGTTCCTGGCCTTCCATTAGCTCTTCCTCAGAGTCTAATTCTACCACACAGGGTTGTACCTCCCTCTCAGCCTCGGCTGGAGGTGGAGTTACGGGTGTAACTTTGGACAACCGCGGGGAAGTCCGTGTTGGCTGCACTGGAATGCTGGCTGCTGGTTTCGGGATAGAAGTCTTAGGTTTCCCTTTCGCTTCTGATTTCTTGGAGACAGCGGCCGACAATTCCAGTGGAGCAGGAGTGATTTCTTTCTTCATCATCTCCTGGAGAGTACCGCGCATGGTCCTCTCTCTTGCAGGTCTGGTTAGCTCCTGTAACCGTTTACTAGGAGGTCTGGGAGTATGCGATACAACTCCGAGAGTTTTCAAATCGTTACCCAACAGTACGCGTCCTGGTACCTCACTCTGTATGCTGACAGGTATCTTCACAGTCATGTCGTTACACTGGATGAGAACTGGTAATTGGGGAAGCATCTGCACAGGCCCTCCAGCTAACTTGGTGAGGCGTTTGGGTGCCTTAGCAACATCCTCAGCCTGAAAAAATGATTTATCCACCACAGTTATGCTGGCCCCAGTGTCCCTAATGGCAGGAGTCTCCTGACCATTCACCTGGACACTGTCCTTATAATACTCTTTAGTATTATCGGGGATAGAATTATAGACATCTAAATTCTGTTGTTCCCACAACCCCAGAGATACTAAAGAAACGCTGGCTGAGACTCCAATGGGTTCGTCAGCTAGCAGTAGAAAGTTTCCACTTGCCATTTGGACTTCCTCCTCTGGAGCGAAGGCTAAGGAGACAAGCTGGACCCCTGAAGGTTTACCCTTACATCTGGGATCTCCTTTCACGTGGTCAGTCGAGCCACAAACAAAGCATTTACCGAATGCTTTCTGGAATGGTGGCTTGTTCTGACCTCCTTCCGGTTTGGCACCAGAAGACACACTATTCTGCTGTGGTTTTCCCGTGGCTTACCCTTCTGGTTTTGTTTGGGGCCCTCTTTGGAATGTGAGTTATTAGAATTCTCTTTTGAGTCTTTTTTAGGCTGTTTTCCCTCATCCTTTTTCTGAGTTGCCCCAGAATCCTTATGAGTAGCCCTGTTGGCAACCCACAAGTCAGCAGCCTTAGCTAGTGCCCGGGAATCCAATTCCTTCGAATCAGCCAAGTGCTGTCTGAGCTCAGGAGAACAGGCATCATAAATAGACTCCAACATAAAAAGATTCCTCATACCCTCATAAGTGTTCACTTTGTAACCCTTAATCCATCCCTCTAAGTTTTTCAACCCTTCACTCACCCAGGTAGCCCAAGGGGTACCATCATGCTTTTTGAGGGTTCTAAACCTCTTAAGATACTGGGAAGGGGTCTTCCCGAATCTAGCTATTAAAGCTAGTTTCACACTTTCGTAATCCGTCTTATCCGCCTCCCCCAACTCCATTACCACATCAGTCGCAACAGGAGGGAGCCTAGAGAACAACCAGGGAAGTAAAGCATTCCCGGTGATGTCCTGGAGCCCATGATTGTATTCAAACAGTTTCAACCAATCCAACACATCCAATCTCGGTTCATACATACCCACTAATTCCTTCGGCATCCGGGGTCTTTTGGGACTGGAGCTCCTAGAGGAACCAGAGGAGAGAGAAGCATTTTCCATAGACAACTTTTTCATCTCTAACTCGTGATTAAGTTCTATTTCCCTGAGTCTTAACTCAGCTTGCTTCTGCTCAGCCTGGGCATTCATCCGTCTGAACTCGAGCTCTTGGTTTCGTTCAGATTGAGCCAAGAACCGTTTGTATTCTAGTTCGAGCTTCATTTTTTCAAGTTCAAAATAAGCAGGGTTACTTGTGGGACCTGGTATGGGCCCGTAGGCACAGCTGGTAAGGCAGGTAGAGGAGCAGGGGAGACAGTTTCGTTAGCCTCTCCGTCCTCGTCAGCCTCTTCATCGCTATCATCAGAATTACGATTCAGATCAACACCATCACTGTTATCTACATTTGCTGGAGAGATTGGTTCCTCTGAACCAGTACCCAGACTTTGGTTCGCCAGCAATCTCTCGATTAGTTCTAACTTCTTGCCTCTTACAGAAAGATTCTCTTGCCTACAGAGAGCTCGCAGACTCTCAGTATTTTCACCTGACAAGACTCTTGACTGTAAGTTTCCATCGTAGACATGTTTTTTGAAAGTTGCTTTTTGTGCAAAGTTTTGTGGTTAGTTATCCTACAGTGTCGAAAAGCACTCTAAACTGTATACTCGAATACAAATCCCACCGCTGTACACCAGTGTTAGGCGGAAACCTGTGCAGTTCCCTCTGGACCACTGCAAAAGATTTAGGACTACAGGCGTTGGCGGTGAACCCACTTGGTAGCAGTCTGCACCACACAGATTCACGTTGGTAGCTGTGGCTGAGCAGTCAGACTTCTCTCAAGAAAAGTTGAGCAGTATGTGGAGTATACAAAATAGGGCAATTCTTCACAGCAAGACAAGCAAACACGCAACGAGGCTTAGTGTAAAGATATTAAGGTATTTATTTATAACAGAACATCTATGAAAAACACTAAGGCAAATCACGGCAAACAAATCAAACACAATTACTCTACGAAGTAGAAAACGATCAATCCCCCTAGCAATATTTCGACAACTCTAGGTTCTACTGGTATCACTTATTTTCAGACAGAGGTGTATACCTCAACCTAGATGACACTCGAAATTAGTTAGGACGGGAGAGAAAAAGATAGGCAGGTATGAAATCAACACAGTTCAATCCTTCGCGGATAAAATGCAAGGCAGGAAGGCAAGAATCACAATAGATCATAAAGTTCAGAGGCCAGGCCCACTCGGAGAGAGGCAAGGCGCGATGTCCCAAAAAGTCTCTAGTGGAGATGCATTCAAGTCTTTGTAGCAAATTGTTATCGGCAGATTGAACCAGTTCAGAACAATAAATGAGAAAAGCTTGGAGGCGACCCAACGGAAAGGAGAGGATTAAGACACCTCACTCGAACCGATCGAAAGGGAAGCCAGGCAGACACGGTACCTTGTTGTGGAGGGCAGCTCCGGCGGGGGCAGTTGTTCCTGGTGGTGGATGCACGTCGGGTCTTTGCCAAGAGTAGAGATGATCTCGTCGTCGAAGAAAAGTGAAGTCGGTGCACCACCAGGGAAGAGACCAGCCGCGGAGTGCTCCGTCACAAGGCACCACCTTTTGTCGCGGTTACAGGGGTAGTGGCTATCCGGTTGCCGAGGGTGCTCTGCACGGGCAATTCGACCACTGCGTCCTGAGGCGAATAAAAAGCAAAGGGGACTGGTTGTTCCCACCAGCCAGGGGAAGAGACTCTCCGGCAGGGGAGATCTCCTCTGTCGTCGGGAAGTGGTGAGTCGGTTCCGCAGGGCTCCACCGGAGGTGTCGTCGTGCAGGTCGGCTCAGCGTTACCCTCGTCGGATTCTTAGGTCCTGTGGCGACTTCTGAAGATCCAGTCCCAAAAGCCCTGCTTTTATGCAGAAAACCCCCATTCATTCAGCCTAGCTGTCAATCAACACATGCTAAGTGGTGAGCGGGAAGGCTCACCACTTGGGCCAATCACTCCAGAGTGCGACCGGAGTTGGCAAGGCAACTCGGTCCAGGGTGCCTAAACCCCCTCCCACACCCCTGTGGTAACCCAGACAGAATGGCACCACTTTGGAGGGTCTCTGTACAGAGGCCCGCCAAAAGTGGAACAAAGGGCTCGACCTTTGGTTTAGGAGTCACAGAGACGAACACAGACGCCATTTTTACAAACCGAGTTCTGGCAGAAAATACCATCCGATAAACTTATTTAAGATAAGTAGATCGGTGGTACGTTAGAGATTAACGAGAAAAAGTATCAATCTCCAACAATGGGACGAATCCCATAGGGTTATGTTCGGGGTCGAACATAACAAGTAGTTTCCACTGCCACCAGCCAAAACTCGACGAGGGGGGACGGGACAGTGCCCCCTCGAGTAACAGATCCAGGAGTAATCGAATTACCCCTACTAGTACGTCCACAATAAGATGGTTTGTACTAGTTCTGTTAGTAAATTTAGGTCTAGTAAAGCCAATGGTGACTTTACATGCCCGGGGAGACAGTAGTCAGTCCCCGGGTATGGAGTCTATGGTGGAGGTCCGCTAGGACGCCCCAGTGTTACGGCACGTAGGGTGCG
The DNA here is from genome assembly GCA_002915635.3 of Ambystoma mexicanum. Taxonomy (NCBI): domain Eukaryota; kingdom Metazoa; phylum Chordata; class Amphibia; order Caudata; family Ambystomatidae; genus Ambystoma; species Ambystoma mexicanum. The sequence continues at coordinate 939,270,183 of CM030325.1, forward strand.
GTGTAACACACATAGAAAAACATATGAGACCCTATGGAGTAAAAGACCCCATAGCCCATCGAACACATTGACACTTCAAAGGAATTACACACACATACATGTCCAAGAGTGGGAGAAAAGAGTCTCACTCTTGGCAGGATGGAAAAAACAAACTCCCAAAATCCAGCAAAGCTGCTGGGGGACTCACTAGGTTAGGAAATTCAGCCTAAACAGAGAATTCTCCCTAACAGTCGTATTCCTGTAGACTCACTACAAACTTAGGAATCCTGGATGATACCTAATCTAAACCCTTTGTGGTGAGAATCTCTTTCAAAGATTTGTGATCAAATCTCTCTGTAAACTTTACACCCCACGAAAAGGAACACAATTTCTCAATCGCCCATTTGATTGCCAATAGTTCTTTTTCAATAGAGGAATAATTCCTTTGAGCACACCTTAAAACCCCTGAAGCAAACGCAACAATGGACGTTCCTCCTTCGGTTTTCTGGGAAAGTACAGCACCCAACCCATGAGTGCTGGCATCTGTCATCGGTACACTTTTCCTCCCTGGATCAAAATTGCTGAATGTGGGAGCTTTTGCCAAAACTAATTTTGCCTCCTGAAATTCTTGTTCACGTTGTTCATTCGATTGGAACCTGACTCCCTTCTTAACCAAGATTCTCATGTTAAAAGATTTGTCTGCTTACCCTGAAATAAATTTGGCCTACTATTCAGCCATTTCAAGGAAAGAGGCTATTTTTTTCTTTATCTGTGGGACTGGGAAAACTTACAACATTTTTTACTATACTGACTTTTGATCTAATGCCTTGCTCAGAAATTTCATGTCCCAAGTACTGGATTACTGACTTCCTAAACTTGCATTTATCCTTGCTCAAGGTCAACCCAGCATTCATGAAAATATCAAGAACTTTCCTCAATCTGACACCATGCTCCTGTCGGGGGGGAATTCTGCCGGGGTCGGCCGGGCCGTCCGCAGACCTCCGGGCAGGGAGGCCCCAACTCCTCCCGTATATCCCAAAAGAGATAGAGTATGAGACACACGCAAGAAGCAAGGTGACTCTGCTGTTTATTAGACAAAAACGGCAGGGATGGGTCAAGGATCGTACGCGTCCGTCCTGACACACACACAATCGTGGGGCTCGCAGGCCCTTTTTACCTTAGTATGACGCGCTACTTGCGTCACCTTGGAAAGTTAGCAAAAAACCTATCGCCACTCTTAATTGGTTGCTCGAGTGGTAGGGTTAGTATAGCATACGTATAGAGAACAATGTTAGTGGTCAAAGGTTAGTCAGGTGATATATCTGGGTTGTCCCTACAATTAGATACATGAGAATTGTTACATGAAGACCCCTGATGATTGGTTAATGTTAATGGCGTCAGTGGTAAGAGCCCCATGTTCTGATTGGTGCGCTTGCGAGCCTCCCAGTCTGGGACCATCGCTGTTCCCAGCTCTCGGTGCACCTGTTATTTGCAACAATGTTTCACTATGAGGACGTGCAGAAAATGTGAGGACTTATTCATAAGCTGGAAGGCCGACTACTCCCACTGTCGCAGATGTCCATTGAGCCTTTTAATTGTATCTGCCTGTGTCTTGTAACGAGGGATCCAGACGCCTTTTCTGGCCTTGGCATCCTGTCAGGTTCGGCTTGGTCACGTGAGGTGGGACCGTGTTTGAGGCAGAATTCTGCACAATTAATATTGTTTTTCCACTGTGTGCCTGGTTTAATTTGCAGGTGTGACTTTGACGTTGGTGTGCGGCGTGCGAGGTTGCAACATCGTGCCCTTGATTGTCCGCTTTCGGAATGTGGGTTTGCAACATTGCGACCTTGGCTGTCTGCTTTCGCCGGCTCATTCTGCAGGATCAGCAACCTGACTCTTGTTCTTTTAACGTCCATGGAAGTTCTTGCTTGCGCCTACTTAGGCCTGGTGTATAGGTGGAACCGTTTGGTGCACAGGCGCTTTAGGTTATAGTATCATATTGTCTTATCCCAGTATCGTGTCTTCGTTATATTTCTCATTATGGCACCTGGTTTTAGGAGAAGCGTAAGCAAGCTCTTTATATGGGTTCATGATGCGTCTTGCGTTTCTGCATTTTGAGAGCCTATGTGGAAAATAATAAAGATGCACGTCCGTGAGTATGTCTGTCGCCTACGTCATAGCACTGAGTATATTCTTCGTGTAGATGGTGCGGAGTGTCCGGTGTGTATATTTGCACAGGTGCCTGACCGTTGGCTAGGTCGTCATGGCATCTCTAACGACGTGTAGGTTTTAGTCTAGTTGATCCGTGCCGCAAGGTGTCGGCATGGACAGGGCGGCTGCTTGGCAGGCAGATGGACACATCCGTATGTTCCTGTACCAGGGTATTTGATCGTCTGGTAGATGGGCAAACTCTTCTCGTGGCGGGTGCCTGGCCGTGATCCTTTAGGCCAGGCGCGAGAGGGGAAGGACGGGAGCCTGGTCTTCCATTCTCCCACTTCAGTCCCCCTCTGGTCGACTTGTCGACCACAAACATATCCTTTTCGTTATCTCCTCTTACTCTCCATATCTTAGTTATTCCTCCTAAATGTCCATAGTGGTTCACATGATCTTCAAATGACCAATACATATATTCACAGGTTCCTCCAGGAGTACAGTATACCCATTTCCCTATGTAACTCCTGGGGTTTCTTGGGTTCTCGATCTTCACAGATGGTGGGTCCAGGTGGTTGGTGATGATCTGGTTGCGCAACTTCTCTCTCTCTTGTATGATTGTGCCTGTGTGTTGGCCGTCATCTGCTGGCATCAAGGGGTGCATACCGACCATTTCAAGCAACTCGTCAGTGGTGCATGCCTTCCGGGCCTTCCAAAATCTTATTATGATCAGTGTAGCTCCAGCCAAAATAGTACAACCAATTATAATTTTCAGTCCATCTGACAGCCAAGATGGCATCCATGACCATAATATTGAAAACCAGCTCTCATCCTTTTTCACACCTTTACTTTCATCCATCATTTTGGAGTGCATCTTGGCTAATTGTGAAACTGCTTCTGTCAGTGTACCGTTGTCAGCATCGTTGGCAGGAATGAACGTGCAGCATGATTGTCCTATCTTTGCGCAGACTCCTCCTTCCATGGCTGTGAGGAGGTCCAATACATATCTGTTCTGAAGTGCTACCATCCTTATAGCTTGCAGCTCCACTTTTATTGCGTTAAATCCACTTACTGTAGAATTGATGGTCATCATTAGTTCCCATCTAGTTATCTGGAGCCATTTTGCGTTTGCGTAAGCCTGTAGTCCCGGATGTATTATTGAGGAGAAGAACATTGCTGCTCTGCTGAATAGTCTGTGTTCTGGCGGAATTGAAGTGAGTGCCGTTTCCGACCTTCCCCATAGGTAATTTCCTGTCAGAGGTTCTCCTTGTCTTTTCCTTCTATTTAGGACAGTAATTATTACCGTTGTTCCTGTTCCCTGGCCCTCCTGAGGTGTGGCAGATCTCTTCTTCCTCTTGCGCCCTTCCTCCATTTTGGAAAGTTCGCCACATTCACATGCTTCTGGGTACCACTAGTGATGGTACATTGACGTGCACCATCGTGCATACACCATTCCACAGAGGGGGCAGTGTGTGGTATGCCTTTTCTCCACACGGCCAGTAATGGTCCATTATCACTGCTGTTCCTGCTCCCCCTCAGGTAACTCCATCACGCTTGCACAGTTGGTGTTGTATCCTACGTCCACCTCTCCTTTATGTTGTAGCATACCTTAGGCGCAGTCAGCGGCAGTATTGTTATTGGGTCTTCATCCGTCTCTATCCACGTGAGCATGGCACGTACTTGATCCAAGTCGTCCAACATCTGTGGTTGTGTGCATCGATAGTTGAAATAGTTTCTTTTGTTATCATGTTGCTGCCAATCACTCCTATCTCCCATTTGTTGTCCATGTACACCTTCCCGTTTATCGTACCAGTGGCCTCTCCCAACATCCTGGTTTACCAGGAACTTCAGTGGCGTACCAATCACATGGTAAATACTGCAGTGTTACTTTCTTTGTTTCCCCTTTTTCGGGACCACTTGTTATGTATCTGAATGCTTCAGCATGTAAACTGCTCTTGTGGTAACTCAAATAAGTCTTGAGGAAATTGTTTTCATATGGGTATGAGTCTCGTGTTTTCCACACCAGATGCACCACTGTCCCTTGAAATCTTCCTTTCGTTTGGAACAGTGCCAAGTATATTATGCATCGTTGTAAGAGGATTCAATTCAACACTACAGCTAAGTCAACGCCTAGTCTATAATACTGAATGAAAACCCTTATTGATATAACTTTATGTCCAGTTCATGCGTTCTGGATGACTACCCCTATATAACATCCCTCTCTTGGAATCCTCCTGACCCCACTGAGCCAAGAAGTAGTTCTGTTTTGCAAGTTAAAAGGTTTAATTGATAATTTAAACAATATATTTATATATATATATTATTATATATATATATCACACTTTTATAATAAATTAATAATTGAATATCACACTTAATCTGATATGGTAAAGATTAACAACGGAGATTCTGCACTAGCACACTTCTTTATAATCACTAAGGGAGTTGACATGAAATGGATAAGATAGCAACAATACTTTTATGGTTTCCAATGGATGCAATGTGGAATGAAATGTAGTACAGAAAATAACTAGATAGGATTTCAGCAAAGACAATGTAATCACTTTCTTGTACAATTCACCCCCCCCTTTTATGCAATGCAAGGAAAGGGAAGGGAGGCACACAATTCTCAGAAATGCAATTCAAACGTAATTCAGTTCACCCAGCAACTTAGACTACAGAAGTTGAAAACACAGGCCCAAATGCTTTTAAATGTGCTGGCAATGAAGAAAAAAATATGCTAAAATGCTTTTAATTCCCTCTAGAGGTTCAGGTGAGTGGTATCTAGTTAATATTAGCTCAGGCTCACTCTAGCAGTGATGCAGGGATAGTTTTTATGAGACAAACGATTTTTTTCAAAGGAAAGCAAAAGCAGCTATCTTTTGCAAGTGGAGAAATGTTCAAATCGCGGCAAAATTTGCGAATGCGCCGGGCGCTATTACAGAAGAACTACAAGGGCTATGAAAGCCTAGGATCTCAGCTTCCAGACGAAAGTTACTGCAAGTCTCTAAGACAAACGGTCGCGGAGATATGAGCGATTTTGTGAAGGTCGTTTTTCAGATTTGAATTTTTAAAGTTCAAAAAGACAAGTGCAGCTTTATACTAGAAAATGACAGGTGACAGCTTTACAAATGACAGGTGACAGTTAGGAGGCAGTTCTACTTAGATTAAAATAGAATTGAATTATATTATTTTAACTAAGAGATTGGTTCTGCACAGTTCTACTATGTACTCACACTATATTTAGAAATATGCCTCACCACGGATCTCGTCAGGTTTTGGACTGGACTCCGGTTCAGCTCTTTGGTTCTGCTAACATTGGCCTGGGTCAGCTCTGCTCTCTCTCTCTGGATACAGCACTGCTTCTGGATTCTGGAGATTGAGGGATTTGAAGTCTGGATCTCTGGATGTTGATGGAGGTAAAGTATGGATTTTCCCGGCAGAGCTTCCAGCTGCAAATGGATTTGAAGGTCCCTATCTGTCCTGTCTGTCTGCTTTTATCTGTTTTTGAAATGGGTGTGTGTGCAGCATCACTAGACCCTACCCCTCTCCACTTGCCATTGGCCCAATTCTCCCCTCTCCCATGATTGGGGAAGGAACTGTGAGTCAGAGCGATGTCATTTTATGGCTTGCAGAGAGGACACTCCCCTGTCAAATTGCACATAATCTATATTTGGATTAAAAAAAAACATATTTGCACAGGTACACATTTGTTTAAAATTACATGCACCCCCTCACATATCACAGGAGGTATCCCCTGTTCAAACTCTGCTCTTCCTGAGAGCTTGCATTCAGAAATGGCAATATTTTGCACTTTTAAACTGGTTTGCAATACCGGACATTAACCCCAATTTACACACATGTGCGCAAGGAGTATGGACATTAGTTGATGAAGTGTCAGATTTTTCACATGCACACATTTTGAGTATTATCCTCTAACTGCTGAGTTTCCCCCAGAACATCACACAAATTGGAGTTTGGGCTTGAATTGAAGGTACATTTTTTAAATTAAGGCTCTCAAAGTTATACATTTCTGTCATTTGATTACAAAGAGTTATCAGTGTTTCTGTAAAATATATATTTTGCTTTCAATTCAGTTCTCAGAGTGTTGGAGTCCGCCTCCAAGACTTGGGTGGGTCGAGTCACATGTGTCCTCTGGCAGGCAGGCCTTTGTTGACAGGAAACAGTAAAAATCACATATTCCTTTCAGAGAGAGGGGCCATTGTGTGGTCTCTGGGAAGCTGAGATCAGGAGCCAGGGAGCCACTTTGCATTTAATTAACAGAACCCTGTGATTTCCTGGCTTCTTGTGTGTGAGTTCTGAAGTGTCAAGAGTTCTCAGGAAAGGCAACCCCTTTGAACTTTTAATTAATTAAGACCCCTTTCTTTGCACTAGGACAGTTTTGCAAGACAGCTCTCCTGTCAGAGTTTAGACGCTAGTGTCGCCTTTGAGGATTTTGTTGGTACTGCATGCAATTTTGGATCTTTCTTGGATTAATGCATTCTAACAGGAATGGTTCTTACATGGTAGTAAATCCTTGCTTAACATTGTTTTGATGGGGCTCCTTACAGTAAAGATGATTATGTGGAACCCCACAAAAGGGTTGAATCTTTAAAGTGGTCCAATGAGTCACGATTTCAGCAACTTTTGACATCAGTAACAGTGGATTTGTTAACAAAGAACCTTTCTTTACACTGGTGGGTGGCAAGTTAGGTAACCATTTTGGTGTGCGCACAACTGCGCAGCTCTCCTGGATTCTGGATGAAATGATGGGCGGCGACAAGCGCATCCCCCATCTTTACCCACTCAATGATTTTTTTTTGTTCTGGGGTAAAATGATGGGCAGCGACAGCTTAATCCCGCATATTTACCCGTCTAATGATTCCACATGGTCAAAACCCTCCACAAACCCCCCGCGCCCGACTGCGCTTTGACTTGAGTCGAGGGGGAGTCGGTTGCAAGGGAGGTTTTGAACCCTGGCGCTGGTATGTCCACATTATTCTTCTTCCAACACTGTAGATGGCACAGGTTCAGCATCTTCCTCTCCATCCGGTCAGATCGATCAGTTCTCCTCGCCGGTTCCTGATGGGAAGATTGGCGGTACCCGGGCCCTTGCGTCTCGGCTCCCCGGTCTCCAGATCGTCCTCCTTGTCCCATCTCCAGGTTTTCTTTCTCCTAGGACGACAAAGGAAGAGCGGCAATACCTACTCATAGACATTTTTCCACCACTGTTGAGATAGTGGGGCAGCATATGCATTTCATCATAAACGAAAATCGATATATCTTATTTTGAAAAAAAAAACAGTATAACTAAGAGACAGTTTCATGCAAATCACAATATTTTAGAGACTAGATGTGGTATGTTTTATGGTTGGATCTGAATTAGTCTGAGACAGTACCCGCTAGGATTCCAGAGGATTCCTCCAGTTGTTGCAGAGTGTGCCTGGGATGGCAACATTTCAACTGGTTTATGTGGACCCACTTGTCTTCCCCCTCTGCCAAACCGCCTTTGGGGATGCAGACCTTATAGGCCACAGGGGAGATTTTGTCGATGATCTCAAAGGGTCCCTTCCATGTAGGCAAAAATTTGCGCTGTTTTGCCTGGTTCCTTTGGAAGTTGTATAGATAGACCCGGTCTCCCACCTGATATTCCTTCCTGGAAGTTTTCAGGTCATAATGGGTCTTCATGCTATCAGCCGATCTTTCTAGATTCCGCTGAGCATAAGCAAAAGCATGTTGAAGGTGTTTCCTTAAATTCTCCACATACTCATGAGTAGTGGAGGCATTTATCAGTGTCTGCTCTTGGGTCCTGTAGAGCAAATGCTGAGGAAGCACCATCTTGCGCCCAGTCATCAACTCAAATGGTGACATTTTGGTTGCAGATGAAGGGGTAGATCTGATGGCCATTAGGACCAGAGGTAATCGGATATCCCAACTTGGCCCAGAATCTGCCACAAACTTCTTTAATATGCTCACAATTGTCCGGTTATATCTCTCTACTGCCCCAGAAGAAGCTGGTCTATAAGCAATATGCAACTTCCTTTTGACCCCCAGTATCTCCCACATCTTTGTCATTACTTCACTGGTGAAGTGGCTACCCCTGTCTGACTCAATCCTTTGAGGTAGACCAAAACGGGAAAAGATGTGGTTAATCATCAAGGCAGCTGCAGTTTCTGCCTTGCAATTTGGGGCTGGGAGACATTCCACCCACTTGGTAAACAAGCATGTCACAGTCAACATGTACTTATTCCCCCTAGCAGAGCGAATCACAGGGCCTACAAAGTCGATTTGTAAATCTGACCATGGCAGTGTCATCCCCCTCTTTTGGAGAGGCGCACGGTGCGTGAGGGATGATGGCTGAAATTGTGCACACACAAGACACCCCTTCAAGTATTGGTCGAGGTCCTGCCCCATGTGTGGCCAGTATGCAACCTCTCTTAAGATTTCCAATGTTGTGTGAAACCCCTATGACCGGCGGTGGCCGCATCATGGGCGTGACTTAACATCAGGCTTCGGAATGAGGTAGGAACCACCCACTGATCGTGGCCAGCTTTGGATTTCCTTACCAACAAACCGTCTTGGATTCGGAACATTTTTGGACATTTCATCAACACTCTTAGGTCCTCTTTCCCAATGTAATCGGTATCCGTCAGGGGAAAGTTCTCAGGGTCCTCAAGGTGCTGGTAAAATTACCAATAATTGGATCCCCCTTCTGAGCGGTAATCAAATCAGCATCAGGGGTCTCCTTACTCCATTGTGCAATTGAAAGGTCATTGTGAGCATTTGTCTGGGACCTAGTGATAGCAGTGACCTGGATTTCCCCCAACAGGGACTCAATCTCAATTAGATCCCCTTGGATGCCCCGGTTTTGGCCAGCTGATCAGCTAAGTCATTTCCAGTTTTGTCTGGTCCTCTACTTTGGAATGACCCTTGATCTTTTTCCAATAGATGGTCATCTCATTCGAGGTGACCAGATCATCAATGTTTTGGATCAACTTCCCATGTTTCAAGGGTTTGTTGTTAGCACATAACATGCCTCTGGTTTTCCAATTAACCAGGTGCTCCACGAACCCGTTCCGTACATAATCCGAATCTGTGATTATGACCAGTTCGTGGAGTTGATGCTGGACAGCAGTGAGGATGGCCTGATGCACAGCCATCAATTCTGCCACCTGACTACTTCGGGGACCAATTTTGTATCCAGCGGAGGGTTCTGGGGACTCATTCACCCATGCATTCCCTACGCCGGCCACCAGTTCTTTCTCCCCGTTGTTGTCAACATGGTAAGAGCATCCATCCACATAGACAGTGGCATTCCCTCACACTTGTCTCTTCAAAGACTTTGTGTGGGGAATTAAGGTATGCCTCCATGTTGTCCTTTATTTTTAGACTTTCGTCCTCGAGACAGTTTTCTCTGGCACAATCATGCAAGTCAGCCAGACCTTGCGCGAGGGGACTCTTCTTGTTTTGGCCATATCTGACCTCCACAGGAAAGCCTTGCATTGACAGAATCCAGGAAGTAATTCGGGAATTACTCACATTTCCGGCCCGGATTCTGTCACTTTGGAGATATTGCAGAGGCTGGTGTGGAGTCTCCACTATGATGTGTTCCCCCTGGATAAACGGGCGGTAATTCTTCAATGCCCACACCGTTGCCAGGAGTGCCTTCTCACAATCGTTGAATTTTTCCTCCACAGAGGATAAAGTTTTGCTCGCATAGGAGATTACTTTATTGACCTTGTCATGCTTTGGTATAATACTGCCGTCAAGCACGTATTAGAGAACCCGTCTCCAGGAAGAACTCCTTGTTTCTGACAGGGTAAGCTAGGCAAGGCGCTTGTGAGAGGCTTCTTTTGAGTTGTCTTACTGCCTCGGCTTGTTCTGGACCCCATTCCACTTGACCCCCCCTTCAGGAGATGAATCAGGGGTCTGGTGATCTCTGCGTAGCCCTCAATGAACTTTCTGCTGTAATTAGTCAGTCCAAGGAGGCTCCTTAGTTCCCGCAGAGTTGTGGGGTCTTTCAGTTTCTGAAGTGCTTCCACTTTCTTTTCCTGGGGACAGAGACCCTGAGGAGTAATCTCATGCCCCAAGAAATTAACACGGGTTCTACACCACTGTGCTTTCTGAAAGGAAAGTTTTGCTCCGGCGGCCCTCAACTGCGTCAGAACATAACGGATCTCCGCTATGTGTTCCTCCACAGATGAACTTTTGATGAGGACATCATCTACATAAGCCAGGTTACCCCTCGCACCCAGGTCGGGCATGGCCTTATGTAGGAAAATGTTGAATTCATTGCCGGAGTTGAGGTATCCGAAGGGAGTCCGGGTCCATGTGTACTGCTGGCCCCCAAAGGTAAAAGCCAGCTTGTATTGTCCTCCCTACTGACAGGCACAGTCCAGTATCCATTGGTCAGGTCTATTGCAGTGAATACCTGTGACCCTGGATCTGGGCCAGCCCTTGGTCAATGTAGGGCAGAGGCCATCGGGAAGTATGGACCCGTTTGTTGAGCTCCCTGAGGTCAGCGCAGAGTCTCCACTGGCCGTTTGGCTTCAATATTCCCAGCACCGGATTATTGAAGGTGCTGTGGACTGGACGGATTATTCCCCGGGACTCAAGGTTCTTAATTATTTCAGTAAGGGACTCCATTGATGCGAGAGGCAAGCGATATTGCTTCACAAACACAGGAGTCATGCCAGGGTCCGTGGGGATTGTTGTTGTGTGGATGTCAGTGCGACCACAGTCATATGAGTCTACCGCAAAGAGATCTTGGAAATCCAAGAAAACTTGTTTCAACTTTTGCTTTTGTTCCAGAGTCACACAGGCATCAGCTAGGTTGACTCTCTCTTCCACCATCTGCCTGAAGCCTGGAAAGACTTCTGGTTTGGCTATCTCAGCGGCCTCCTCCAGCTGGGTGGAGAAGTCCCTGGTCAGAGTGCTGATTTGGACTGGAGGCTTCAGGTGGGAAAGGCAGCCCTCATGGACCTGGAAAATCACCTCATCCCTCCTGAAGTCACAAGTCACATCTTCCTTACCATAAGGGCAAGAAGTGTACACCAGGAAGTTCCCCCCATGCCGGGTAAAAATCCTGTCTGGTGTTGTATTGTCATCACTGTCACGTCAAAGCAGTCCTTGGGGATTGGCCCTAACAGTTCATTACCTAAATCGATGGAAAAATGTCGGTCATCAACCGCCATTCCAATAATGGTGCCTGCGGCTAGAGTAATACTCTTTAAGTCGCTGTTATCCACCTCTATTAGAATGGTGTCATGTTCTATGTTGACTAATGGAGTTGGGTTTACCCCTAACCCTTGCTGTTGGAGAGAAGCATTTAGATGTATGTAAGCATCAGGGTTTTGCAAATATTGTCCTCTTTTTAACTTTCACTTCCAGGGAGAATTGTCGGGTCCTTTCTGGGATGGTGACTTCCTCTTTAATCTGAATTTCAACTGCATAAGGTAGCAATTGAGCTGACCTAAATGCTTTTTCTGGATCATCAAAGCCCATGGGATTATCCGCTAATCGGGACCAAGCTTTGAAGTTTATTAGGTCCAAACTAATGGCAAAGCGATTGAGAATGTCACTGCCTAAGTAAAAGGCGGCAGTGACGTCTCCACGACCCAACAATTATGGACTATGCTCTTGTTGCCAATGGAGATTTTGAGCATACACCTGCTTGGCAGGAGATGTTTGGAATTAGGTGCTTCCAGGTCCATTTCCCATTTGTCTAGCAGTTTGAATGTGGGAATGGCTGGATCTTTTGGGAGTTGGCGGAACATGGCTTCGCTGATGAAGCTCTTACCGTTGTTCACACACACTCGAGCGAGAACAGAGTCCTTCCCATCATTTAACTGAACAGGGATGAACAACTGCTCTCCAATTTGCTGAATATCAGCCAGGCTCTGAGCTGATTTCACATCTTTCTGGACTATAGGAGTGGGAGTTTCTGATTGTGGATTAGTATAGAATTTCAGAGTGTTTCCTTCCAGCGTGGAGTACCACTTTAAACTGGAAGGAAGGTTGATTTTCAGAAATAGAGAGGACCCTCCATCACCAGTCTGTTGTCCTACTGCTATTACTGTCACGTCTGGAATTTGGCTATTCTGGAAGTGAAATTCTACTTGGTCAGATTTTTGTTCAACCATGTGGCAGGTGCCGTTTAAACTAACATGGTTGACACTCTGTTTTAATTTTATTGGTCGGCTAGTCTGGGTCCAGAGGACCTTGTTTACACAATCTATTAGGGGTGACAACCTTCTCAGGAGGTCATTCCCTAGTAAACAAGGGGTGCCCTCTGGAGTCACAACTATGACCGGGTGTTTCAACTTGTGTCGCCCAATTTTAATGTCCAAGTCTGCCGTCCCCTCGACGGGAATTTCCTTCCCGTCAAAGTTCTGGAGTTGTCCAGGAAGTGAGGTGAGAGGAATTTGGTAATTCTCTCCCCTTCCTGCATTCAGTTCATCAAAGGCCCTTCTGGACAGAAGGGTAGCTTGAGATCCAGTGTCCACCAGTGCCAAAATTGTACCCTGCCCCTGTACTTGTACCGGGGCATAGTATCTTCCCTCCTTCTCCTCAAGGGGGCACAGATAATGCACATTTTTGGACAACTGGTGGGCTAACTTTCTGGTTTTGGACATCGCTAGCGAAGAGATTTGGGCAGAATTCTGTGGAGAGCCTTGGGAATCTGAAAGAAAAAGTTGGCAACTGGAGATCAGAGCCATTGTGGGTTCCCCTGGCTCCGGTTCTGGGCCGCCCCCCCCTTTTTGGAGGCAGTCACCAGGATGGGTTTGAACCAGGGGATTTTCTTGCTGTTGGTTCTGGGATGAGATGGTGGGCGGCGGTAGCTCAGTCTCCACATCTCCCCAGTCTGGATTTGCATCCCTAGGGACCCATTTTTCTTTGGGAGGAGTTCCCCCTCTCTGAAGGAGAAGATCCTTTTCCCAGGATCCTCTGAGGATCCCTCTCCCTCAAATTGGAAGATCTGTACCTCCTCCTCAAACTGAGTCTGTTTGGGTCTTTTGTTTCTCCTACCCCCCCTCTGCTCCTTAGGAGGCAGACTTTCAGGGGCAAGAGATTTTGTTTCCGGTTCCTGGGTTTCCAGGGGCTGTTTACAAGTGAGGAAGGAAGCTTCCTCCAAGGCTTTACACCCCCTTCCCTTTGTGCCTCCTCCCTGGGAACCGGTGAGTTATCGGGGTGCTGCCCCCGTCATTGTTCTGGAGCACCAGGTCCAGAGTTGGGTGCGTTCTGCGCCGGCATGCCGATCTGAGGGTTCTGCTGAGCCCTCAGTATGTGACCCAGATCCCGCGCCATGTTTTGAACCTGGCGCTCTAACTGGGAAACCCGCTCAGGCTGATACGGGGCCCTGTTTTCTCCCCTGGGCTGATCCCGGGAAGGGTAGCTATCCCTTCTTTGGTAGTACCCCTGGTTGGGAAGATTTGGGTACCCCTCCACCCTTGGCCTCCCCTCTCCCGGATTAGGTTGTCTGGGCTCAGGGAATTGGGGAAAGAAGGATGGATGATTTTGGGGTTGGAAATTGGGTGGATACCTGGGGAAAAAGTTCTGCCCAGGATTTGGAGAATTTCTGCCCTCCTGTGGGAAGTTGGGAGGGAAGTTCCCTGGGTTAGGTGCTTGGCTGGATCCCCCCCCTTGGGCTGGAGGAGTCCACACATAACCCAGGATGGGTCGATTTCCCTTGTAACGGGGACTTACATAATCAGGAGAGCGAGGGACCCCATTTGTGGGGCTGCCTCCCTGGCTCCCTGTCTGTGACTGGCCCGAGGACCTTCTGGGCCTAGCATTATTAGGTGCAGGTAGGTTTTTAGGCCCCCCCATCTCCAAATCCAAAACGGGGGTGACCTTTACCTCTGCCACCTTGGCAGCAGCAGGGGTGCTGTTGGCTTTGGGGTTTTTCTGGGCATTACTTTTGCTATCTACCGGTTTCTGCACCTCATAGATCCGGGTAGCCTGTTCAATGACCCAGTCTAAAGATCTTTTCTCGTGAAAATCCCTCACGAGCTGGGTCATTATGTATTTGGGCAAGGCATGGAAAAAATGTATTAACAAATTCTCTGCTGTCTGTGCGCACCCTTCTGGTGGTCTGCGCAAAAGCACGTTTCAGTTCTTGCACAAACTCTTGTGGGGCCTGATCCTCCCCACATTGCAAATTGTAGGCTGCCTTGCGAGCCTCTTGAGGATTTCTATGAATGGAAAAATGTTTCAAGATGGCCGCCTTATAGGTGGACCATCTTAAATGATTTTGGTCCTCCAGCCCCGCAAAGAAACTGGAGTATTCCGGGGAGAAGGTCCACTTTACATATTGAATACAGCTTTGGCTGTCCTTCAAATGGAAAGTCTCCATCATTTGCTCAAACAACTCTAAGTGCTCCCAAACAGAATACTTAGCGTTCTTATGGTAAGGCGTGATGACGCTCCTGATCGCCTTAATCTGCTTTAAGGGGTCCTTAAGCAAGGCCCTTTTTGCCTTATTGGCCTTTTTGGTTCGGGTAACCCTTGTCCATTCATCCTCTGACTCAGAGGCACTGCTCCCAGAGGTTCCTGTCTGCTCTTCCAGGTTTTCCCGGATTCTGCGAGCCTGGGAATGGCTGGCAGAATGTGGGGACCTGGTCTCCTGTGTCCTGCGCAGTTCAGAGGAGTCTTCAGATTCCTCCTTGCTGCCAGGATTTGATGGGTACCCCCCCACTGACCTAACTGGGCAGAGGTTTTCAGGATGCCCTTAATGGGCCTACTCTCCTGGGGTTCCCCATAAATTGCACTGTGCTTGGGTGCCCATACCCGGATGCCCGCCCCTCCATTCCTGGGTGGTACTGGCCTATGAGCCCCATACTTCTGGCTGGATAGTAATCTGCCATCCCTGTGGCCCTGTGCTCATGTGCGCCAGGGACATGGGGTGGCAGAGTCCAGGACTGAGAGGTATGAGGGCCTCTGGTACTAGGGCTCCTGAGGTTATGCTCCGGAGTTTCCTTTCCCAGCGAACCTCATCTCTATCCGCCCCTGCTCCCTGTTGCAATGCAAGAGCCTGCATTTGTGCCTTCAGTTCCTCAGTTAAGGCCTTACTAGACTCTATCAGTCTCTCCTGCATCGCTACCTGTTGTTGGAAGCCTATCATTGTGCTGGCAGAGAGCCTCATTCTCTCTCTGCGTTTCCTGATTGGTCCTGGAGCACTGGGCCAGTCTTTGCTGCAGGAGGGTTACCTCCTGAGCTGTGTCCCTATTGGCCTGCTCCTTTCTTGCCAGAGCATCCTCCACCCTCCTGGTGTGCTCTAACAAGTTCTGGTGTTCTTTTTGGAGGTCACCAGTCCCTGGAGGGCCAGGTGATTTTCTTCCATTTTTCTTTTTAATGGCAGACTTCCTGGCCTAAGGCGTCTCTTTCCTGACTAAGAGCCTGCATTTGTGCCGCCAGGTCGTCCCTCTGCCTTTGAAAGGCACCAGCTTTCTGGCGTCCTTCATCAAACTCTGCCCTGGGTATCCAGGTCTTTCAAAATCAGCTTGTTGCTCTCTGCCTTCACTCTATCTAGATGACTTTGCAGGGTGGCTACCTGCTCCGTGCATGCCCTGTTAAAGTCTAATTGTTGCTCCAGCTTTTTCTGGCTCTGCAGTAAGGAGTCCAAACTGTCTTGGTGCTCCTTCTGCAGGGCCAGAAATCTAGTATCCTGGTCAGCCTTTTCCTGTTGCAGTATATCCATGTCCTCTTTTATTTTAATGATATACTGCCTACTATCATTTTCTGACTCCTGGCTCCTCTGCAGCCTCTGCTCAGAAGAGTCCAGCTCAGATTGGGCCTTCTGTAATGCCAGCAGTTGCCTACTCGCCAGATCTTGGCCTTCAGCACATTTGTCCTGCATGGCTCCCATATGTAAATATAAATATGCCGCTACCCTGGCAATCTTGTTGTGCTCATCCTTGGCCTTAGAGGACATATATAGTTCACTCAGGGCCACATGTAAGGGACCCTGTCTCTCCATATATCTGACCCTGTTTCCGTGATCTGGGGTGTGATGGCCTGCAACCAGACTGTTTGGTCCTGGTGAGTCCACTCACCTCTCACAAATAACTTATGTAAGAAGGTGCTCTCTGGCTATTTTCATGTCTACTAAGGTCGTCATTCTAGAGATTGGTCTCTGTCCTGACTTACAGAAGTTTGTATTTTATTTTTGCAAAACAGACCTTTTCCTTAGAGCGTTCCTTTGAGGAGTGCTTTACAGCGTAACACAGCGTGGTGATCCGACCGGATATGTGTATCTGGTCAGCTGGCACGCTGTATTAATCTGCACAAGTGATAGATCTAACCAAACGTCCGGCACGAGCCCCAATTTGTAAGAGGATTCAATTCAACACTACAGCTAAGTCAACGCCTAGTCTAGGATACTGAATGAAACCCTTATTGATATATCTTTATGTCCAGTTCATGCGTTCTGGATGACTACCCCTATATAACACCCTCTCTTGGAATCCCCCTGACCCCACTGAGCCAAGAAGTAGTTCTGTTTTGCAAGTTAAAAGGTTTATTGATAATTT